>JAHLJT010002406.1:155131389-155150963 GCA_031308135.1 Acheta domesticus
CGACCTCCCGTCTGGCGGCACCGGCCCCATCTCGCCCGTCATAAATCGTGCGGAGCGTCTCGTAACAATGTTATAATGAATAAAGAACAGCCAATGTCAGACGTTTATCCGCGATTAACGTCGTGTAAATCGGGTGCGACACGCAACCCGAGCCGTTCGTTCGTTCCTTTGACCGCCGTGACTCGATGGCGGAACACAAAGACGAAGGCAGGAAAAGGAACGAACAGGATCGGAGGAGGTGAAGGAGAATATGACTTCGAATTAAAAGAGGAAGAAGGTTAGTGTGAAGGAGGAAAAGATCCTAAGGGAATATTCTCTGGCTGTCATTTCTGAAGATGAGAATCATACAGAGGGTGAAGGTTGAGGAGGGAAGAAATGAGAAAGAAGAAAAGGAACACGCGGGACTGAATTGTAGGAAGGAAAAGAAGGACGAGGAGGCGGAGAAAGAGAACGAGGAGAAATACAAGAAGAAGCAGAAACAGAGGAGAAAGAAAATGAAGGGGAGAGGGGAGGAGGAGCAGATAAAGGAGGGGAAGGAGAAGGATAATGACACAGAGGTAGCGTCCCTTTAGACAGAGTCATACAGTAAAAACCCATTCCTCTATGGAAGACCCTTATGCGTCAGCGCCGACAACAAAAGCGACGTCGCGGAGGCGGCTGATGGGCTCTGCGCCGCCGCGCGACCAACGCGCTTGGGTAAATAACCCTGGGCCTTTGGCGAGCGGCTGCTCAACGTGTTTATCTGACGGGTGCGCGGGTGGGGTGGGGCGGGGCGGGGCGGGGAGCGAGGCGCCCATGAAGGAGATATTTAATCCGGCGAGCGGCGGGCGGCGCGGTGCCTGAATGAGACACCCGATCTTCTATTAGGCGCGGGCGGGCGGCGCGGGGGGGGGGGGGGCGGGCGGACGGGCGGAAGCGGTCGGAGCTGCGCTGCGCCGCGCCGAATCCGTCCGGAGGAATTACGGCCAGCGGGCGGCCGGCCGCGGCCCGCCCGGCGGAAGAGGGCCGGCGCGAGAGCGGCGCGCGTCGCTCCTTATTACAGGCAACGCGCCACGTCGACGGCCCGGGCCCGGGCGGCCGCGGGGGGCGCAGGTGGCGGCGGCCGGCCGCGCTCCTTTAGCGGCGAGACAAACGGTGTTCGCACAGGCAGAGGGACGGGGATGGAGGGCGCTGATGCACGGCGGCGATGTGAAGGACTGGTGACAAGCAGCAGCAGGAGCAGCAACACATGCAAATGTTAACAGTCCTGGCACAGATGAACACACTTGAGTAATAGCAAGCTGCAAATTTAAACCATCGTAGGCCTTTCAAGATGAAACTCAAAAAACTGGTATTAGAGGTCATCCATAAATTATGTAACGCTATAGGAGGTGCGAGGGGGTCTGAGCAGCGTTAGCTGGCGTTACATAGAGATGGGGAAGTGCGTTACAAGAGGGAGAGGGAGAATTGAAAATTCTCGGAATTTGCGTGACGTAATTTATGGACGGCCCCTTGGAGTATGCTATTTAGAGTGATCTATATACATAAAGGAAACTATTTGTTGAATTTTCATTTAAAGAAATATGTAACAACAACAATAATAATAAATAATAATAATTAATAAAAATAATAATAATAATAATAATAATGACGATGATGGATGAAATTGTCTTGATTAATGGCATGGTGCAAACCAACCTCTTCCCTCTGACCACGTATGCTACTCAACACGGAGAAATTACATCTTGAGAAAGCTGTTAAAATATCGCTGAAAACTACAGATAATATTCATTGTTCCTTTAGAGAAACTTCTACTCAAAATAATTACGTAGAAGAAGGAATAACGAGAGCGTCTTTCCTGGCCGGCACAGAATTTGGCTTTCCGCACCTCCATCGCCGACGTACGGCAACAGTGACGGACGAGGCAGAGGGAAACAGAGGTTCCATCGTCGCGGTTCCACACGTGTGGAGGCGTGTGGAAAGCCAGCCTGTGACCGGTAGAGTCCTAGATAAGATGAGTAAACGCATTCCACCGACCCCACCATTTATGTCCAGTTGTCAGGAAAATTGGAACTGTGTAGTGTCTGTATGTCGAGAAACATTAATATACCCCCCAAACCAATATTAATATTATTGAAAATCTTCACGATGTCACAATTGTTATAATTTCCCTTCGGTTCCTGATGGGTGCCTGACGGGATTGTCGGGTGAGAGGATTGGTTATTAAAGAGTGGCGGTTACGCTATTCTATCTAGGGAGGGTCTAGTGTCCGGGCGGAGGGGCGCTAGCGGTTGAGCAACGACTGCCACACCGCCACAGCCGCCGCCGCCGCTGCCGAGCGTTCAGCAACGTCGCCCAACACGCACGCGCGGCTGGTCACGCGAGGGAGGTAGCCACGGCGCGGCGCGGCGGCGCAAGATGCAAGGTGCAAGGTGCACGGTGCATGCGACAGTACGTGCACTCGCCTCCGCTCCCGCGCAATCTACATCCGAGCAGCAAAGGTAGTGGAACTCATTCCGAACGAGCTCCTATTCAGATTCTATGAACTCGTTACCACGGGTGTACAATGCTCAGTATACAAATGTTTATGGAGTTTGTTGTAGTGGAAGTTCCCCACATATTTTAGGAGTTACTAAACGAATATGTGAGTGCTTTTATAGACCGTTGATGAGATATTTGCACTAGATAAGCGCCACAAGCCAAATCATTAAAAATATGATGTGCGGACCTTCAGAATCGCTCTCATTATGCAAACTAATGTTCGTTCGGTTTATGGTTGTTACACAATATTTTAGTTACTTCCTCTTATAATATATTAGCTGGAGGGTTTTTTCGTATGTGCATTAATTGGATACGTGATACGTTTATTATGTCCTCTTTGTTAATAGCGTTATTAAGAATGAGAGCAACATGTCATGGCGATGTTATCTCACGTTTAATCAAAAGAGACGAGAGACTCCCAAACCAGACAAGACATTGACAAACGATCTCCCTAAACCGACGAACCTAGGACAGTTCAACGAAACCACTAGTGAGCGGCCAATGTTAGGCATTGTAGTGCACCATTCTACCAGACCAACAACTAGCGTCCCCGCACTATACTGCGATTTTTCTAGGAAGGACTCTCAAGATAAACTCAAATACCATCTTCGCGATGGAATATGTCACGGCATTTCGCATCTTTCTCAGTCGTTCCGCTAGATTTCGCACGATCGCGACCGTATGAAGAAAGTGCTTGCGATCATGCGACTTCTACGGCAAGACCGAAAAACGACGCGAAATGCCCGTGACATATTTCCATCGCGAAGTGGGATTTGAGTTATCTTGAGAGTCCTTCCTAGAAAAATCGCAGTATAGCGGCGTTGAGGCGGCTTGCGCCTGAAAAGTCGCACGAATTAGAGACGGACTGGTTTACGGCAGCGGCGCGGGAGGCGCTAGGTAAGGAGGCCCGAGAGCGGCTCGGGAGTGTGAAATTTACGATGGCCGTAATGTACCCATAATGCCTCCGCTCCGACAAAATGTGGCTACACGTATTCGTGCGGGCGTTCATTAGTCGCGGCCGCGCGCGGATGCTCTGCTTGGATGCCTTCCCGGGATGCCGCTGGAAAGGCTCACTGCACGCGTGAGCTCGCGTAATATTTTAAGGCGTAAAAAAATTTAGTCGTATACCTCCCAGTCAGACGCCCGAGCTTCGCTGGAAACAGTACCAAAAATGCCGACGTAATGAGCTGGATTCTGTCCCCGCGCGTTTTCTACTCGAGATGCATTTTCGGCAAGAGTTTGAGAAAACAAAAAGAGATGTTTGTGATCTGCAAAGGAGAACACGTATGCGAAAGAACCAATACTGCAATTGAATGCTAGTTCACGATAACCAAAACAAAATAACAAGATGACTTTATTGGCATTTCCATGGGCAAACAAGAAAATAATCAAAATTTGTCAATGGCTAGAGTAGGGATAGACCTATTCCTTCCTACAAGCCTCTCTGACAAATACGTTATTTTTTACTGATACGTTATCTGCTTATTATTGCCTTCGATTCAGAGCTCGATACATTCTGTATAATTTCCCTGGATCGAGAGGACCGAGGGAAATACCAAAAAACAGTTGAATGATGCTACACATTTTCCTGTAGAGGGAATTATGAAATGGAATAATGGGAGATAAATGTAAAAGGACAAACCGAGTCAAGATCTAGTTATCTGAATAAATGAAAATAGGTAAAAAATTAAATCTAGTATTTTCTACGGGCGTTGACTGGTTGTAATATCGAGCGACAAAAGGCTCTCTGACTTTCTATCACCACTAGATCATTTCACCCTTTATAATGTCCTTGGGGTATAAATAACGATGAACGAAACGCACATAAGCAAAGTACGAGTGTAACTTACATTGTAACAATGATGAATTAGTTCAATTCTCTTCTCCTTCAATCCCTCTTAACTACTGCCAATGTTTGTGTTTCAAAATAATGTTACTTTCTTAAATTATTGTCTAAAGTAAATTACATCTTATACTCAAAATTTGGTGATTTCTTAAATTATCTATAATAAGCTCCAGCGCTTTTCAAATGTGCACAAAAATATTTTCTCTCTTAAAACACACAGAATCCTCACTTTTTTATCTGTTTATGTCGACATTCTTTTAAAACAACTGTTTTCGCTTTTCTTTCATAAAGTGCTGCAATAGTTGTCGCTTGCACAATTAAACAGACGTCTTTCTTCTGACCACTGGAAAGGTTCCCGCCTTTTGTCCTAATTGATTTTTATCAAAATAGAAGGAGACGTTGATCAGATGATGAAAATGATGGATTGTTTTATCTTGATGATGAAGTTAGCCTTGAGGCAAAGAATAATTTTTTCTGAAAAAAATAATACGACGTTTCTCTTTTTACCACCTTTTTTAAAAAATGGTATAATTGGCAAATTTTTTACACAATTTCTATTCATTCAATGAATTTGATTTATTTTAATGTTCTCAATTACATGGTCGTTAATTAGCACAATCTGTGCATCTCTAATTACGAACTGTACACCGCAAATCGAATAAGTCTTCACTTCTGAAACGGCGCATGTCTAAAGAAAAAAATTACTTTTTCCAGAGTTGCACTTTGTTGCGGCTGGAACTTGTTGGAATATGAATTGATAATATCCTACCAAGAGAATAAGACGTGCCCCAACCCTAAAACCCCGTCATTTTTTAAAAGTCAATTCAAAATTGAAGTTATTGTCATAGACCACAAATTCACAGCAATGGACAAAGTGGCAATTTCTAGGAACTGTGAATTGAATTGTACATTAAAACTAATTGCTATGATAAATACATTCCTGGGGAAGAACAAAATGACCAATTTCAAAGAAATCAGAATAAACACGCAAAGACAGCATACTTTCAAACTTCACCTTGGCTCGACGGCTCGCACTTCGGTGCGGAGACCAGACGGGGAAGTACCAACTTTACAAGCGTGCCTGGCGACAGAGGGGCCAACAATCAACAAAGTGGGTGCAAAAACAGATACTTTGGAGTGTTTACTCACATTACGGGGGCCTAAATAATAATTTTATGAAAGTGAAGAATTGCATTTTGGCTTCAGAATCGGGTCCTAGAAACCATATTGCGGCGGCAGACCCCAGGGTGTTCTGCGACGGAGTTCCATTGCGCCTCAGCAAAAAGCTCCAGTGAAGCCCTTGGGAGGATGGACACTGGCACCTCCCCTTGATAAAAACAAGATCTCCCCGAACAGGACTACTGGTTATTTCACTGATGCGCCCACACAGAATCACTAAATAATCAATTAATAACTGTCTGCCTCTCACACTCAGAGATTCCCTTCTCACGCACATTGTCTCCCTCTCATCTCGTTCTCATTATCGCTCTCTTCCTTTAGCATTCATCCCGCTTTCTCACGTCATTCAGATCCCTCACCTCATCCCGCTTTCTCTCTCAACAGCGATCTCTCTTAATCTGCTCTCTCGCTCTCTTCATCACGTTCTCAGTCTTCATACCGTCGCGCCGCGTCAGTTATCTCGCTCACTTTTTTTCATCACTCACGTTCTTTTCATCTCACTCCTTTTCTCTCTCTCTTTCTTACGATTCTATTCGTCATCTCTTTTTACCTTCATTGTTTGCTCTGTCTCTCCTTCTTTCTCTGTGACTCTCTCTGAGAGAGTGTCAGTGTTTGTATTCGTTTTATTCTGCTACTGACTCACTATGTCTATCTGTTTTTGTCTTTCCCTGTACTCTCCCTCTCTGTATTTGGTATTTCCGGGCTCGTCGACTACTTTAGATAATTTCCGCGAGCATTATGCTGTAATAACGTGGAGTTACGGATCTCGCTGAAACGTGAGATCTGACGCCGCACCAATACGGCCAGTATCTCTCTCAGCTAGGTACTGCTCCAGCCGTGACAGGCTCTAATCTCACATTATGTGGAAGGGAAGTATACGAGTAGGTGAAGCGGATAGGACAAGAAAGATGAAGGAACGATCGCGTGCGACCTGTTTGTTAGTGTTACTGCTCGAATGTCTGGCACTGATCGAAAGAAGCACGAAAAACTACTGATAAGAGCAGCAGACCGCTGGTATTCTCCTCATTACAATGACAGTCGGACTAACTTATTGTTAATGTTGAAATTTCACAGTCCTCGATCTCTACGGGCTCTCGCCGATGACCTCATCGGTCAGCGTACTCGCTAGTCATGACGCGACCTCAGGTTCTATTCCCGGTCGGGCAAAAGTACAGTGTGTGTTTTCCTTGATCAGAAAACCCACTTCATATGTTGAGAAGAACAGAATATGGAGTGGGTATGTCTTTGTGCTAATCACACGTACCCCTTAACCCATGGCCGGAACACTGCTGGTAAGCCATGGCCAGCAGCGCGGGCTGTTGCGCCAAGTACAGACAAACAGACTATCTCTAAGACCTACCAGTCAGAGAGTTGCAGCGGCAATATTAGTTGTCACTGAGCCATTCAAGTGGAGTAACTCTCTCTCTCTCTCTCCCTCTCTGTCTGCTTCTTCTCTCTCAACTCTTTATTGTTCTGAACCTACATCTCTCGCCTTCGCAACATCAAAATGAGAAACGGGCGATATGTGGCAATATTTAACCAAGCAGCAGGGTTTCCAAGTAAACAGAAAACCCCCCCACCCCCCCCCCCCATCGCGCCGCCAAACCAGGCCAATTAAATGCTGGTTATAAATGCAAATTACAGATGAGGCCCCCTAAAATATGTCGCATAATTTACCCGACACAATATTCGCTATTTGCTTTCAATTTAAGTGGAAGCTGAAGATTTAATCATTAAAGGACGGTCGTCATCTTGTTAATTTTGGATAGATCTTTTCGACACGAAATGGGGCGATGACGCCATTATTATCGGCGCATTTTTATAAGTTATCTCGATTCCTCTGCTGACACGGCACGGTGCAGATCGCGCTCCGCTCAGTAGTCTTGGTTCAGTTACAACTGCGGTGACCGAGGTGACTGTGCGATGTGATTCAACAGTGTTTCTCAGCAGTGATATTGAGTGATATTCTGTATTGTTCTATAAGTAAAGCAACAACCAACAAATAGTGCAACGATTCATCCGTTAAAATGAGTGTGGAAAGTGCCCCCACTGGGGGGCTACTTGAAACCTCAGGGTTATTGTGCAGTCAATGGAAGTGATCAATGAAAATCCAAACGGCGGTGAATTCTACGGACAGGCGTTCCCATCGCCATCAGTGGGCGTCTTTCACCACCACCGCCACACCACCGCCACCCACATCACCGCCCCACAAACAGTGGTGTGAACATCAGGAAAACGCATCACAGAACGTGAGTTCAAACGGAAATGCGTGCTCCGACTCAAACAAGAGAAAAAGGGTTTGGCATTGACCATGGTTCAGATGAGAATATTAGATACAACGTACCAGTAAGTTCACGCTATGATTTGCTTCGAAATTTAGACAATAGTGATAATTTTGTAAGTGATAAAACTGTAAAAAATTCCACCAATATTCATTCATAATGTTAACAACTATGGATATCTACTTCTAGTTAATGATCTTAAAAAAGTAGCCAAAAACGAGTTTACTATTAAACACCAAAAAGATTTTTACCAAGTGAACTTTGTAACAATTGAAGACTACAGAGGTTATAGAAAATTTTGTGATGGAAATAATATACAATATCATTCCTTCAGAGACCCCTATCATTCTAAGCTCTCAGTTATAATTCATGGTATACCTGTAGCCTACTCTCAGAAAGAAATATTTGACGAATTAGCAAGGCTTACGTATCCAGTAACTGGCGTAACAAGGCTATATAGTAAAAATAGAGAACCTCTATGGTCCTGTGCAGTAGATTTAATGAATACTGAACATGCTAAATCAATATTTAATGAAACTAAACTATTCCATTCTGTAATTAAAGTACGGATGCGAAGCGCTCCAAACAAGGTAATACAGTGTAAGCGTTGCCAGAGATTCAAACACACCCAAGCTAACTGTAAACTAAATCCAAGATGTGTTCGTTGTGATGGATCACATCATTATTCGCAATGTAATAGATCAAAACGAGAACAACCTATTTGTTGTAACTGTGGTGAAAACCACACAGCGAATTATCGTGGCTGCAAAAAATTCAAAGAGGCAGAAAGAGGACGAAAGCAGTGGCAAGACCATTACAACGCTCAAACTTCTGATAAAACCACTGGGAGTAGGCAACCTTCAGTGAGGCCGCCACCAGTTGATAACATTCAAACCTTCCCCCCGCTGAGTAATGTAAATATGCCTTTGCCTTCTCAAAGTTACGTAAATCCAAATTCAAATTGGAGAAACCAAAGCCCCAATAATGCTAATAATTGCAATTTAATTAGCACAATAGTAAATCAAATATTAGCAATAATTGTCCTCAGTTACAAACAATGATTCAATCGTTAGTTCCTGCTCTTATTAATGGCATTAAATAATAATAATGATGATGTGAGGTTATTAAACTGGAATTGCCAATGGCATTAAAACGCCAAACAAACTCATTCATTCACTTCTTAAATGAAAATAAAATAAAAATTGCCTGCATAACCGAAACCCATTTATTGCCTGGGGAAAAATTTAAAGTTAATGGATATTGCAATATACAGAAACGATAGATTTAACGCACTCGTTGCTTCCGCGGAGAGAGTGGCAATCTTAATTCACAAAAGTTTACCCCCCCCCCCCCCTGAAACATTTTCAAATAGACAATTCCAATCTGACAAAATGCTAGAGACCCGTTAGCAATTTGTAACTTTACGTAATAATGAGGACAACAGTGATTGTGTGTGCATATAAACCACCTAACTACCCATTCCCTCAAGACATCTATAAAAATATTTTCCAGAAGCATTCGAAAGTTCTTATAATAGGGGACTTAAATAGTAAAAATATAGCTTGGAAATGCAAATTCTACCTCCTCACATGGTAAGAAAGCTGTTACAACTAAAACTAATAACAAATCTAGATATACACGCACCCATTGAACCAACTCACTACCCTTACAACAATAGAATCACCCCAGATATCTTAGATATAATAATCTCTCAAGGAATAACTTCCCAATCTACCAAACAGTTGTCCCGGATCTAGATTCGGACCATAATCCAGTGATTTGCTCCTTTCAAGGGAAAATTTCAATACAAGACAACGTAAATAAAAACAATAAACAAAAACATCAACTGGAGTAAATTCCGTGATCTAATATCTCAAAACCTAGAATTTCCAAATTCAATTAAAATGATAATCAACTTGAATTAGAGATAACCAAACTAAATAATGCAATTCAAACAAGTTTAGATGAAAGCATTATTCCATCCCCTCCAGCACGAAGACCTTGTAGTAAATTGCCAAACCAACTACTGAATCTCATTCATGAAAAACGAAAACTAAGAAGGGAATGGCAAATAAATAGAAACGCAAATTCCAAAAGAAAATAAACAAATTAGCGAGGATAATTAAAATCGAATTAGACAACTTAAGATATTCTAACTTCCAAACTCATTTATCCCAAATACATCCTAATTCAAAACGACTGTGGACAACAATAAAAAGTATATCAGGGGAAAAAACAAATATCCCCCCTCTGAACTCTCAAACAGGAAATAATATACACACAGACCAAGAAAAAGGCTGATTACATCGCCGAAACTTTTGAAAATACTTTTACACCTAACCCCATGATTGATGTTAAACATAATAAAGAAATTGAGGAGTGTATGACAGACATAAATTACAGAGTCCCCACGCAAATTAATTTATTAGCCCCCACGAAATAGCTTTAATTATAAATAAGCTCAAAATTAGAAAGGCTCCTGGCCATGACCCGTATAACAAACAGAGTCTTGAAAGAATTCCAAGAAGTTCGATTGCAACCCTGGCAGCAATATATAACTCTGCACTTAGAATTGGGTATTATCCAAAATCATGGAAACAGGCCATTGTCCTTCCAATCAGTAAACCAGGCAAAAATCCGAAAGAAGTAACGAGCTATAGACCAATTAGCTTATTATCGTCTTTGTCCAAAGTATTTGAGAAACTGATACAAAAAGACCTTACCAAATACCTCTTAGAAATAAGGGCATTACAGACGAGCAGTTCGGGTTTCAGGCAAAATTACTGTACAACTCATCAGCTCATCCGCCTAGTAGAACAAATTGCAAATGGTTTCCATAACAAACAGCATACAATTGGACTGTTCTTAGACGTAGAGAAAGCCTTTGATAAAGTCTGGCATACTGGTTTACTGTTCAAACTGAAACATCTGGGAGTACCTTCTACTTACAGGACATTATAAATAGTTTTATTTCAGACAGAACGTACAGAGTTAAAGTAAACAGCGCACTCTCACAAACTAGAACAATAAGAGCAGGGGTACCGCAAGGTTCCGCGCTATCGCCGCTCCTCTTCAATGTTTATTTTTCAGACATTCCCAAATTAGGTGACTCAAATCTTGCATTATTCGCAGACGATACTGCAATATACACAACGCATGCAGATATAAATGTAGCGAAGGATAACATAGAAGCAGATGTCTCATGCTTTCTAAAGTGGGCTCATCAGTGGAGAATAAAAATAAACCCAACTAAAACACAGGCCAAAATCTTTACTCTCTGTAAACCAAAGTTTCCGCGCCCACTAGTAGTAAATAATACTATCATCCCATGGCTAGCATCTGATACACCAGTAAAATATCTTGGGGTTAACATGACAGCAGGTTAACTTGGAAAAAGCACATTGAAGTAATAACCAGTGCAACATATGCCAAAATATCGAAACTGTATCCGTTAATTAACTTTCGCTCAGCCTTAAATTTTGGAATGTGCTATGTTAATATTTAAATCGATTATTAGGCCATCGCTCACATATGCCTGTCCAGTCTGGAATAACACAGCAAATAGCAACATTGAAAAACTGCAGAAAATACAGAATAAATTTTTAAGAAAATGTGCAAAGGCTCCTTGGTTCATCTCAAATTCACAAATTCAAAGAGAACTTCAAATTGAGCCCCTAATCGACCATATAAGAAAGAACTGTGATAAATTTTTTACACTTCTTCCGTCCTCTCCTGCTGTACAAAATTTACAATGGGAAAAACATTGAATAATCACAAGAGAATACGTTCAAGATACCCGAAGGACATGTATAAACCCCCATGAGAAAAATAAGTATCCTCAATAATTTTGTATGTTAAAAATAAATTTTCTCTTCAATGTTTATAGACATATCTAGATTTAAGAATGTTTAATGATAAAAATTGAGTATTGTATGTAAATTGATTACATGTGATAGAAATATTATCATGAAAACTTGTAAAATAGCTAGTAGTAAAATACAATAATAAGAGGTTGTTTGCCCAAAATGTTATGTAAGTAATGTTATGTAAATTTAAAACCCCTGAAAGGCAAAACTGCCGAACAGGAAGAAAATAAATTTAAAAAAAAAAAAAAAATAAGTTATCTCGCACATTTTTTTGACGTCAAATAGACAACATATGCATAGTAGATCTTACTATACTTAATAAAGAAATTGAAAATGTACTCCAGAATAGAGAATTATCACGTCACGAGTAATTGAAAAACTGGATCAATGGACAAACAGGTCACGATTCCAATAACACACATCTCATACCAACCAAGATAAGACCAATGAATGGCGTCGTTTGTGATTTGACTCTAACCATTCATTAGAAGATAGAGTCACGGATGACAATGTAATTCACAATTATTGCAAACACATGCATTCATTTTTCCATAAAAGTTATTCCGCGTAGTCAACTAGTTTACATGAACCTGGACTCTATCATCAATTATTTCAAGTTCCCAAACCGTACATGCAAAATCCTTTATGATGAGCGGCTATTGCAGTCCTCTCACATGTGTTGTAGGATTAACATGTCTATTAAGTCTTACCATTAAAATCTGGTAGCCTTTTCTGCAGCTTTATTCTACACACAAATTAAGAATAAAGCACAAGAACGCTACATAAAGTAGTTTCATAAAAGACAAAGGAAAGAAAATAAGAATAAATTATTACGAACACAAGGCTCAAAGAGAAAAATATATTCTGCATAATGCTACAACAATGGGATTATTTTACATTGCGTTAATTATTTAAAAAATATATAATAGTTCAAATTATCTAATTTTTACATATTTCTTTTAAAAGAAATTACGAAATATTTTCATCGACTAATTATTTAAAAGTAGCAAAGTGTAATTTTATGACGTGACTGGAAAAATGTTTTTTCAGTGGTTCGAGCAGTATGTTTCTACTCGATGTTATATGTTATGTTATGTTGTATGTTACTACTTGCCTTAATTTCGATATTCCTGAGTGCTAGATATTCCTAGTTGCTTATTCTAGGTTGATTATTGTAATGTGAATGGATTTGTAGAAAAATATGAAACAGACGAGCAAGATTAAATCATATTGTTAATTTAAATCTTCAAATATTATTTACGGATTATATACTTATACTGATTATTTCATTAAAATATCTCGATTTGAAAACGTAAGTAAACATTCTTTTCCACTTGTATCCTTTAATTTCGATATTCTCGTCAAATACGACATTTCAGTTGCAACGTAGTTCTCTAGTTCATGATTGATGCAATTTTTGCAGTCCGATCTGATGAATAAATGTTACACTCGCCGAACCAACAGGTAACGCAGAACTGGGCTATTTTGTACTCGTAGAACACCTCACGAGGAGTGCTCCCTTCGAAGCACAGTCAGTGACTGTTAGTTACCCACGTCGGCTCAGCGCTCTAATTAAGACATTGCATTCAGTTTCAGAAATGTGATACTAAATCTTATTTTGCAGTGTATTTGAATTCACTGTGTTTTTATGCGAGTTTCTCATTGGGTTTATCCCGCTGGCTTATTGTATAAATAAACATAAATTTACAATTTTTTCTAGCGTGTTCTCACTTCGGTTGCGATTTTTAAGACGCGTACACATCACAATGTGTTAAAAAACTCAGATCTATGGCAGGCACACCATTCTCTCACTGAAATCGAAATCGCAAAGAGCGCGTCCAACTAGCACCTTGCACGCTGCCGCGCCTTTTTCGCCGCGTTGCAGTGCGGAGGGAGCGAGGCGGAGGCGGCGATCGCGGTGGCCGTCGCGTCGCGGCGAACGGCTCGAGAAGGAGAAGGGCGATAAATCATAGGCGAGCGGCGGGCGAGGCGAGGTGAGGTGAGGTGAGGGCTGCGTTAATTGGGACAGGCTGCCAGCCAGCGACAACCTCCCCGAGGCCGATACGCCCGCTGATAAACGGCGAGGGAAACTGCGCCGGCGCGGCGGAGGCCCCACGGCGACTGCAGCCCGAAGCGCCGCGCCGGCCAGGGGGCGGGGCGCCGAGGGCTGCTGGCGGTCCCGGAAGATTGATTGTTAGTGATTCCGGGTGCGTCAACTAGTAGGGTCATTAGTCCCGTAAGTGCAGTGTACGTTTTTGCTCGGTTGTCTTCCCCGCTGGATGGCGAGATCCGGCGCTGATCTACCGTCGGCTAGCGGGATTTTCCCTAACCAAGTACCTCCCACCAGCGGGGCACCGCCCCAGTCGGGACAAGCTTTAAGCTCCCGACCTGTCTCCCGGCATGTGTGGTAGTGTAGCGCATGTTAGTGTAAGTGTGTGTAAGGAGGGAGGAAAGGTCAAGGAAGAGGCAGGAAAGATCGCGCGCGTTCAGTTTGCTAGAGTACTGCTCCGTATTCACCTGGTGTTGATCGGAGAAACCAAGGAAAGTCACCCATCAAAGCAGCCAGCCGCTAGAATTGTCCTTCACACAGCGGCTTGAATTCGACCTAGCTGACAAGCTTATGTCAAAAATCCTGCCACCGTCGGGACTCGAACCTAGGACCTCCCTTACAGAGGGACACATGCCCTACAGGCGATGCTCGGAGCGGTTTGTCCCGCTGTCCCCGAAGAGGGAAGGGGTGGAGGAAGTTGTGAGAAAGGACGTGGAGATGAGGAAAAGCAGATTGCTAACATTCATAATTTTATTTTCATTAGAAAAATCGGTTTGAACTCGCAAGTTCTTTTTAGAACATCTACTACTACATTATTATTAAATAATGTAATATTAATAATATTATATATTATTGTAATATACTAATAATAATTATTATTATTATTAATATTGTTTAATTCAAAGAAGCGAAATTCTTATTGCTGATTTACATTTGTCTATTTGATATTTGTCCATTTCTTAATCCCACTCTCCATAATTAAGAAGTCTTCATAGATGATAGAGTAGCAGTTAAAAATACTCTCCAGAAAAAGACATCGGCAAGTGTTTTCTCACAACTCACAATGTATACGATTTCCAATTTCAGTTACTTCATATTATTATTAAACGGAGTCAAGTCAAACAAGGATTACACAGAAAACCTACTTGTGAAGTACGTTTTTAACCCTTCGTGTCAAGAGATGCATGTTCATTCGAAATAATCAAGCATATCTCAGGTAACCTTTGAGGAGGCGAGCGGTACATATTCAAGAATTTGCAGTGTTTGTGTCATTCATGATGATATAGAAGAGGAACAGATAGGGAATTTCATCTAGGTACGTAATACACGATCTCAGCGCAGTGCGCGAATTTCGAGGAAACCGAGTGCTTCGCAGAGCAGCTTTTTGCTCGAGGAAGCCAGTCGAAGCGACGCCCTTTTCATCTTGGGCCGGAGAGAAAATTAAACCAATTACTCACGGCCCCAGAGTGGAGTGGATTTACAAACCGCGCCCGGCGATATACACGACCACACATGAGGCGAGGATCCACGCGTTGCTCTTGGGGCAGCACGAAACAACAGGTAGCTGCGAACACTAAATAACGTCGTTCCCAAACGCTAGTCGTCTCTTTAGAATACCTTTTAATGGAGTCGTTAACTGAAACAGGTTGTTCGATTCCTTCTTTTGTTTTTCTGTGTGCTCTTGTGACTGACACAATTAAAACGTCTAACAATTCTATTCAAAATAATGCACATTTCTACTTAATAGGGTTAAATAATTAACGATGTTTGATCAATTAAATTAAGGATTAAGATGCGAAAAAATCTTCTGGAATAGAAACTGTTGTAACATTTTTAAAAGTGGTCTGCTGGTGGTAATGGCTACGGTAATTTATTGACTCTCATAATATTGCTCACAATTTCATGTAAATAAAAGGAGTGTCTGTGATTTCAAAAAATGTTGTTTTATATGCTTATTTTCCCAATATTAAAGCCAACTCAGTTAATGTAAGATTTTTGCCTGCTATCTTTCGGCCGGTCTGTCTTTTTTTTTGTCCAGGCTAATCCCTGGTACGGCTAAAACGATTTCTATGTGGTTTTCGTTGAAAGAAAGAGTGTTTTAAAGCTAGGACTTAGGCTACTTCAATTATTATTGTCTCGTAAATGACGAAGATTGAAATCAGAGTAAAACCTTTTTTCATTACAAATCTACCTTTGTATTGTATTGCGATATTGAAAATTTCCTTTTTGCATGATTCCTTGAAAACAACAATAAAGTTGTCTGTATGACGTTTCGTAAAAAGTAGCCCTATTCACCTTCTCTATTCTAGCCAAATACAAGTTTCAATATTTTAGATCTTTGAGAATATTTGGAAGAGGGTGAAGAAATATATTAAAGGACATAAAAGGTTTCATAAAGACCATAAAATTGTCTTTATCGCCATTTCGCTTTTAGTAATTTCAGGTTAAAATTGTTACAGAAAGCTGATGCATACGTTTATTATCTGTCCTTAGGAACAATGGTGATCATAGTCAACATGGCCAATCTAGGGCCGGGAAGGGCACGGTATGGCGTCGCAGTGGGGATTGTGGGAAGGAGCAGGGTGCGTTTGGTAAGTTCGTGGCCAAAGCAAGGCAAGTCAGGGAGGTGATAAGCTAGGTAGAGTTCATTCCTTTCCTGCCCACAGACTATTGTGATAAATGGCAGATCAGACCAAATAGCCTTAGCTCGCGACCAATAAAGACATTTATTTATTTAAAAATAAATAAATACCGAGCAAAACGGAGTACTTCTGCTACTAAAAAATTTAATACCTGAACTCTGAAACCAACGCGTCTACTATATACCGGTATTTTTGAAAAATAAATATTCTTCACTTAATCTGACTAAACTCGAGGCACTGGGAACTCGAAAGGAATATTTTAATTTCAATGAGAACTTTATATGCAGTCCCTAGGACATTTAAATATTTACTTAAGTTTCTTTAAAAGACCCCTGCATACTATTTTAAACTTCTTTGTATGAAAAATGACATCCACTGAATCGTATAGCACAAGTGCAATTTTCATTAAAACTTCAGAATTTTCAAAATAAGACAAAAATATACTAAGATTAGAATTAGATATTTTTCTTGGGGGTCGTGTAAGGACAAAGCAAACAATTTTTAATTGAATTTTGATGCTTATTAGTAAAGTTGCAGCATACAGATTTTAGTCTAATAAGTAAGTTTATGATTTATTTATTTATTTATTTAAATACCCACAACAGGGCAAAGCCCCAATTACAGTAGGCATTACTAGGAAAAATATACAAAACATACACAATAATAAAAAGAGTTTCAAATGATATAACAAAACAAAATTACAGAAGTCCAATTACAAGAATACATCTTTTTGCAAAATTGATAAAACATAACACACCAGTAAGATAAACAAAAATGGAAACATATCTTCAAAACAGCCATTACAAAAAGGAACAGAAATGAGTATAAAAAATGAAAATAATACAAAAATGGAAAACGGATCTACAGAATAATCGGAACATAGTAGCGAGCAATATTTAACACAATAAATCCACATTCAATGATCATTCAATATTTTATTTAATTTCTCTTTTATATTTTAGCAAAGAAAACTAAAGTCTAAATCCCACACTCTACTGAATTCATTGAATTTTGAAGACATTCTCAAGAGTGGTGAATATTTGTGAGATGTTGTATTTGGTTTATTGAAATATAATAATTCTCGTCCTCTTAAATTGATACTCGTGCATTAAATGACAATTGTGACAGCAATTCACTGCTATCTGATAGACCATTAACTATTTTAAATAAGAACAATTGTTCAGCAAAGACTCTTCTATTGGCAAGAGTAGTTAGATTGAATTCTTTAACTAAAATAGTATAAGCAACTTCATAAGCAGATTGATTGAACTTTTTGTAGTATAAATACCTCGAGAATCGTTTTTGAATTTTTTCAATTTGGTTACTTAGTGCTATGCAATGAGGAGACCAAATAACTGAAGCGTATTCCAATCTGGCGCGCACAAGACAATTAAAGAGGAGTATTAAACTTGAGGTGTTATTGAAATTTTTGGAATTTCGAATAATAAAGCCAAAGATTTTTTAATGCATCATTAGTTATATTAAATATGTGTTTATGGTAAGTCAAAATTATGTTGAATAGTAACACCTAAGTCTTTTACAAAATATACAACGTTCTAATGATTCATTATTCATTGAGTAACTTGTTCTTAAATATGCTTTATTTCGTGTATGAAAGTAATGAAACACATTTTTTAATGTTAAAGTACAAATCATTCTCTACGCTCCATCGGTAGACGTTATTAATATCAGCTTGCAATTTGTTTGAAACATTTTCATTTTCAATTGATTTATAAATTTTCAAATCATCAGCAAAAAGTAAACATTTTGAATATTGAATTACATTAGGCAAATCATTGATATAAATTAGAAATAATAGAGGTCCGAGATTTGAACCTTGAGGCACTCCAGAATCAGTTGTATAAAGGTACGATTTGTGTAGATGAAATTTAACATATTGCTCTCTATTTGTTAAATACGAATTCATTAAGTTCAACATTTGTTTTGAAAATCCGAAAAAAGAAAGTTTAGATAAAAGTTTTTTGTGATTAATCTTGTCAAAAGCTTTAGAAAAATCTGTGTAAATTGTATCAACCTGAACTCTACGGTCTAAATTGCTTGAAACATACTGAACAAAATTTACAAGATTTGTGGTAGTGGATCTACCAGTAATAAAACCATGTTGGTAATCAGATAAGTAGCATTTAACATGGTTAAAAAATTTTAACATACATATTTGTTCAAATACTTTAGCAGGAGAGGAATTTATGAAATAGGTCTATAATTTTCAATTTTTACATTAGTACCAGACTTAAGTATTGGACATACACTAGTAAGTTTCCATTTCTTTGGAAATTTTCCAATTTTAAAATCAGATTGTAAATAATGTGTAAGGGATATGATAACGCATCATAGCAGCCTTTCAATATAAACGGTGGTAAACCATCAGGACCGCTACACATTTAGTTTCAATTTTTCATTTAGAATTCATTCATTCATCATTCATTAAATTTTAGCCAAAATGCCAGGGATATTTTGTCTCCTAAAGCAAGTGAACTGAGTGAGTATTTTTAGTGTCTTTTGAAATATGAAAAGGATGAAACAATTGGAACGCTTCTTGAATGTCTCCATGACTGATTCCACTTGTTGGTAGAATATATTCGCCCTGCTACCCTGAAGGCCCAGCCAGGCCTATGACGGACGGACGCCTACCTCGGCATTCAACTGCGCTGGTCGAAGCAGGGGGTCGGAGGGAGTGCGCGGGGGTCGTGTGGGGTGCGAATACTGATTAGCGACCGCCGCGCCCGCGTTCGGCGCCGCCGTAAAGATGGCTGCGGTCTCATCTCAGGCCCATCTCGGCCGCGCATGGCTGCTCGACAGCTATCGGTGGCCGCATCGCGCCGCCCGCCGCTTGCGTGGCGAGATTGCCAAAGGGCGCGGCGCGTATCGCCGCCCAGCCGCCGCGTCGCTCCGCCCTGGCGCCCGCAGGGCTCTGTTGTGCGAGGGAGCGATGCGAATCTGCGTGATGACGGCGGCGCGACGCCGTGGAAGAGATCCCACGATAAACGGCGGCGGGCGGCCCGAGTGAGGAGAATAGGTGTTCCCCAAGGCTTTTCGAATTAGGGACACGAGATTTGTTAACGAAATATCCGAAATACAAAATATTTAGGGATGCCAGGTAAACGCAAGAAGTAATATCCTTGGTGCAGCAAAATTAATGTTCGCTAAAAAAACCTTGCATTCTTCTGT
>JAHLJT010002406.1:155151963-155194827 GCA_031308135.1 Acheta domesticus
GGCCGATACGCCCGCTGATAACCGGCGAGGAAACTGCGCCGGCGCGGCGGAGGCCCCACGGCGACTGCAGCCCGAAGCGCCGCCCGGCCAGCGGGGCGGGGCGCCGACGGCGGGCTCGCGGTCCCGGAAGATTGATTGTTAGTGATTCCGGTCACGTCAACTAGTAGGGTTCATTAGTTTTCCGTAAGTGCACGTGTATGTGTTTTACTCGTGAGGTGCCGGTTGTCTTCCCGCTGGATGGCGAAATCCGCGCAGATCTACCGTCGGCTAGCGGGATTTTCCCCAACCAAGTACCTCCCACCAGCGGGACACCGCCCCAGTCGGGATAAGCTCTAGCTCCCGATCTGTCTCCGGGCAAGTGTGGTAGTGTAGTGCATGTTAGTGTAAGTGTGTGGAAGGAGGGAGGAAAGGTCAAGGAAGAGGCGTGGAAAGATCGCGCGCGTTCAGTTTGCTAGAGTACTGCTCCGGTATTCACCTGGTGTTGATCGGAGAAACCAAGGAAAGTCACCCATCAAAGCAGCCAGCCGCTAGAATTGTCCTTCACACACAGCGGCTGAATTCGACCTAGCTGACAAGCTTATGTCAAAAATCCTGCCATTTTCGGGACTTCGGACCTCTCTTACAGAGGGACACATATTATTAATAATAATTATTAATAATAATAATAATATTGTTTAATTCAAAGATGATAAAATGTAACGAAATTTTTATTGAGTTGCTGATTTACATTTGTCTATTTGATATTTGTCCATTGCTTAATCCCACTCTCCATAATTAAGAAGTCTTCATGAATGATAGAGTAGCAGTGAAAAAAAATACTCTCCAGAAAAAGACATCGGCATGTGTTTTCTCACAACTCACAATGTCTACGATTTTCAACTTCAGATACTTCATATTATTAAACGGAGTCAAGTCAAACAAGGATTACACAGAAAACCTACTTGTGAAGTACGTTTTAACCCTTCTTGTCAAGAGATGCATTGTTCATTCGAAATAATCAAGCATATCTCAGGTAACCTTTGAGGAGGCGAACTGTACATATTCAAGAATTGATAGTGTTTGTGTCATTTATTGATGATATAGAAGAGGAACAGATAGGGAATTTTCCTCTAGGTATGTAATACACGATCTCCAGCGCAGTGCGCGAATTTCGAGGAAACCGAGTGCTTCGCAGAGCAGCTCTTGCTCGAGGAAGCCAGTCGAAGCGACGCCCTTTTTTATCTTGGGCCGGAGAGAAAATTAAACCAATTACTCACGGCCCGAGAGTGGAGTGGATTTACAAACCGCGTCCGGCCATACACACGACCACACATGAGGCGAGGATCCACGCGTTGCTCTTGGGGCAGCACGAAACAACAGGTAGCTGCGAACACTAAATAACGTCGTTCCCAAACGCTAGTCGTCTCTTTAGAATAGCTTTTAATGGAGTCGTTAACTGAAACAGGTTGTTCGATTCCTTCTTTTGTTTTTTGTGTGCTCTTGTGACTGACACAATTAAAACGTCTAACAATTCTATTCAAAATAATGCGCATTTCTATTTAATAGGGTTAAATAATTAACGAAGTTTGATCAATTAAATTAAGGGATTAAGATGCGAAAAAAATCTTCTGGAATAAAACTGTTTTAACATTTTTAAAATGGTCTGCTGGTGGTAACGGCTACGGTAATTTATTGACTCTCATAATATTGCTCAATTTCATGTAATAAAAGGAGTGTCTGTGATTTCAAAAAACTGTTGTTTTATATGCTTATTTTCCCAATATTAAAGCCAACTCAGTTAAACGTAAGATTTTTGCCTGCTATCTTTCGGCCGGTCGGTTTTTTGTCCAGGCTAATCCCTGGTACGGCTAAAACGATTTCTACGTGGTTTTCGTTGAAAGAAAGTGTTTTAAAGCTAGACTTAGGCTACTTCAAATTATTATTTTCTCGTAAATGAAGAAGAATGAAATCAGAATAAAAACCTTTTTTCATACAAATCTACCTTTGTATTGCGAATTTTTTTTTAGTTTTTTATTTTTTTTGCATGATTCCTTCAAAACAACAATAAAGTTGTCTGTATGATGTTTCGTAAAGGTAGCCCTATTCCCCTTCTCTATTCTAGCAAAATATAAGTTTCAGTTATTTTAGATCTTTGCGAATATTTCGAAGAGGGTGAAGAAATATATTAAAGGACATAAAAGGTTTCATAAAGACCATAAAATTGTCTTTATCGCCATTTCGCTTTGAGTAATTTCAGGTTAAAATTGTTACAAAAAGTTAGCTGATGCATACGTTTACATTTGTCCTTAGGAACAATCGTGATCATAGATAACTTGGCAATCTATGGCCGGAAAGGGCACGGTAGGGCGTCGCAGTGGGGATTGTGGGAAGGAGCAGGGTGCGTTTGGTAAGTTCGTGGCAAGGCAGGGCAGGTCAGGGAGGTGATACGCGAGGTAGAGTTCATTCCTTTTCCTGCCCACAGACTATTGTGATAAATGGCAGAGCAGACCAAATAGCCTTAGCCTCGCGACCAATAAAGAAATTTATTTATTTAAAAATAAATAAATACCGAGCAAAACGGAGTACTTCTGCAACTAAAAAAATTAAATACCTGAACTCTGAAACAACGCGTCTACTATATACCAGTATTTTTCAAAAATAAATATTCTTCACTTAATCTGACTAAACTCGAGGCACTAGGAACTCATAGGGAATATTTTAATTTTCAAGAGAACTTTATACGCAGTCCTTAGTACATTTAAATATTTACTTAAGTTTCTTTAAAAGACCCCTGCATATTATTTTAAACTTTCTGTATGAAAAATGACATCCACTGAATCGTATGGAACAAGTGCAATTTTCATTAAAACTTCAGAATTTTCAAAAATAACACAAAAATATATTTAGATTAGAATAGATATTTTTCTTGGGGGCCGTGTAAGGAGAAAGCAAACAATTTTTAATTGAATTTTGATGCTTATTACTAAAGTTGCAGAATACAGATTTTAGTATTATAAGTAAGTTTATGATTTAGCCAAAATGGCAGGGATATTTTGTCTCCTAAAGCAAGATGAACTGAGTGAGTATTTTTAGTGTCTTTTGAAATACGAAAGGATGAACAATTGGAACTTCTTGAATGTCTCCATGAATGATTCCACTTGTTAGTAGAATATATTCGCCCTGCTACCCTGAAGGGCCAGCCAGACCAATGACGGGCGACGCCTACCCTCGGCCATCAACTGCGCAGGTCGAAGCAGGGGGGGCCGGAGGGAGTGCGGGGGCGTCGTGGGGTGCGAATACTGATTAGCGACCGCCGCGCCGCGTCGGCGCCGCACAGAGGCTGCGGTCTCATCTCAGGCCCATCTCGGCCGCGCATGGCTGCTCGCAGCTATCGGCGGCGCATCGCGCCGCCCGCCGCTGCGTGGCGAGATTGCCAAAGGGCGCGGCGCGTCGCTCCGCCCTGGCGCCCGCAGGGCTCTGTTGTGCGAGGGAGCGATGCGAATCTGCGTGATGACGGCGGCGCGACGCCGTGGAAGAGATCCCACGATAAACGGCGGAGGGCGGCCGTCGCGGGCCCGAGTGAGGAGCATAGGTGTTCCCCAAGGCTTTCGAATTAGGACACGAGGATTTGTTAACGAAATATCTCGAAATACAAAATATTAGGGATGCCAGGTAAACGCAAGAAGTAATATCCTTGAGTGCAGCAAAATTAATGTTCGCTAAAAAACCTTGCATTCTTCTGTAAATGCAACGATGGAAAACATGAACGTATGAACGGAGCTTTGCTTCTAAAATTTAGTGTTTCGCGAGTTCTATATCAGCGTTTTATTGATTTGGTATTACAAATCATATCTGATCAATTTCTTGCTTTGGGCCCGGCTATTGAAGAAATCTTTTGTTTTATTTCAGCTCTTTACTTGTAAACTGTTTCAACATTATATAAACTTTGCATAAATTAAATTGGAATATTGAGTTTTTCGTTTATATTAGAAACAAGGACCGAACATTTCGCGTCAAGTTTTGTGAGCAATGTTTTTTTTAAAAGTACTTATAGTTAATTTCAACTTTTGCGCTATTGCACACGGCAACGCAGGAGAATTTCTAAATGCGATGGTGCACCTGAATGAAGTGCACTCAATTTCTTTGTACCGGATCAGGACAGGAGGATTGCGGTGAACCCTTTGCAGTCTCACGAGTCAACAGCTCCACCCCAGAGAGTACCGAGCTCCGACGGGAATATCCAGTTTCGCGACTCAACCAGCGCCGTCCAATAAACATTAAGATGGCTAATAGGATTAGCGCCAATTTACGAGCATTTGCTGGGAAAAGAAAAGTTAATTCCTGGGCACTTCCCCTTCGGTCACATAGTAGCTAAGCACGGCTCAATTGTTTTCTTGGGGTAACTACTACAGTATTTACTTCTTCAAAGTCGTTTGGTCTCTAATAATTTCATCAATATTGTCAAACAAATTGTTATTATTTAGTTTTCAAATAAATATACTGCTTAGCTTTAATCACATTATAATGGAGATATGAAAAAATATTAAAATTTGTAATTCACGAAAGGTTTAATACAAATTATCGGCGAAAATAATTTCATTAATGATTCATAAGATGATTCACTGGAGTGTGTGACACGGATACACTAATTTAAGATAATTTTGTTTATGAAAAAAGATACGCACTACACAACTTTCTATTTACATAGATTTTTTACGCTATATTAGAAATATTTGTAGCTACGTGCAGATCTAGTACGTGCCGCAGGGACGTACTAGAAAGAGCATACTTAAAGGGAGGGTAAATATTTATCAAATTTGTCAAATGTGACAATGATGAATAAATTTAGGCCTTTGTGCATGAATTTTTGAAGTAAAATTACAAAGGATGTAATAGTATATAGTAGGGGAGTGGGATTACGTTTCTGGTTCCAGCTCGTTTGTCCACCTATATAATAGTAATGGTCGGTAATCAAAAGTCATAAATCTAAAATAAACAACGATTATTGTATTGTAACATATCCGGAGATTATCATAACCGTTTAACTCAGCTTTACGATAATTTCTCCATTATCGCTTCCAAAGAAGCTTAATGGAAGCTTCAGTTCCTGGGGAACCAATGGCAGCTGCGCAGGGGGAAAGCAAAGGTCGGCGTTGGCCAAGAGAGTGACTCACATGGGGCGCGGGGCGTGGCGCGGCGTGGCGGGCCGGCGCCACCCTCGCGTCTGCGCCAGCGCAATTAGCATAATCGTGTCAAGGAGCCGCCTGCGATAAAGACTTCGTCAGACGGAAACTGCGGGGTGGATTGGGAGGTAGGAACTGGTTACTCAGCGAAATCTGCAGAATGCAGGGAACGTTTGCGCGAACATTGTGAAACCATTTAAACGATTTGTGCTGCAGAAGATTCACAGAATCTTTGTCCCGGAGGGCCGCGAGGGAAGCCCTGTGAAACACCGTTAAAAGTGATAAGAAAATAATTATTTTCTCATAGAAGGAAGAACTACTGTATCGACGAATAAAACGCTTAGTGGGCAGCGGTGAATAGCGGCAAGGAGCGGTAAAAGGGAGCTCCTAAAGCCGCGTCCAGCGTAGATTGTTAAACAGAACTTAATAATGCAATATAACATGATAATCTTGAAACAAGAGTAGACAAAGACACCACATTAGGCAAACAAATACACGCAATTCTATAACCATCCAATAACAAAGTGGGACTCGAACCTCCACAACGTAGTGTTACATTCTTGGAAGGTATCTCGACATCGAGATTGTCAGTAACATTTGAAATTGAGCTCCAGTAAGACAAATTGTTTTCCTTAAAAACAATTATTTAAACGGTGTGGGATGCCCGCAGACTTCAAATATGTAGTTATTATTAATTGCTGTGTGTGAGGTTCTACCGATATTTCCCCCAAAAACCCCTAGTGTCTATTTCTTGATAGTCAATAAGACAATGACGGTGAGATAAACGATAAAAAAGATTGTGTATAAGATAAACGACGTTTAGGTAAAATGATTAGAGGAAAGGGGTGAACTACGAGAGGAAACCCAGCGAGCTATGAGAGAAGATTGAAATTGCTGATGATTCAATTTGATTTTTAGGAAAAAAGAAAATAACCTTTAATTACTCGCGTTTCTTTTTGCCACGTAATTACTCGCGGGGCGCACTGAGTGCGCCCACAAAGAAACGATTGTTTATGCAATAACAAAAACAATAATTGCGATAAATTAGTGTCATTTATTAAGAAAAATTATAACATGTTGTATAAAATAATATTTGGTGTTAATTATATGGTATATATAAAATTTATACAGAACGAAATTTACAACACGAAATTTAATAAGGCAAAGAGTTGCATAAGGCTTATAGTAAAGTTTTAGGTCCCGAAACGCGCCCCAAATTAATTATTAATTCAATAGAAATAGTTATATATTTATAATACAAATCAACAATTATAAATCACTTAATAACAATAACACTGGTAGCACTGACTCTACGAGGATATTGTAATAATAGAAAAAAAATAGAGCAATATTTCCTTCATTTACTAATAATTTTATTACATTCGTGGAAACGATACCATGCAACTGACAATTATTTAATTCTGAGTTTACGAAATTTGGTCGAACTAAAAATCAAAGTTGCAAAATGTTGCTTTTCTGCTTTTTGCTTGTTGGTTTTCTTACTTCGTTCCTGAGGTAACGGAACGCCGTTCTCCCCATACGCCAACACACACACACACACACACACAATATATATATATATATATATATATATATATATATATATATATATAACCTTGATTTAAAACGTATATTTTTATGTAGAATGTGCAATTCATAATGCAGGTACATTTTACACACTAATTTTTAGGTGATATTTTACGTGTTATTTTACTGTAAGTTTGAACGAGTGCTAATAAAAATACATATTAATATTTTACAAAATATATTTTATCCGTAATTCATGCCATCATACAAAAAAGTTGATTTTTACAACGTGTACATTGGAAAGAAATCATTATTTTATGTATTTACATTATTACTCGCGGGGCACACACAGTGCGCCGAAAACGTTTTATGCATAATTCAGTTAGCTTACTCCCACGACTTGCAACGGAACAGTTGAAACACGAATGCAAACTGTTAACAAAACTCAGAAGAAAGGTTAGCAGAAGAGATAATGCAAATGATGCACATATTGTTGTCAGGAACCAAAGAATGTGACTAGCGCACTCAGTACGCCAGTGCGAGTAATTAAAAGTTAAGAAAAAGAGTAAGAAAATTTTCTTAAAACGAGGATTATCAACGCCGAGGTTGTAGAAGGACGGTCACGTTATATTAGGAAGGTGAAACCAGAAGCTGTGGGACGTAAGAAAAATTTTGTTCTTTTGATTGATTTGATCCGAAGCTTAATTTGCAGTACTGAGGAGTTTGTTTTGAAGGGAGCGAATCTTGCTTCAGTGGGATGTTGTTAAATGACACAAAATCTCATGTGCTTACAGGAGAGGGCTGCTTTTGGAAAGACTTCCTGGGTGAAATATCACGCCAACATTTTTCCCCTGTCAAATTTTTAGAAAAAGAAGCTCATTCAACAGGACGAAATTTTGCCATAATTAGCTTTAGTTAATGTTATACTGGAAGAAAACATTCAATTACAGATATTTTAACTTGTCAGTCATGAAACTATAACACGAAGCAGTGTACGTCATAAGAAAGTCAGAGCAAATGTTTATTCCCAGTATGTTAAAAAATAACTTGAATGTATAAGTATTTTCGGTAAATTAAATTCCTCTGAAATAACCAAGGAGGCGGAGACTTTTCTAAAGAGTAAGGAAAAAATATATGTAAATGATAAGCTATTTGAATAGTATTGTACTTTCACGTCAAAGAGTCTGGAGCAAAATTCTAGAGGCCATCTGCTCTCATCGACAGTTTCCCGTGGTTTCTCCATTCAACAGCAGGCTAATGCGGGAGCAGTTCCCTGAGAAATGGGCCTTAGACCGCGCGCGATCTTTCCTTACTCGCCCTTGACTTATTCTGATCCCTAATACAATTACTCTTGCATGCAATACACTACCACACAAGTGGGGGACCAGTAGAGAGCTTTGAGCTTATCCCGCCTGGGGCGGTGCCCAGCTGGTGGGAGATGTGTGGCTGGGGAATACCCCGCTATCCGACGTGAAGTCTGCACCGGATCTCACAATATAGGGAGGGAAGTTCACAGCCACCTCCCGAGGAAAATATACGCTACACTTACGGGACTAATAATCGTAGCAGTTGACGCGCCCGGAAAAACGAAATAATAAATCAAAAACATAACAAACGGATCACGAATCAGGTGCGCTGTTTCCTGCCTTATCCTTGCCCCCTCCTCTCCTCTTATATATACGTTTCCAAGAACTATATACTACCATACATATCGGGTACTTAGAGCTTGTCCCGGCTGGGCGGGCCACGTTGACAGCGATAGCTGAAGGGAGAAACCCTAAGAAGCCGACGTGTAGGTCGGTACAAGACCTCACCTTCCAGCTAGGGCGAAACTCTCCACCAAACACCAACCATGCCACCTTCCAATAAACTTGCAGCTCAAGTGACTATATTTGATTTTTTTTAAGTGGTCGATGACTTTAGTTCATTGTTACATCTCCTGACTTATAAAATAAATCTTTTTAACAGTGGTAAGCACATTTCTGACGCCACGAGCTCGGTTGAGAAGGACGATCGCGAATTAATTAAAAGATTCATTTTATAAGGCAGGAGGTATAACAATAACATAATGATATCGGCCACTTTCAAAAAATCGAAGTACAGTGATCTAAGGTGGCGGGCTCGGGGCTGGCCTTCGGCGATGCATGCGAAGGCGCCGAGGTCGTGCGCCGCGCGAGCGCAGAGGAGCGTGGGGGGCCGCCGCCGCCTATCGCCCAGCCGCATCTGCTACCGCGCGCCGGATTCAATTGGCGAGGCGGGGCCACGCCGCGCGCTGCCTGCTGGGCCCCCAGGCGGCCACGGGGGGCTAGGCGGGGGCGGAGAGGAGGCGGCGGCGCGGAGAACAGCCGCTTATTAGCGTGCGCAAATAGTGGCGGCTGGGATCGGGGGGCGGACCCGGTGATTAAGGCGGGCAGCGGGCGGAACGAAGCGGCGCGGCGCGGCGCGGCGGGGCGCGGAGCAGTCCGACGGCAGGCAAGGACAGGGTCCTTGGACTGGTGGGCTAGTGAGAGAAGGAAGAGAACGCGAGGGAGAGAAGAGTAAACGTGTAGGTTTAAGAAGTGGTAGATGCCATTTCGGGTCAGTAGGTTGATGGAGAGATTGGAGGCGGGCGGGAACAGACAATGAAATCGAGAGACAGCTGGAAAAAGGTGTTAGGTGATTTTGGAAGGTCGTGGAGCAGATGGGAATAAAGATTGAGACAGTGCTTTTCGGTTGAGATTACTATGCCACTCGTGCATAGCACTTTATTGAGCATATTCTTATTCTTTTTTAAGTTAAACATGTTGTGTTTGAATTGAAGCCTCTAAATTAATAATAATAATAATTTTCTTATTAAACAATGCGTAAGATAAAGTTGAAAGCAGGTTGAGTAGCAGAGAACACTACGACGAAAGCGCCCAAACTATCTCGGCTTGAAGTGTCGCAGGTCTGAATTCCCTTGTTATTGGATATTTGAGTGTTTGCCTACGTCTGTTAGTACTAAACGTAATAACTATTGGTAAGGAAACGATGATGCAATAAAAACATTCCCCACGTGATTAATAGCCACGATAGTAACTTACAAAATTGACACTAGGTTACCCATCCAAGTTCAAAGAACTCCAAATGAAACCCTTGAAAATAACATTTCTGTCTTTCTAAAATATTACATATTACACTCTTGCATTCCTGAAAATTTATAGCCTCGTTGAAACAATTTCTATTCGGATTTAATGGGCAGGAGAGGAAGAGCGGACGGTTGCGTGGGCAATTTGTGAGTGGCACGCCGGTGGGGCACAGCGCGATACGCCGGAGCATAGAGAAGACCGGGCGCTGAATGGGCGGACACGAGAGCGGCGGCGTGGGCAGGCGCCTAATGCAGTATCGTCCATCTCTTCTTCCCACTCGCCCGCGCTCGCGCCATTCATCCCGTTCTCGCTCAGCTGGAGAGCGCGCTCGTGTTTGAAGAGCGAGTCACGAAAATAATAATTTTAAAAGATTCGCGCGGAAAATTCTTCATTCAATTTTGCGTTGCAAAGGAAGAGACTAGTATTTTTCTAGTCTATCAACGTGACGACAGCTTGATATTAATACAACATCGTGCGTATTAATACATCAATTACGTGCGATATTAATACAACATCGTTATATCAAAAAATTTTCACAAACTTAGTCGTCAAGTTACTCACCGATTTTATTTTCCAGTAAAATAAAACAAAGCTTAATTCTTACTGCGAACTTCATTTTACTGCTAATAAAATTAGATACGAATGTCCAAGAGTGCCAATTTGATTACATCACCATGGACACAATCTCATTTAAAAAGCTGAAACGTTTGTGCATGAATACAATATTTCATTTAAACGTACTACTTTTTGTTTATATAGCGGCAATGGATAAAATGATGTACGGCACTTGAATTGAAGTAGATTTCGTTCATTTGTGATAATTAGCCAGCTCAGTTTACATGGAATTTTTACTCGAGAATAAAATTTAAAATTACTTTCCTGCGCCATACATTAAAATAATCCTTCTTCCTACTGCATTCCTTTCTTACAGCATAAAAGTAAATTACTACCCTTTTTCCATTGTTATTGTACCTTTATCTCTATATTTTGATTCCACAACTGCTTCACTTTAAAAGGCGCGGCTTTGAAATTACAAGTATCTTACCTCCCATTATTTCTGCACCAACCTACACAAATCTCTCCCCCCAAAACCCTGACCCACCTTCCGGCGCATACATTAAGACTTGTCCACGAGTTAGGAAACAAGCACAGTTCCTCTGGCGACACCGTGACGGAAGCTTCTATCGTATCAATCTTATTCGTCAAGGCTATTTTCTCTAAATCGGATGGATTTTATGAAATCGTGTTCTGCATGTATGGCAGGCGTTTAATCCTTTTAGGGATGCCTTTCGACAAGACGGTGGGATCCGAAGTTCCCTGCCAGACTTCGTCGCTCGTGCTTCTACTAAATTGCCTAATCCAGAGGAGCGTTTCGGAGAGTTGGTGGCGCCTTGTCATCGGATATTATGACAGTGACGTGGGCGGAGGTGTAGGCTCCACGACGTGCGACTGAAATACAAAATGATGGGGCGACAAGTAGGTCACAATCACATTGCGATGGCGTACTGCAAGGAAGCTACAACATCCCGGGCAACGACTTCTTGCTTTCATATACTCACAAAGGCTGGTGCATTGAAATATACTTTCGAAAACATTGTAATGAATGCTAAAATGCTGAAACGTTAAAAATACAAGAAATCAATTAGAAATAAAATATGTTTATGAAAAACATGTTCCTCTCATTTGGGTGAATGACTATAAAGGATAAGACCAACATAAGACAAAGCCTGTTGTCTTCTAATCATACGACCATTAGCATGATAGAAACTTAATTTGATACGGAAAATAAGCAAAGAACTACGTTTTGCATGCTGCAAGAGTGCGTCTGAAAAAGTAAGATAAAAGAAAATAACAATACAAGAAAATCACTACATATGACTAACCAATTTCAAAGTATCCACTATATAATTTAGATTTTATACTGTCCTCAGGTAACATCATACACAACGCAAACACGTCCTGTCAACAACTTTTCAGAAGACGACCGCTAACCACATTACCAGTCGCCCGGTGAGTTCTCGTCTCCAAGATTGATTTTTGTGCCTTTGGCTGTACGTTCTTAGTCAGCAGCTCCACCTTGACCCCTTGAGACAAGAGTTACGAAAGGGCGCGCCCGGATCTGATGCAAATACCCGCAATCGGGCAAGCAGGAGAGCGGGCGGGTGGCAGCACCGCCTGATTTACGAGGCCTCTATTCCACCGATTTCGCCGTGCTGTGCCGCGCAGCGCCGCCTCACGTCGTCTCCTCCACATTCCGTGCCCCGAATCCCGCCTCCGCACCTGCAGGATCGCCCAGCGCCGCGTGCCCTCCCGTCTTCTCCCGCCTCCGCACCTGCAGGATCGCCGTGTGTTGCGTGCCCTCCCGTCTTCTGCCGCATTCTCCGTACAGAATTGCCCGGTGCCGCGTGCCCTCCTGTCCTCTCCCGCCGCGACACCGGCAGGATCGACCGGCGCCGTGTGCCCTCCTGTCCTCTCCCGCCGCGACACCGGCAGGATCGACCGGCGCCGTGTGCCCTCCTGTCCTCTCCCGCAGCGACACCGACAGGAACGCCCATCGCCATGTGCCCTCCTGTCCTCTCCCGCCGTGACACCTGCAGGATCGCCTGGCGCCATGTGCCCTCCTGTCCTCTCCCGCCTCCCCACTACAGGATCGCCTTGTGCCATATGCCCTCCTGTCCTCTTCCGCCGCGACACCGGCAGGATCGCCCGGCGCCGTGTGCCTCTTGTCCTCTCCCGCCTCCTCACTTCAGGATCGCCCGGCGCCGTGTGCCCTCGTGTCCTCTCCCGTCGCTGTATCTGCAGGATCACGCGGTGCCGTGTGCTCTCGCGTCGTCTCCCGGCTCCGCACCCGCAGGATCGCGTTGCGTGCCCTCTCGTCCTCTCCCGTCACCACCCCACTGCATCCCATCACAACGAGAGCCAACCTGATCCTCTGAATTGCCAGACATTCTCCGGCCGAAGCCGCCCCTAGCTGCTCCCGATCCATCCCGCATGATGCCCCGCCCCTTTCCGCTTCCGAGCCGCCGTTCCGTCCATTGCCGCCCCGCCCCGCCCCACCCCGAATCCGCCCCTCGCAATTCTCCCGCTCTGCCCCGCCCCAACAATCACCACCCCATCCGAAACCTCTCCATTAGCCTCTGACTGTGAGCACATTCGTTACCGCCATCACTCGACATTTTCACCTGTGCCGTTCCGCCCTCTCGAACCTTTCTCCGCAAAGTCCCGTCCTCCCCACCACGGCCCGCTCCACCCCGTAGATCCCCGTCCGTCCGCCCATCCACCGCCCTTCACAGAATGCTCCACCACATGCCACTTCGGCTCGGCGCTTCCGCGTAGGCGTCATGCAAATAGCGAAACCGCCCGCTGCGCCCCTATTCACCCCACACAATCCGTCGAGCGCTGGCTGATTAATGATCGCAGACCTTATCGGTGCGATGCAGAGTGGGAGTCAATGCATTATTCGCTGGGAATTACAAAATCATGCAAATAGCTAAATCTTGCCGCGTCCTACTTCCACTATCCCTTTCAGTGTCTTTCTTTGGTAGGTTATGATACGGTATTCTAAACTAAATGTTCACGAAAGATTAGAAAAACCGAAAAGTAGGCTAATGTTTGTTAAAGTTCAATAATTTAACAAACTTTAATTTTACTACATATATGTGAATTAAAGGAACAAATAAGGTTTTCAAATCGCCCATGTGAAGTTATTGGTAAGATGTTTTTTTCATTTGCAATGAATCGCACAATTTCAAGTGGTCGATGTATTTTTTTAGAATAAAATTCACTTCGGAAACTTTCATTTTTTCGTTCTTGGCAGCGCTATTCCCATACGTTCGAAACGATTCTCTTTCAGACTTTCCACACGCGATCCCTGCTCCTCACGCTTCCACCTCCCCCAAGGCCCAGGAGAGGAGAGGAGGGGGTCAACATGGCCTGATTTACGGCCAGGCTGCCGGGCAACCGAGTGTATCGGCAGCGGGTCGCCGTGGTCGCCGACGTTTTAAAATACATTCGGCACAACGCAAATTACCCAAAATTAGCCATTAGGCGCAAACGCGGTAACGATACAAAGGGGAGCAGCGCGATTATTATACGGCAGGGAACACGGGGCTTAAATTACGAAAACGAGAGAGAGGCAGAGAGTGAGAGAGAGAGGGGGGGAGCTGCGAGTCGGGTGGCCGAGTCGAGTGCGCGATTCGCAGCGATTTATCAGCGGCCGGAACAAAGGCCCAGGCGGCGGCCGCCGCCTCCTCGACCCGGCCCGTTAATTGGAGAAGCCGCCGCGGACGGCCGGCGGCGGTGGCGGCGGCGGCGGCAGGGGCGGGGGCGGGGGCGAGGATGGGCGCTCGGGAAGACCTCCCGGCGCCCGGGATTCAATTACAGCCGGCCGGCGCCTTGTGAATATTAAACGTCCTGTGATGCCAACACAGCCGGCGGCGAGGACAGCGGCGGGGGTGGTGGAGCGGCGGTGGCATGTTGGTAATACCGGAGGAGGAGGAGGAGGAGGTTTGGAGCGGTGGTTTTGGTGGCGACGCCAATACAGACAATAATATCGTGCACACAGCGAAGACTAAACGGTTTCGACAGTGGTGGGAATGGGTCTGCGCAAACAATCGGGGATGTTTCCACTGGAGGCAAGTTAAGATCATGCCGGATGGTACAGCGTCGTAGATCTGACGACGAAGGTGGCGGAGATGGCACTGGAGTACAATGAAGTGCGGGTGTGGGGCGACGATGACGGTGGCGGCAGCGAGCCCGGTCAGAGAGATCGCCGGCCGGATACGTGTATCCGATTAACTGGTAAACGAGCAGACACGCGGACGCGCCGCCTGACAGGTGCGCCCGACGGGAAGCGATGGGATGAGGACGGGGGATGAGGACCCGGCGCGATGAGGAGGCAACGCACGATGTGAGAGGACGCAGCGGACGGGCGTCGGTTTACCAGTGTTCCAACTGAATATTGATATAAAAATCACAAACGTTCCACTTATTTCGGCAGAGACCACTTTTTTATCATGATGATTTATTACGTGGATGTTCAATTCAGAATCAGATTGTCATTGAGCTATCCTCGAAGCAACGACAGCAAAGTTAAGTTAGTTTCAAACAATGTAGTTATTGTGATATATTCTCCATGCCAAGCTCGTCTTTCTCTTCAAGAACATGTTTAGTGTTGTTTAATATGTCAAATATTTGGTGCATATGATGTTCTTCTATTATGAATTTACACTACACTGTCAGAAATTTCCGCATTACTTTTAATGTAAAAGTACATTAAAGTAAGTATCATGTACGTAAATGAAATTTAATGTACACGTACAGTAACTTTAAAGTACGTGTGCATTAAATGTAATGTACGTGTACAATTAAATTTACTGTATGCGTGTACATTAAATTTATTGTACGTGTAAATTAAATTTACTGTATGCGTGTACATTAAATTTACTGTACGTGTAAATTAAATTTAGTTTACGTACATGATACTTACTGTAATGTACTTTTACATTGAAATTACTGTATGTGTGCATGAAATTTGCTGTACATGTACTAACTTCAATATTTACAATTTTTTCAAATAATTGTCACCCTGACCGGGATACAAACCCGTCTCTCCTGGTTTACGCCCACTTACTCTAACCACTATCCTATCGAGACAGTCAATTCTTTGAACACGTTCTTAGGCCTGATGAACTTCCCGTTGGAATTTATGAAATTGTCACATTTTTGGACGCGTTTACGCTCGGAAATATGTCCCGCAGATGTAAAGAATACCAAGTTCTGATCTTGGTACAGAGTAACAAATATATTTTAATATTTAAATTTGTTCAACGAATAGTCACCCCGACCGGGATTCGAACCTGGGACCTCTGGTTTACGCGCGGGTGCTCTAACCATTGAGCTATTGCGACATGCAATAGCTTCAGCGGGTTCTTAGGCGTGATGTTTTGCGTTGCGGGTTCTTAGGCGTGATAATATGTATAATATATTCTTTACGTCCACGGAACATATTTCTTTAGACATATTAAATATGTATTAACTCTACAAAATTATGTATATTATTTATAATTGTCACTACTTCTTCACCTGTTTTGGACGCGTTTACGCTCGGAAATATGTTTCGTAGCCGTAAAGAGTACTAAATTCTAACATCGTTACAGTGACAATTCTTTGAAAAACTTTAAATATTTCCGGAGAATTTGAAAAAAAATTGTTAACTAAAGAATTAGCGTACTATGTACATCGCTACAATTTTATTATAAAGATTTTTACAATTTTATTTGTTACCAATTTGAATGTAAATACCAATTTTAAACATTTATATTTTTTGTTAAAAATATACACGTTGAAAATATATTTTAAATTTATTATATGTAAGTTCAAATAGCGGAAAAAAAAATTTCTAAAACCTACACTGATTTTAATTTAAAGATTAATTTTAATATACAACACATTAATATCGGTTTAATTTACAAGCTACATAACGTTTAATGTAGTCCTACAATTAAAATCAATGTAGTGTACATTGATTTTAATTTTAACATTAAATTTAATGCACAAACACATTAACATCGCTTTAACGTACACGGTATATTAAATTTAATGTACTACAGTACATTAAATCTACATTAATTTTAATTTACACATTATATTTAATGCACATGTACATTAATGTCGTTTTAATGTACACGGTGCAATAAATTTAATGTGAAAAATGCATTAAACTACATTAAATTTAATGTAATTTCTGACAGTGTACGTCAAGCAAATAAAACAGCATTTTCGGTCGCTCTCATACTGAATGATGTGAATGTATTATTGTCTACGATTTTGTTCACACGGTACGAATACCGGGTTACAAACTGGTACATCGCGTAATTGCCATACCACACGCCTCAAACCGAAAGCTCCAGTTTGCTTACGTCCAGAGCAATTTTGTCTTCGAGTGTCATTACACAAACTTTCTCATTTGTCACATTATTGGGTTCTGTTAATTAAGGAATATAAAGGTCATTAGATTATGAACAGGACATTTCTAATTGTCATTCTTGAAAGGCCCCCGAACGACTATCCTCTACTTTTATACTGTCACATCTTATTGGATCACATTACATGTAACAAAAAACGCTTTCGTAAACAGAGACGTATACTATTTTAAGTTCAGAGCTCAAGGCTCCAACTGGTTCAAGTGCCGAATCATTATTCAAATAAAACATTAGAAAATAAATTTGAAAAATGTTAAACAAGTGCTTTAATCCCACAGTCTCTAGAGGAAATGTACGATTAACGATTTCTTATTGTAAATTATGTTAAAAATGTATAAAGGAAATGTTCTTCAGCCCTCAGTAGTACCTGTCTTCACTGTTTATTAGCTGAAAAAGTTGCGGTACGCGTAGAGTAAATTTGACTGTACCGTACGGGCAATGGCGACCAGAAAGGGGGGGGGGGCAGGTAGAGTAACTTGCCCCAGGTCCCGACTTAATTGGGGGCCCGAATTTTTTTTTTCGTTCAAAAGAAATCTAAAAATTGTGTCCATCTATAATCCAAATTTAACGCTATAAGTTAATTCTGATGCATGGAGAAATGAATTCGGTTGATGAATTGAGGGACGAGGGAATGCTTTGTTTGAAATGAGTGGATCAATTGCCCCAGGCCTCTGGTTTTCTTTGGGCGCCCCTGTGTACGTGCATCGCAAAGAAGTCACGGCACTAAAACAACTAGGTATTAAAAACACTGGGGCGACATGAATCACTGTCTGCCGCCTCGCGAATTGAGAATGCTCCCAAGAGTGTACTTGTAAGTTCCCTTGAATTCTTACTAGAAAATAATGTACACAGATCGAACGAAGGTGATTTCTGAATAAGAAATCATTTCAAAACTCGGCTCCTATCGTCGCCTATCCGTCAACATTTCATTTAAATACCAAAGACTCACTTTCCATTCGACTTACATAGATAACTCGGTCATTGAGAAGACAGTATTTTTCCATATTATTTTTACATAGCATAACACTAACTTGTGATGCTACCAAAAGCAGTACCGACATTCATCTTAAGTCTACCGGTGTAGATGAGGCCCAAAGATGCAAGTTGAAAACTGAATTTCATGACCTTTCACAAGTGACAGTGAATACCAAGAGCACCTCGTACCAGGTATTCTCCAACAGTGATGGCACACGCAGATACTACAAGGCGGGTGAACTTTTCGCGGCAGCGTCTCCGCCAGCGATTTACTACCGCAGCGTCAAGCGTCAGCGTGCGTGTCTCCCGGCGGATTAATTTACGCGCGTCCGAATCAATTACGCGCTGCTCGCACCGTGCCGCCGCCGCCGCCGCCTCCACCGGGGACTCCCATAAAACACGCGGCACCGCTCTCGCAGACAGTAACTACGTCGGCAGCGGCGGCGGAGCGGCGAGGACGGTGGTCGCCGGCCGGCCGGGTGCCGCGTGGGTTGCCCATATTTGCGCGACGATTATCGGTGACACGTCGCCGACTCTCGAAATACGCGTCGCTCGCCACTGCTACCACCACCGTCACCGCCAGCCTTGGCCCGGCGCCACCTGCTCCTGCACCGCCGCCACCCGAGCAAACGCCGCCGCCGCCGCCGCCGCCGCCTCCTCTGTCGTACGTCGCCGCCGCTACGGCAATATTTTTGATGGCCGTTAAGTGATGGCTCCTCGAGGGCTTTTTAGCGCGTTTCCACTGCTGTTTAATGCGCAGTCGACACTCATAATCGCCGGTGGATCCCGTTGCGCGCAAATATATGAGTTGGCTAGGTCAAGTGCTGCTTCTCTGCGGCAGATAAGGTTACACAGGTGCAGTTGGTGAGAGGGAGAGAACTTCACTTCTTTTATTTTATTCGCGTTGAATTATCGCAAAATTTACTAACTTACAAGACCTTTTCTGCTGAACACTGATTGTTCTTTGCAATCAAATGAAACCATTTTGTTATTCGCAGTGACTTTATTGGTTGTCATTTGACCACCTCTCACTCATTTACGCAGCAACGAAACGCGCATAGTTTCAGAGAAATATTTTCGACATTTACTTGCATTAAGAAAAATGAAGAAAACAGACAAGTGAAGAATCGCCAGAAAGGGAAGGAGGTTAAGGAGAAGATAAATAATGTAAAGGAAAAGGAAGAGGCGGAGTATTTCAACACACTTGGGGAGTAACTACTTACGAAATTTTTTGTGCGCCTCAGAGATTTTTTAAGAAATGTGCATGTTCTTTTATTAACAAAAAACTCAAACTTTCGTGAGAGAACAAATTAAATTTCATAATATCACTTTGATATCCCAATAAAAAAATCAATTTTCACCGCACATATTGAACTCCCCTCTCTCATTCCTGGAACCCTAAAAGCTTGTTTTCTTTGAATGACTATTTAATAAGTTTCAGTTATTACCAACTGATGACATAAGATATGCTTGACTAATTTATTCTTGATCTAGCAACTTTCAGAAAAGAACCAGAGAAACTACAACGAGAAGATAGTGACAGAGGAAATTGGAGTAGAAACTCAACCAAGACATTGAGTCAATCAGTATTTCATTCACTGACTGTAACTATTTGAAACTGAGAACTGAAGCAATAAACAAAAAGTAATAGAAATGGCTGTGACAAGAAGGATTAGAAATGAGAAGGTAATGTGAATATTTCAAAATAGTCAATCACTCTATTCATTCAAGATTTTCATTTTTTGTCGTTAGTGGTTAGTTCTTGAACATCATTACAAAACGCAAAATTTATTTCTGCAGACCTAAAAATTAACTGAACACGAGAACTCCAGAAACGCAACTTTCGAATCCATCACCATCCTCACTCCCAACGCCTCCGCGCCTTCACAATTTGCTCTCTTTTCCCCCAGGGGCGCCCGCCGTGTATCAGACGCCGCGCCCCGCCCCCGCCGTCTCCGGAGCTCCTCACCGCAGCCGCCGCCGCCGCCGCGTCCGCCCCTTCGGAAACTCCTTGACAGCGCTCCCCTCGGAACTCACGTCACCAACCATTCAGGCATATCTCCAGAGATTCACGGGTTTCGGCTCGAGGAGGGGACGTTCACAAATGGTACCCCCCTTTTGAAAGTGAGACAAACTACAAGGTGGAAGGAATTGAGATGGTAAAATTTTATTCACGTAATGAAAATAATTAAATAATGATTTGTTTTTCGAAACAGAATTATATATTTTCATTGAATACATAGGCCACACTATTTGCATTTGTATAAATAAGTGAAATTTACACATTTACACTCATCTCGTTACGTACACTCTACAGTGTTAAACTGAACAAATCTAAATAATTGTAACCAAATCTTCTAGATATTTAGTGATGGACATGTTGCTCTGTTTAACCAGGTGAATTTTCACATCATATATTCTCAGCCTGTCTAGGTATTAAAATCATTCTGAATTATCAAACACGGCGAAAGAAAATACTAACGTCTCTACTCTGTGATTTCAATAAGCAGTCGGACACCTCCCCAATGCGACAGGAGCGTTGGAAAAAATAAATTTAAAATAAAAGAAATATTCAGAACAGTGCCCATTTACTGCAGGGCACTTATCTCCCCTTCTCAGAAACCCGGCATATCTCTACGAAGGCGTGAACATTTCGTCATGTCGGCAGCCCTGCGCCACAACGACAACGCCCCCTACGCGCCCGAGCCTTCATAACTTTCCCCGGAACGGCCCTTCCTTCCCCAGTCACGTTCGCGTCGCCCTCTGCTCCTAGGGCAATTCCCACGCGCTGTAAATAATATTAACGCGGTTATTGCCCCCGGAGGGGGGGGAGGTGGCAACTGCTGTGCACTGCTGGCGCCTCGCCGCCTCCTTTCCTCCGCGTCGGCCGATTGTTTCCGCGAAAGCCCTCCGCGTCTTGCCGCCGCCTCCCGAGACCGCCTCAGTCGCACGTTTCCGCTTGATCAATGGGGCAGCCCCCGCAGCTCAGAGGATATACAGTGTGCACAAAAAATGCAGCCAGACCCTCCACAGTGGTATTTTTCACATAAGAACAATGAAACTACACCCTAGAATGGTTTATAGCGTGCTAGCTCTCCGTGGTGTGATCCCGGGATGGATTGCCGGTCGGGGCAAAACTTGAGCTTTTGATTTCTAATACAATGGTCTCTGTTTCTATAGCTATTGGACAAAAGAAAAAGCTCAGACAGGCAAAGTATGCTAGATACGGTGATGGGGATACGTCATGCTCGCTACTAGTCACTTTTACCCCCAGGAGTGGACAATAAATAAATACCAACCCAGGCCTGGAAACACCACTTGCTGGCAAAAGCCGGATTAATCCGATCCTAAAATGCCAAATACTCTTACATTCATACTCAATGAATTTTTCAGGATCTCAGTTACGCTTCCCTGAATCCCTTATCAATTTTGAGCGGCGGTTGACCTTCTGTTTCGAACGGAGAATTGGTGTTACGTCACACTTTTGTGGCGGATACTGTCAAGAAGCTTTGAAGAATACCTTTCGTAGAATTGAAAAACGTCTTCAAATTTGTCTCATTCACATTCGTATCATCAGAATGAGAAGGTTCTATCCTACATTTTTGGAAAAAATAATGGTTTGACATGTACGAACTCCCTATTGTCTAACCTACAATGTGTTAAAACTATATCTTCAATTCAGATTTGCAGAAACCCTGTGAATAAAAAAACAACATTGATTTTTGTGTGAGTTTACTATATACTTCTAAAGTTTCAAAGTGCTCTCCTGAAAAATTTTGTTGGATATCAGACAAAGCCTAGTCATTCTAGGCCGCAGTATGTAGAACATTTTCCACGTTTTTCTGAGTAAACTAACCAAAAATCTTAACTTACTAGAATGGCGACACGTAGATGTAGAATGACTGAAAATCTGGTTACGTTCTTCCGAAGCACCCTGTGTATTGAAATGCGAAGGAAAAGATACCATTCAAAACACTCTACGTGAGGGCAGGACTGCCGATTCACTACGTTCTATGTAAATTGGAGTTGTGAGTCACGGTGGCCGAAGCAGAAGCGAGAACCCTCCGGGGCGCCCAGGAATCGATCGTAATGACGCATCGATATGGAAAGCACACTAAGGCGGAGATGCTGACGCGTGCAGCTGACATATTGCTGTTCCGTGCCTGGCGGATAAAATTATTTTGGTAATCCAAGTTATAGAGAACATAAAGCACCGAAGAAAGAAGCTACTTTCAGAGTTGTTTTGCCTACATGCAAATTTACTTTCTATATTCAGTGTTCATCCACAATTCCATTCGCACTAACAAAACTCACACTTACGACACATTACAGTGAAATGTGTTGTAGATAAACAAATAAGGTATCTGAAGTGTTTGTTTGGTATTTTCTGAAGTGTTTGTTTTTCCTTATTTGCCCATAATGTCAGGGAAGAACATATTGTCTTATATATTAAAGCAAAACTCATATACCTTTTCATATTTCAACATTCCATTTGGAATGAGTTTTATTTAAATATTCTTTCAAAGTTATTTGGAAAGACAAACTTAAATTTTTAGTACAATTTTACATACGCGCTAATCTATCTGCATGACGTGCTTTCCCCCACGAGCATTTTATTCTTGTTTCACTACTAGTAACTCTTACAGTAGTTTTCGTTATTTTAGTAAACTTTCATTCCTTTATCCACCCCGTCCCTATATCAAACATTTTCCTTTCTACTTTTATTTGCCAAATTATTAAAGCATTACTCGTTTTGACGATGAGTGACCTGGTCTGAGATTCGTACAGGGAAACATTAAGTAAGCTCGAATCAAAATATCTTGCTTGGTTTTCGTCCTTTCTTTTTACATATTTAGTAACATGTTAAATCATTTAACATGTCTATATAAATCCGAACCATAACTTTGCTTGCATCTTTACATTACTTTGCTTGCATTCAGAAGACGATATCTTCACTTATCGTTCTGTTCACGAAAGACTTAACTTCATATTTAAACAATGAAGTATATAGTTATAATAATAATAATAATAATAATAATAATAATAAACACTATTATTATTTCATATTAACGTCCCTTGAAAACTTCGAGCAAAATATTATATATGGTGAAATATAAATGAATCTCTACAGTGCAATCGCACGGATTACACATTACACAGTAATTTACGAGACAAACCACTAATGAAGAATAAGCCCTGGAATATCCATTAGGAATAAGAACATAAATCAACAACAAATAAAACAAATCAATTAAAAACTGAGTTTGCACAGCGTGAGTCTCCGTACCACATTCTCGTTGACATTTATTTACACACTGACATTTAATAGTGTATAAATAAATTTCAATTAATAGTTTTCGTATAAAAATGCCAATTTCTAGTGAACATTCGAAGCTCCCGGGAAACTCCCGGGACAATGAGACGCGAAAGGGTCTAAACCTCAACGCATGGCCAAGCGTTCTCACGAGTGTAATCGGATTCATAATGAAGCATTTACTAATTAACAAATACCTCCTAGTCAACTCTACTGATCATTATCACGAAACCTTCTATTTGTTCCAGAACAAGTCATTATTTTTGTTTTCTCGATTCATCACAGCGGAATTAATTTCCCCTTAATTAATGAAGTGTTTCCATTAAAAAGAGAGTTATGTGATCATAGTAACTCACAATATTTGTGCCGTACCATGAGCTTTTCAGTGAGGCATTCGTTCTTAATAAAGGCAGAAAGGCCGAAAAATAAATGCCATAACCGCTTCAGTTTAGTTGCCAGAATAACACACGCAATGTTTTCAGACATAAATTGCTTTGTTAAAAATTTAGTTAAAGAATGCTGTGATAAAAATGGTAAAGGTCCGATTTTAGTTAAAAATGCTTTCTGAAATGTAAATGCGAATCATTTATACAAGTAACAAGACAATAGAGACACAAAACAAGAGTAGTATAATAACAAGACAAGACTTTAGAGATGGTCACGTGGCAAGAACACCGATTACCAGTCCTAGGTTGCTAGATTCACATGCCAGTCTTGTCAAATACTTTTTGTGTGTTGAAAAAACTTTTACGGGTTTAAGTAGTATTACATTACGTAACAGTTACAAATAATACGAGTACGAAAAAATGAATGCTTTTGGAGCTCCACTAGTTTCTAACATTATTTTATTTCTTTGTACTCCCCTACTTGTATATACACTTAAAACCATAAATAATTAGTTAATATGGTATTATCTACTCATAAATTGCTTCTACCTATAAATAAATTTTAAATAGAGACATGTGTCTTATATTTACCTCAATGATTCAATATTATGTTCCTCGTTCTGAAAAAAAACTCAGCACGAAAACTATTGAAAAAATATTTTATCTGGTGGTTAACCAAAAAAAGACTGTAGAATGTTCTCACATATTCAAGAATACTATCGTCGACAACAAATTTAATATATACATATTAAGAAATTGGAAACAAAGCTTAATGCAAAATATCAGCTTCAAGTACACATGCATTTAACTTTATACACCAACTCCGCAACACATTTCGCTCCACGTTGACTGCGAGTACACCTATACTTCAACGCCAAGACCTGAAATATTAGGAGAGATCAAATGTTACAATGTCGGAGCGATTCTCTCCGCAAACGCCTCAACAGAATATTGATAAATTGAAGTGTTTGCAGTTTCATAACTAAGTACCAAGTACCAGATTTGTATATCTAGCAAGGGAAGCATCCCATTAGCGAGCTTCTGGAGGGTCTATCGCTTGAAATTTACTGGTATTAATACGGCATATCATGCACCGATGCTCGGCACATACACGAAATCTCGTCGTCTGCACCAGAATGTGACTTATAGAACCTTTGTGCAAAGAGAATTACCTCATAATCGGAGGCAAGTGTCATAAGTGTAGCATTGTTTTACGAAATTTCTCACATGTTCGCTGGTAAAAAAGTTACAATCTTTTATCCCTCTACATTCCCAAGAATTGTCTAACATTTACTTCTGTGTTGTTTTCTTATAGTTGATAGCAGTATACAGCGGCAGGATCAGAACATGAAAGCGCGTTTCAGAAAATGATTTACATTTCATAGTTACCCTGTTGTTTAACTTGCATTCCATTCGAGCCGTATGAGTGGATTGGAGAGCCCATCCAGTGAGCACAATGCAGAGCGCGCTGCTTCTCTCGAGTTTTCTGAGGAAATGTGTAATAAGGCATCGCATAGAGACAGAACAAAAGGGTCTGCAAGCTATGCATTATTCTGCCGGGAATAGTAAGTGACTTTAGGAGAAATTACGCTAGAACTGTTGACGATGCCAAGACGGATTTATGAAGTTTTATTCCCGAAACCAACAGTCCAATAGTACATTTACTAAATATTATTTATGCTAATTATTTAAAAATAATTTCAATGTTTTTGAATGTTAAGAACACATCATAGATTAAAAAGATATTGAGAGGTTTCAAGAGAGTTGCGTCTACTGGGAGTTGGGAAAAATGGCGCAATCCGCTGAGAAGCTTCCACTATGAAAGTATGTATTAACTGTTTTAGTGTTATAGTCCATAGTTATAGTTGTTATAGTCCATATCGCTCTGGCAAACAGAAGAGGGGGCAACATACTCGATCGGCTCTGACACTTCATGAGTTATCGCGGAAAAGATGATTATGATTTATGTTCTATTAAATACGGAATATCTTCAATAATTCGTTGAATTCTTTAAGCCATACTTTTTTACATTATTGGTTCTAGTACATGCTTAAGGCGCATCGCTGTCGCGTTTTCATTTATTTCATTCTATGCATCTTCATCGTAAGTACTCCAAATAATAGGTTGGAAATAAACCACCGACTTTGCAAATAATAGTCTGGAGTACATAGAGTTTAAATATGCGAACTTGAATTCCTAATATTGAAGAACATTTGTTTTCTCAATCACATTCCTCATACATGGAGAATATCTTAAATATAACCATTTTTCTTCCAAACGCAAAATCAGAGTATTGAATGCTGAAATTCACTGCATCCAATTCTAGACACCGATCGCTTTCAACCCATCGTCCCAACCAGACCTAGCTTTATGCTTGCCTTTCCCCTGCACCCACAGCATCACACTCTGGGCTCCGTCACTGTTTTAGATGGATGACAGCACAAGACGCGAGCGCAGCAGTGGCGCAGCGCTGCCGCTCAATTTGACACGATGATCGTCTCAAGCGGCACACGGCGGGAAAGGGGGCGGTATGCAATGGCAAGGGGGAAGCGGGCGTTGGAAACGGCGCGGCGAGTATTAAGTAGGGAGGGATGTGTAAGGGGCGGAGGAGGAGGGCATCGTGAAGCGAGTGACATTTAAAGGGCAGCGGGAAGAGTGCGGCGGGTCAGGGCGTTGAGTAGGGGGGCGTTGGGGAGGGGGTGTTGGGTAGCGGGCGTTGGGTAGGGGGCGTTGGGTAGGGGGCGTTGGGTAGGGGGCGTTGGGTAGGGGGCGTTGGGTAGGGGGCGTTGGGTAGGGGGCGTTGGGTAGGGGGCGTTGGGTAGGGGGCGTTGGGTAGGGGGGCGTTGGGTAGGGGGCGTTGGGTAGGGGGCGTTGGGTAGGGGGCGTTGGGTAGGGGGCGTTGGGTAGGGGCGTTGGGTAGGGGGCGTTGGGTAGGGGGCGTTGGGTAGGGGGCGTTGGGTAGGGGGCGTTGGGTAGGGGGCGTTGGGTAGGGGGCGTTGGGTAGGGGGCGTTGGGTAGGGGGCGTTGGGTAGGGGGCGTTGGGTAGGGGGCGATGGGTAGAGGGCGTTGGATAGTGAGCGTTGGGTAGGGGGCGTTGGATAGTGGGCGTTGGGTAGGGGAGTTGGATAGCGGGGCGTTGGGTAGCGGGTGTTGGGTAGCGGGCATCGGGTAGCGGGCGTTGGGTAGCGGGCGTTGGGTAGCGGGCGTTGGGTAGCGGGCGTTTGGTAGCGGGCGTTGGGTAGCGGACGTTGGCTAACGGGTTGGGTAGCGGGCGTTGGGTAGCGGCGGAGAGTAGGGGTCGGAGGGTAAAAGGTAGGATGGTAAAAGGTCGGATGGTAAGGGTCGGAGGGTAAAGGTCGTAGGGTAACGGTCGGAGGGTGAGGGACGGAAGGTAAGGAGCGGAAGGTAGGAATGGCGGGTACGGGGTGTTGGGTAGTGGATGTCGGGTAGGGGACGAGGGATGGAATCGGGGATATGGGTCGGGGATAAGGGGCGGAGGGTAGGGAGACGTATTGGGACAACAGATAGGAAGGAGGCGCGAACCCAATGGCATTCTCCCGCGCCCCTATTGTTCGCCAGTCCGTCAATGGGTATCGTTCGGCCAGTTCACGACGATGCGCGGAGCGGCTTCATCAGACAGAGGCCCGGACTCCTCTCCTCCCCCGCCCCCCCCCTCGTTGCCGACGCGACGACGCTCACGCAAAGCGGCTTATAGCTGGCTTCGCATTGCCATGTTGACATTTAGAAAACAAGCGACACAATCAACTGGGGACAAAGGATATTTCCAGAATCCAGAAACAATTAACATAATGTCACATGCTGATTCAAAATTAGAAGTGTGATGTGCGTTGGGTGCTGTCCACCTTTCAACTTGTATGCGCTAAACAGACCCGCTTCAATCATCCATCAAGTCTAAGGAAGACATTTACGTTATCTTTTTTTATTTAATTGCCGACCTAGATGGCCGAGGTGGCTAGAGCGAGTCCCGACTCAGCGCCTCGGTCCGAAGGGTCGCGGGTTCGAGTCCCTTCGTGGGCATGGTTGTTAGTCCCTTGTTTTCATGTATGTGTATTGTCGCAGAAAGCCTTGTGAGTCTGCTGCCCGCAGACCGAGGAGTCCGCAAATGTGTCAAATATAAAAGGTTAATATGTGTCCCCATAAGGGACATAGTGGGTACCTGGCGCGGATAGCCGAAATCTGCATCTCCTGAAGCCGGAAAAAGCCCCAGGAAGAAAAACAAATCTTGCTTACTTAATTGTAATGGTTTCTTGACCTTTAATAAAACAATATTTGATAGTTGTAAAAAACTGATAAAACAATATTTTAGTGTCTGTATTTATTAAGGTCCGGAAACCAGTACATTTAAACATCCATCAAGTCATTATGAATGCCGGACAGGCACAATTGAGTTCGACGTGTTTCGGAGACGATCCAAGCTCAATGGCTGAATGCCGTTCGTGCCATCACAAGTGGTGATTAGAAGCAGATCAGATCCTCAGCAAAGGGTTGACAAGTTTTAGTAAAAAAATAGTGCGGCCTTTTGTGAACTAGTAAAGAAATTTCCGTGCCCAGAATAGGAGACATCAAATGAACCCATTTTCAGAATTCAATTTCTGAACTTCCTTGGAAGGCTGAAGTTGGTGGCCCAGAAGTAGGGCGCAGATGCGATAGGATGGAGACAAAAGTCGAAGGACAAAGCAGGAAGGATGAAGGATAAATCACGTTGCAACGGCAATGAAGCATCGTACAAAAACACAGACAACAAGTCGCTCAAGTACACATCAAGAGTTATAATTTGTTCCTTCCCGCAGATCCACCTAGAAATAAATTGCTTGTGCACCAGTTTATCACACGATCGGCTCTCAAATGATACGACGCAACGCGACCCGACTCGGAGACAGTCCCGCTCACCGCGTGGACACGAGATAAGAGGGTGCGGAGGCGGAAAGTAATGGAGCGCCAACGCACACCGGGATTAAGAGAGCCGAGCGCTGACAAATTGGCCGCTCGCGGAACCCTGCCGGCTCAGCCATGCTTGAGCGCGCACTCACCCCTGCGGCAGCTCACACTGCGATAGCAGGCACCATTACACAGGTACTTACCTGTGGAAAAAGGAGAAAGTGTGTTAGTAAACACGTATCACAGATATTAAGTACAACATATCATAAAATAAATTCAGAATGTCAGATCTTTCGATAAAGTCGTTTAATATTTTGAAATACAATTATATAATGAAAAAATAGTTACTTTCTGCGAAATGCCAATGTCAGCAATATCGACATAAAACTAATGGAAAAGTAATGCAGGGTTTATCAAATATGTTTTGCATCCTTGAAACACATTTTTTGAGAATTGTTCATAATTCGCGGTAGAAAAAGAATATTTATTCACTTTTAAAATGTTTCGTTTATTTCTTTTGTCACATGTTGTTCCAATATATTATTGAAAAATACTGGCGTTGTTCCTATGAATCATGTGGCAATTGTAGCATGACGTTGGGTAGATCTGTTACAAGGTACAAATCTACAAAAGACACATTTTAAGGAGATTAAAACTAAATTACCAATTATTGCATCTGATACTACGTGTTAATGTGACTCTTTAATTGACCTATTAAAATGTAGATACATCTACAATACATCAAATAAATCGTTTAGGAATTATGATCTTGAAATTATAAGTAATAAAAAGAAAACATAATAGAATATTGAATTCCATTACAAACAGCCCTCTCACACTAATTATTAACATGATTTCTTCCATTCTTTAATTTTACACGACAGCCTTTGAATGCCTAGTTGGGTGCAACTTCATCTTTCAGTTCACAAACAGAGAAATCCAAGAATAAAGCAACAAATAACGCAGCAAGTGTCACAGAGATACCTCAAGTGATTGCGATCCTAGATCTAATACTATGAACGATGTTACAGTACAGATCTCATCGCCACGAACTCATTTATCCTCCATGTCATTGCGAGTAATTTCTAGGGCGGGCGTGGGCAGGGAGGCACAGGTGCCGGTGACGTCACAAACGAGATTATTCGTCGCCTCTCCCCGGCGCGGCGCGACGGTGCATAGCGCCCGACAGAATAAAAGTGCGAAGTGGGACAAGCGAGAGGCCGCAGCCAAGGCTCCGCGCCGCGCCCTGCCGGCGCCACGGGGCACCGCAGCTGGCGACGCACGGGCGACAACGAAGGAAGCCCCGCCCCGCCCCGCGCTGCGAAATGGGTTTCATTCATTGATTATACTGTGTTTGCGAGTGCGTCAACTGCTATGGTCATTAGTCCCCTAAGTGTAGTGCATACTTTATCACGGGAGGTGGTCGGTGTTCTTCCCGCGAGGCACCGCGCCAATTAGGGCAAGCTCTAAGCTCCCGACATGTGTGGTAATGTAGTGTACGTGTGTGCATGTGTAAGTAAGGGGTGGCTGTAGGGCAAAGAAGAGGAAAGATATATCGCGCGCGATCCGTGGCCCGTTTATTCGAGCACTGCTCTCTGGCATTCGCCTGGTATTGATCGGAGACACCACGGAAAACGATCAGAGCAGCCTTCAGCTGAAATTTAGCTTGAAGCCGCCCCTCCGGACACCGGCTGAATTTGGCATAGCTCTCTAGCTAAGATCAAAAATCTGCCATCGCGCCGTCGGGATTCGTTCCCTGTGATCTGTTCAGAAGCCTGCAGTGACATCAATTGATGCCCTCATCCACCTCAGCAAGTCTGAAAAGGGGCAATGGAGCCGACAATCGAGAGTTTTTGCAAGACAGGAATCCAAAATCGCAGTACGTGATAATAGATATCAATAGGAAATAAAGGATCTTTAGAAAAACGAGTTTTAGTGTGTACAATCAAAAAATGTACGCCTCGGTAAAGGAGATTTCTAACCTCTGAAGCCCCAGTCCTCTCACACCCAGTGTTCGCGTTCAATCCCGGCTGCGGCGTGTGGATTCTCAAAGTGCGAAAAATCCCTCGGAAACCATGTCTTACTTGCTTGTGTACTTGCTTGTGGTATGTGAAATAACCCTGACAGATGTCTTGCAAAATTAAATCCCTCCTTTACCATCCTAGCGAGACTACACTTTCTCCCAACCAAAAACTTAAGATACAATTAAATGAGAAACAGACATTGGTGGAAAAGTGAGAGTCACATCTAGGGGTTTCAGGCGAAGGCACAGGGGAAGCGCCTGCACGTAAAGGTCCCCCAGAAATGCGCCGGAGTTAGACTTCAAAGGAAGCGTGGGTCAAATACACGGATGTAGGACTACGGCCAATCGCCATGTCCCCGCAAAATAACCCATATGATAAAACAAAAAACGTTTGCAAAACTAGGAACTAGTGGGAATAACCCTTCCCCCTATAAATATTAAACTCGTATTGAAAATCTGTTTATCTTCTGACTTCATGTTTGCTTTCATAAGGAATACAATGTAAATAATGTACAAGAAATCTTATTCTATCGTACGTTAATACACTATATATGTTTATATCTCCAAATAAAATATAGATAGATGATTTAATGTAGATCTTAGTTTTAAAATAAAAGTGCTAATATTGTTTGTTAGAGTGTGGTACATTAGAGTAGAATTCACGTGAAGATGTTGCGGCGAAAACGACATCCTCTTAGGACTCCTTAGTGTAAACGACATCTCGAAAACGACATCGCGTTAGTGTAATCTCGTTAGGACGGAATGCGATGAACATATTAGTTGTAAACGGGAAAATCGGGACAATGACAGGACCGTCAATCAAAGTCCCATCATTGAGTGCTCGGGCATGTGTAGTACAATTCTCTTCAGAATTGTCATGTTACCTTCTTCGAATTAATGACTTATAAACAATCTAAAGACAATCGCAAGAGCCATGACAAAGAGTTTTCTCACAATGTGCAGCACTACATAGTATTGGATATACGATCTATACATACGAAAACACAGTTGTGTGTCTCTGGGTATTCGCGAATTCTAATATTACCAGTAGAGATTTAGCGTATAAAATATTTCAACAGAATGATCGTGTCCCGTATTGTCTGTCTCTATATTATCACAAGTCCCGTGTTGTCTACGATACAAGTCATGCGATTACGATAAACAATTGGTTCTTAACTAAGGCGTCAGAATATGCTGCTAAATCTTTATCTCCACATCGAAACATCATGTTGACGGACAGTGCTAATCGAGTAAACGCTGACGTTATGGTAAAGAAGCGTTAGCGGCATACACTGCCCTCACAGTTAGGTGTTAATTCCATCTGCCGTAGTCTTGAAACGAAATATTGTGCAAAAATACTCTTTACATTTCAAACGTTGCAGTAGTTCCTCAAAAGTAGGTCATTTCATTTTCGATTCGCCGAGGACGGGAAAAACCGATATATTAACCATAAAGTGACACCAATGATGTAAGAAACCGACTTCCAAAATTTGATTGACGAGAACCCTTAAGAAAATGTCAGTTGACGTAAAAATGAGATTTACAAAATTTCAGCCCGATTGGACAACTAAACATCTGCCTCATCAGCCCTAAAGTTTTTATAAAAATTGCAATTTATTTTTTAAAAAAATCGAATGTCCCTCTACGAAAGCAGAATGAGGCAGCTTATAATCGGGAGAGAGGTGATTGCAGCTTTTCAGAGAGTGATGTGGGAAAGGGTCCACACATCCCACGCTATTCATTCGGTACAGTGTCGGAGTGGCAGGTCACATACGAGACATCACGCGTAGGCAGTCGCGGGCACGCTGAAGTCCAACTTTCGAGCGCGAAACTGTGTAATGTCACTTTCATTACGCCCACTCCATATCGCAGGCCCGAAACGGCAGTTTCAACCAGTGGGGAGGAAAGAAGCCTAGGGGATGGCTTGCCCCGGGTACTTGGGAACAGTCCACATCAAGAATATTCCGCAAAGTTAGGTGTATGATCATGTAGTGATTTTCGAATATCCATTTATAAGGGGCAGGAAATTTATAATATATTGGCCAAAGAGGTAAAAACTATTTGTTCCACAAAGACGCGCAATATATTGGCACTGGCAACACAAACAATACACTAAAACCTTCAGTCATTCATTCAGGTTAAGGCAAGAGGACTGTACTTGTTTTTCATCGTAGACTTAGTGATCTTCTTCTTGATCTGAATTTGAACCAATCATTAAATTACGATGATTAAAAAATAACTATTATCAGCGTGGATCGTATATATCGTACTGTAACCGCTAATACGCGATTACAGTTTAAATAAGTGAGAAAATAGTAGTGAAGACACGACACCGTATCTTGGACAAATAGTTCTCTGGTGGCGAGGAGATGGCGACAGTCGTAAACTCAATTTCTGAACGCATTCTGATGCCAGCCAATGAAAAACTAGTATGAACAAACGGAAACGGCAAGAGCTTGTGCCAAAAGAATTCAACCTTCTTCTTGTCCGAGTCGCCGAAGCGAGCAGTTGTATGAATTCGTTTTCTTATCTTGTTGGAGTTGCCAAAGTGAATAGTCAGCCATCTTGTGCGCTACGACGACGTTGAGCGACACGTAAAAGAGCGAGTACGCTGTACCAGAAAGTCTGTACTATTTTTTGAAATTTCATTCTGAAAACATATTTATAAAATCTCCAGAATTATAAGAACTCTAATCGACATTGTAATTAATTTGACTTTTGCCAATTACGACGTCATAAGTGGAGATTCTGGACTTGGATTCGGAGGTGACCATCGCCTGAGGAGCCAACGGTAAAACATCGCTAACCGAGGGGAGACGGCGCCCGGAGGCCTCACGATTTCGACGCAGCAGGCAGCGCGCGGAGCGGCGCAAGGGACCCTACGACCTTGGAGACGTGGACATTTTGCAACCGACTTCGCAGCGTGGAATTCTCCGGAGGTTCGACGGCCGTGAGTTTAACGAAACTAAAAGAACTTTTACTAAATCTCAATTTAGAACTGTACCGCACAGTATTCTTGCTAATTTGACAAGTCATTTCTTTTTTCTTCCTGAAGTCGTAATTGAAATCAGATAAGGGTATTTTGTAAATAATGTAAAATTGTGTTCTTGTACAGAATTAATTGACTAAATTCACGTGTAATGAATCCAAAGGTGTTACAAGAAATTTGAATATTGTATGTGTATGTATTTTTTTTCAGGGTTATTGTTTTGAAGTGTATTTTGTGTGTTTTTCTCAGTGATTTTGTGTGTGTATAAGTTATTACTTGGAAATAAGGTGCAAAGTTAACATCTTCTTAGAGAAAACTGCAGTTTTTAGGTAGGGAAAGATAGCTACCGTAATTAAATGTAAATTTAGTTGTACAAAACTTTTCTTCATAAGAATATATCTTCAATGTTATTTCAAAATTGTGTTGGAATGTTAATTGGTAGTTAGTTGAAAAGACGAACCCACCCCCGATAGGGAATTTTTTTCTACCTAGAAATTTCCCAGGTGTGCGTGACGGGACAGCTATCCGTCACGGAATTCTGAAATAATGAAATTCTACTGTTCCGCCGTTGACTTTCAGGAAATTACAAGACAGTTGGGTACATCGTTTCTTAAATGAACGAAAACTTTATATTTCAGTTTCATTAAGCGCATAGACTGAATGTTTGTGCCAACACTTCCCACATTCACCAGCAATATTTCCCTCTGACCTGCCCGTGGCTGCGCGCAACAACCTTCGATCGGCACCCACGCTCTCATCCCCGCCCTCGCGGCCTCCTTCGCCAATGCCCTCGCCGCCTTCACACGCATTGGCATTCAAACTCTACGAAGGTGCCGCTCGCAATAAGCGTATTTGCCAGCAACCCCAAATGCCAAGAGGCAAAGAGGACATTGGTGGAAATGGAAGCCATCGGCAAGCGATCCGCGAACGCAGCAAGAACGTGGGTCAAAAAGCAAGTGAGAACGTTGTTCAGAAACTTTGACGGCGAGTAGGACGCAAGGGACAGAAAGATGTTGCCGATGGTAAGTCGAAGGCTACATGTGAGCCGGTGTTTGTTACCGTGAGAGAGGACTTCATACACTTTTTTTTACATAATACATATTTATTTTTCTTTCGGAAATGCGTACTAGATTAGTTACACTCTCTCATGTTGTAGTTGGCTTACAATGTTCTATGTCCTAATCTTAAAACAACAAGGTGTAGGTAACTACAATTAGCACCTACTGTTGACAATTGTTCGCGAAAATGCTTAGGAAGGTATCACGTGCGTACCGGTTTTTGAGTCGAGTTGGCGTTGGAGACTTCATGAAGACGTTTACGAGAGATAATGCGAGATCTGAATGGGAATGCCAGGCTGTCGGGTACGGAACGGAGGCAATGATGAGTTGAGTTGAAGCAAGAGGCGAAGGTGGAAGAGCTGACGGGAGACAAGGGTAAGAAGAAAGAAGGTATAATTTTCTCTCTAAATTCCAAATTCGTACTTCAAATTATATTCGCGATATTTGGTACATGATAGAGAAAAATATTACAAATATGGTTTTCGACAACACAAATTTATTCGGAAAATACAATTAAACGTATTATTTACTATTTCTGAGAATACATAAAATATGTTATTTTTATGTAGGGCCTATATATTTCAGTAAATCATTTAAATATTTTATGAGTGTAATAATTTAATATACATAAAACACATTTTAAATGTTTAAAAAATTAAACATAACATCACAAATTAAACACATAAAAAATAATATTAGAACTAGATCATTAATTTCAACGACACATTTGATGTGTTAAAGATGGATTGATTGTTCCGAACTAAAAAGATTTTGATGGATTCATTCTAAGCGTAAAATTTACAGCTTTTGAAATTTATTTTCTGAAGGTTATATCGTTTACATGAATGATGAAATATCTCATTGTTGTATATATGTGGTATAACGAAGTCTTATCAAATAAATTTTATTTTATTTTAACACAGTAATAAAACATGTTGGTTCTTTGCACGAAAACATTTTTTCAAATTTATTTATTACTGAATGATCTACGAACATCCGAATCTTACCTTCGTGAAGAGAAATTCCAAAGCCTCGATGTTTTATCACGGTGATCTCAAAACCGATGATTATTTTAAGTGACCGTTTTCACGCCGACTAACTATTAGGCCCTATTCGAGAAGATGTAAGTGAATTCCCGTCCCACCCCTAAACGCATCTATCCTGCCCTGAGACAGTAATAAAGAACCCTTATCTCCATTCGTTAGCTCGCTCGTGAACGTGCTGACGGCGTCCGAAAGGTAAATGAGCTGACGTGCACCGACACTGCGCATTCTGGAGCGAAGGCGGGAGGGGTTTAATGTCTCGCTGGCGGGTGCAACGGAGCCTAAACATAGATTGGCCTCACAATTATTAGCCACTTGTCACCCCCGGTGCGAAGTGAGGGGTGATTATGGTAATGGCAGGTTGTTCGACGGAAGAGGTCAGGCCAACGCGGGCGGCCGCGCGGGACCATCTCCCCGCGTGGTAGTGAGCAGAGGCTGTGATTACGGACTCGAGTTGGCCGCCCGTACGCCTCCTGCAGCTATGCTGGATGGGACGGAAACGGCTTACTTTGCTTGCATTGACAAAGGGCTATAGTTAGGCAAGCGCTGCTGTTTGCGACGCCGAAACCGCGTCTAAACAAGTGCAAAGGGGCTTGACCTGCAATTCAATATTTTTTAAAAAAAATATTATACATGTGTAACAAAGTTCCATTCCTGTTTAGACGCTGAACGTGGAGTAATCTTACTTGAACATAAGTCAGTCATACGCCAAATCAAATTTTACGTCACTGCCACTAATCTCTATCAATCTGTTAGTATCCGGTATCCGGGGTACCCAGACGGTCACACATCCAGGGATCCGCGGTGTCTCGAGCCGCTTATTTTCCGTGACTTCACGGAGCTTCTTTAAGAAGTCGGCTCCCACCGCGGGGAATCAGTAGGATAGAAAAAGTTAAGTTAAACACCATACGATTAATTTCGTTTGAGTGCGTTTGGTTATCATGGCATAATTACAACTACATGTCACTTGGAAAAGAACTTCGAAATACTCCTTCCACATGTTAAATTGTATCGTTCACATCTTCCAGATAAATATTGCAATTCTTTGACATTCAAAACATTTCTTTCAATTCTCATACCTTTCACTAAACACACCGCCGAAATCCTACCACAGGTCGAAGGAATCTTCGGTGCCATGTGAAAGATACTTTCGGCCTTCCTTCAGAAAATACCAACCTTAAACATGTCAAGCATTCATAAAAACACGCAAGTGTCAGTGGAGTTGCATAAAACGTACAAGGAAATGGAATTTCCTTGTTGCATGTCATTCCCAGCTCCGCCATTGAATTTATATATCACCAAAAAGTCTTGCTAGGCAACGCAACTTGACCCGCGGTCACATTCCAGATGTCATTCAGAAGGATTTTCAATCGCGGTAGAACGAATAAGGCGATCATGTTCCCCGCATTTTGAGAGTTAATTGTCAAAGTTATTGAACAATATAATGGAATTTTAGAACGTTCTGAATTATAGAATGTTCTGTATTATACAATGTTCTGTATTATAGAATGTTCTGTATTATAGAATGTTCTGTATTATAGAATGTTCTGTATTATAGAATGCTCTGTATTATACACTACATTTTTCTTTCCAATCTCGAGCTTTAGTATCAAGGCGTACTTTGGGATACAACTAGCGAAGGGAAAATGTTTATCATGAGAGATAAACAAATTATGACAGCACCTACAATTCGAAAGTATAATAATACATTAATAGTACGCTTTAATAGGATGAATAGTACGTCTTTAAGAACATGATAAATTGCTCTGTGATTTAATATTACATTCAATTTAAGAAATGCTCCCTCATTTCAATGTTTTTTGTTATTACTAATATTCAAAATGCCCCTTAGATTAGCTCACTGGTCAGCGTTCTCGCTTTTCAAGACGCGATCCCGGGCTCGATTCTCGGTCGGGGCAGATCATAGTGTACACTTTCCTTGCAATGTCCCAGTTTCTGTTACTACGCGACTATGGGAAAGCTCACTTCTCAGGTTTAGAAGAGCAGGATACAGCGCAGGGATGTCTAACCTAACCCATGTTCGCAAGTTGGGGGACGCCGCGGCGCGCCGCTGGTAGAACTGGGCCCCATCAGAGGCTGTTGTGCAAGTACAGACAGACATGATTCAAATGAATAGGGTGGAATGTATTGTCTGATCATAATACTTCGAAATACTTCGGCAGGAACAAATAATAGTTAACAATCATCCTCATGTTTAATTCTTAGTCTTCGATAATACGAGAAATTTCAGATTAACAGCAGTTTCCGTGGTGAAAATGGCGGAGCAACAAAGTTTCTTGTGTAAATATGGAACATTCGCGGGTTTTCCGCAATTCTCCAGAACCTTTATATTCTATACTACAAAATTTGCTCTCCCGGTTCGTCACTAATATTTCAGTCGTTTTAAATATCTTCTGTTTATTAATCTTTCCTATTGACTATTATAAAATAAGTACCTACTTGTTTCCTTCTTTGATAGTAATATATATTTGATTTGATATTTGAATTGATGTACAGTGGGTGGCCATTAAATAGGGATTTTTTATGTTCATTTATTCTATCATCTTATCTGCGTTTTAAAGGAAGTCATGTTTACAAAATTACATAAATGAGATTCCCCTTTCATTTAGAATATCATTTTAGATGAAATTTGTCTCGTAGTATTTTGTAGCACATCCTTTTACTTTTATAATAGCTTGAATTCTTTTTGGCATGGAGTAAACAGCTTCAATTGCATGTCAATTCCAGTTCTTTGTCTCGATACAATACTTCCTCTATTCTCTTTATGAGCTCAAATTTTATTCTGCACTTCACTTCACTGTCTTTTTCTTTAAGTATCTTCCAAATACCCTTCAATTGGGTTGGAATCAGAACTATTTCCTGGACATTCTAATAACCTTAATTCTATTTTGTTGAAATAAATTTTCACACCCTCGGCAGTAAGGCATGGAGTTCCAATCTGTTGGAAAATATAACCACCTCGTGGAATCCACTTCTTTAATTGAGGAACTGCACACTTTTTTAACACTTTGAGACAGCGTTCTTTGTCCATTATCCCATTCACAAGGTATAGTCTACCAAATCCTTTCTGCGAAATAATATCCCATATCATCACATTTGTAGGATGTTTTATTTTTTCCTTCGTACATTCGGGGAGGGGTTCTGAGCAGGTCGTCTTCTGACAAACTGAGGTCTGTCTTCAAGAATTTCAATGGTGGTCTCGTCAGAAAATCGCACCTACAAAAATTATAGCAAAGAGAAATTTGTAATTTTGTTACAACTTGCGAAATTGTTCACCATCAATCTAACTCATTAAATAACAACGTAAAGTAAATTAAATAAGTGAAATCATATTCAGAGTGCTTTGGACCAGTCATCCATTGTCCATCGTTGAATTGACGTGCCCAAGCAATTCATTTCTTCTTCATAGCTGTAGTTAACTTCGAGAGTTTCACTGGCGAACAAGTTCTGAAATCCATTGCTTTTGATTCGGCGTCGTAATGTGCGTGTACTACTTTCACATCCAAAATTCGTATCATGACTTGTAGTCCTTATTTTTTTGCCTTTCTGTTTTTTAACAAAGCATTTTCACCATGAAGTCTTGTTTTTCAAGTTCGATGTTTTTTAGTTCGATACGCTTCAGACTAACCTCAATCTCCCTCTTCTTTTGTGGAGAAATATCAATTTTCTTACATATGAGTCCTAATTACATTTACCTTTAAAACCACCAATCTATTGCCCTCTAAATGACGAATCTGAGCTACAAAAGCACTTCTCACTATCACGAACACAAATAAAAAGATATATACGAAACTTGCCACCTGTCAAATCGAACAACTCCTTAACAACTGAAACGTAGAAATGCGCTGGAAGCGGGTAGTTGCGCAGTGTCTGAGAACTATCAGTCGATTTGGTAACTACAAGAAACAACAGATAACAAACAAATATTTTCCAGCATTGGAAGATTGCTATCCTAACTTATTACGAAAGTTTGAAGCATTCGTATATCCATTAAGTGATTCAGAACAGCACATTTTTAGAATTGAAAGAAAATTCCTAATTTAATGGCCACACACTGTACATCCCGCAACATTCCTTCGAAAACAATTTCATCTGAAGATTCGTCTTAATCTTTCGCCTAACAGCACAAATATGAAAATTTTGACATTTTAAAAAATTAAGCTAGTTAAATTATTTAGATGTTCCTGAACACAGTGATATTACTTTTATTGCAAAATCCGATGTAGAAGTGGTTTTTTTAAATGCTTAAATCTCTTGCAGAAGGTCGGGGGCATGTCTCGTGACTTTATTGATTTTTGTTCATTGTGTTAATGTCTGTAAGTTATGATGTAACTCTTAGAAGAGGTTCTGTTCTTCACTTTGGCAAAACTGTCACAATTGTTACTTCTTATTGTAGTTTTGTAACATTGGCTCGTTTACATCTGTTCCCTGTGTTTGTGAGGTTAGAAGTACGGTTTTCTAGGGAAGTTTACCTTCTCTGTTAGAAAAATGTCGTCTAAAGAGGCACGAGTAAAGATGACGAGGGCAGTTTACAAGTAGTTAATAATGAAGTGAAAGAATGTGTTCCATTATATAGTACAGGTTGCCACTAGAAAAACGTGAAAAAAAATTAATAGTTAAATTTAACTTTAACATTCATTCCTGAAAAATAATTTTTTATACATATGACTCATTTTCACAAAAACTATTAAAGATAAAAGGATTAAATTTTTAGAATAGCTGTACGAAAAAACATAATTGAGCTACCCAAATAATGAGGTAGATAGCAAAATTGTTAGAATTGCGGATTCAAATGTGTCTAATTTTTAAAGTTATTTTTAATTATTTTTTAACATTATGTAAAATAGTTTTAGGCATTCGCAATATTTTTGCATTCGCAATCGACAATATTTAAGATTCTCTTTACCTATATTTAATGTTTACATTTTACTTTCATGTTCATATTTTATTTATTTTTAAATTTACACTATTTAATCTTTAGTTCCTGAGAGGAAAGAAATTTATTGTAGCGGTATCTTGGCGAATGGTTTTGTCCAATGAACTCGCTTACCTCTCCACAATCAACGACATCACGGGAGCCGCCCAATTCCTAAGCGAGTGTACGGCAAGAAACAGGAAATATGAGATTTCTCATCATTGCAGTAGACAGCATAAATCAACCATGCCAAGAAAATTATTACATTTTTTTCAATACAGCAATTGAATCACATCCCACGGCAATTGATCATGTCTGAAAAACGTATCGTGTTCAGATCTTCAGGAATGGATTATACTTCTGAACTTCAACACATTTTTAACCTAAAGCATTAATAAAATGATGTCTCTTTGATGAGATATCTGAATTTATAATGACAAAATAAAAAACATTAAGAGAGATGGTGACACATGACCATGTGACAGTTATATGGAAATATTTCAAAGGCAATATTTTGTTGAGGTCACGAATTTCGTAATATTGTATATGCTGCTTACAGTATATTCGACTTACAATTAATGACATTTCATTTCGCATTATCCACATCAAAAATATAACATATATGGGAGCTAATAAATCATGCTTCCGGACTAACATTAAATATAAAAAAAAGCACGCATTTCAGCCTTCAGCTTTCAGAAAATTCACTCTCTAGTAGCAATGAGCAGGAATCTAATTGAATTTTTAATAAATTTTGTACCAAATTATTAAGTATCTCCTACGAGAAGTCACATAACTCATTAAATGATCTATTTCAGGAAATGAATTTCAATAGACAAACTCACAACCAATTCGGTAAAATCGGTAACACAATCAGAAGTCAGAATTAAAAAGGTATAATGTTCATCGTCAATCGATAATGCTGACACAATTTCTGGAAAGCAACGTTAAATCATCTACGAGAAAAGGAAATACAATCAGTCAGAATGGGAGTCACTCCACAATAACTTGAATGCTCAGTTAATGAAATGGTAGGAGTTGAAAACATGGAGAATGCCAAGTAATAAATTAGGAATGAATCAAGAGCAACTCAAAGAAAGGAAATAAAGCGAGTTAGAAGAAACATGTTACGTAACAAATGAAAACTAAGAAAATTCAGTAAGCCAAAAGTTGAAATAAAAGAAGAGAAGCACACTACACAAACAAAAATGAAGTTGTAACGCAGATGAAGGACGTAAGTTACAGGTGATCAAGAGGCGATCTACACATAGAAAAACCAAACAAAAACGACGAGCAATAAAAAATAAAAATCAAGAAAAAAGAAAAGAACGCAAATGGTTAAAACGAAAGACAGCCGGGGGAACGAAAGAACGACGAGAAATAAAGGAACACCAGTGGGTACTGGGAATAAAGGAAAGGGGATGTAGCGCGTGACGATTTGCGACGCCACCGACGGGGAGGCGGCCGATCGTAAAAGTGACGGCGCGGCGGCCGGGCGGCGGGTGGCAGAGGCCGCGCCGCGAAGTCTAATTAAAGCCGGGCTTAGCCCGCTGATTTAGCGTTATCGTTAGACGCGGACGTTGAGGCATGGGCGCGGGCGCGTGTTATCGTTAGGGGAGCGAAGCGCCAGAATTAGTGCGCGCGACCGCCCGCCCGGCCCCGCCCCCTCCGCACGCGCTGAGTAATCGGCGGCACCGGACGAGCGCGCGGGCGTCGCGACGCGGCGCGACGCGACGCGATGGCCCCCGTGCAACCACGAGGACCCGCTCTCAAGACGGCTCAGGCAAACGCTGCCAGTGGTTGCGTTCTCTCGGCAACAAACAGCTCGTGGTCTCAAATTATCCACATTATTAACTTCTAAGACAATAGTGCAATGACAAGAAGACTGGAAAGATTTCATCCTCTTCTTTTAGACCAGGGGTGGCGAAATTTTCTGTACATAAGATCTACTTTTATCTTAAAAATGTGTCGCGATCGACTTGTTGCCATAGGCGTAGTCGAAGGGAGAAGAAGTGGTGTGAAATGCATAATAAGTTTACACACTGTGTTTAAGTATAATGTGCATTCCAGCGAGGTATTGGTAGATAAGTAAAATATATGTTCAAAACTATTTTTTTAAATTTTTTAATCATCCAGCCCAGACATTGCAAGCGATCGACGATCTACCAAAATTGGCCTCGCGATCGACCGTTCGATCGCTATCGACTTTTTGCCACCCCTGATCTAGACTACAGATACGAATAATACAATTTTGTAATAATTGTTATTGTAGATTATACCATTTTCATTTGTGTCACATTGAACTATTGTATGTTTGTTTGTTTTGTGCTACTGTTATTGTTATATGTGATGTGATGTATTTATATTTTGTTTCGACAACGGTTCAAAAAAAAAATTTAGAAATTAGCAGAATTCGATGGTTTCTTTACAGGTCAGAAATTTATGTACAATTGTATTTGCCG
>JAHLJT010002406.1:155195827-155209949 GCA_031308135.1 Acheta domesticus
CCACTGAAAAAAAGGATTGCTTGCCGCACATTAAAATTCGTTCTCCCAACCAAATTTAATAGTAAAATATGGCCCAGCTATTTGTGTGGTTGACGCAACCTCGGCGCCATGTGTGAACCTCCGTGGTGCCCTCAACCACCGCTGGGTCTTGTGATTCCCTTGCCGACGTAGAGTCTTGAACCACAAAAATGTTTGCAGTGCGTGGTTGACTGTCTCGGAACTTCGGTGGGTGGTTGAACAAACCAAAAATTTAGTGGCTAGTTCCTAGATAAATGTTTACACGAAAAATGGAAAATTTTGCATCAACCCTTGTTTGCATGTATGTTTACCTTCTTTTGTACTCGTACCTGTAGCATTAAATTGTTGGTTATGTAGTTAAGAAATTATAAAATTTTTCAGCATTGCATAAATTGTGCGTATGCAAGACAATTCAAAACCACAAGTAGAGACAATGTCAAAATTCAAATTTTCAATTAAATTCAGTGTAAATTAATTGGATAAATGAATTAAATTTTGTATAATTTGTAAAATTATGTAACAATGTCTGGAATCAAATTTTATATAAACATGATTCTAAAAATTGTTACATTTTAAAAATTCAACTGAAAAAGAAGTAAGAAGTCAATTTGAAGAATTTTTTTAACAAAGATTTTTGCAAATTTGACACTAAAAGTACTTGCTGCATAGAATTAGCATATATAAAAATTAATTCTGAAATAATTTCATTCATAATATTTTGCCAAATATTTTCACTCTTAACATTTAATAGCAACAAGTAAACACTCAAGACCGCTAACCAACACAAAAAAATTAAGCAAACTCAATACAGTATTTGTAAAATCAATTAACCAACTCAAAAATATAGAGTATTTCTTAATTCATTTCTTCAGTCCTTTATTTCACCAAGTCATTTGCAACTTGTGGCACACAACCATCACTAAATAAAAGTTAAATTTCTTACATTCCATGAAACTAATTTATTAGTTTTAACCGTCACATAATCTCTTTAAGACCAAGTTGCAAATGACTCCACTGAAACAAGGGTCAGAATAAATTAACACACAAACTCAATCACATTAAACTGATAACAGTTTTGCAGGCATGAAAATCACAAACAGGAATATGAACAAATGTGAAAGCAATTGAAATAGATATATTTGGGAAATTGATACGAGAAAAACACTGATGGATACTTATAAATGCTTCCTTATATTTTAAATAATTATTTACATTATATTTTTATACATTTAAAATGAACATTTCACAGCAACAAGTTTTAGCTAGTAAGTGCCCCAGGCGCCACAAAAAATAAAACATTACAATGAAGCCAAATACTGAAAAGTAAGATACTAGTTTTGCATCTGAGAACAATGCAAGTTTTCTTATGTAGTAAAAACCACACAGAACATTTTGGAAACTGCCCATAGCCTTGTATAACACAAAAATTGCATGCAGGGCATACTCCTTTAGAATAAGAAATATGATAAAGAGATGAAAATCCATTTTATTTATGCACATTATTAATGTTATTTTTATTGAACTTCTAATTAGTACTTGCAGGCCTCTCAGTGTTTAATGAGTTTCAAATTAGTCTAATCAAATAAGTTTCGTTGTCCAAAAATAGTGAGTCAGGAAACAATGTAAACATTGTTTTATGAAGAAATAATAATTACAAGAGGAAATAGCTTTTATAAATGCATTAATCATGACCATATTCTTTGCATCAATCCCAAACTATAATAAGTGTTCCCAAATCACAAAGTTTTATTAACAAAAGCACAGTGTAATTAAATTTTCACATGAGAGGGCTAGTTCCAATTTCCATGTCTTCTTTCTAATAAAAATTTAGTTATTGCATAGTAGATTCAATGTTGGACATTAGAATTGCATGTTCCCTGAAACTAGACAAAAATATTTATGATTTTTTCACAATAGAAATCGAAGACAAAATAAATGCCAGCAGTCTTTAAAAATTGATTGTTCCAAATTGTATATAATACTTTTTATAGAAACAAAATTCTCACCTCTCAGTATGAAGTTAGCATTTGTTACATGAGATACCAATTATTACAAAGTTACATTACAAAGTTTGCCAATATAAACATTGTTAATCCCTAGTAATTTCTGAAAGTGACAGTATTCCGAATATATAAAATAAGAACAATCAAAACTGTTCAGTAAATTAAAACTCAAATCCATAGAGTAAAACCATTAAAGAAAGAAAGTTTCATATTTTTTTAGACCAAGGTCAAAATCCAACTATGCAATTCTAAATTTTGTTTTCTGAAGTAAGAATAATTGTGTATTTACACACTCATCTAAATAATCATGTACACTAGTAAAAAATCGTCAATAAAGATTGAATTAAAAAATTAAATTAATAATTCAATATTTGTTAAAAAAAGTGAGAATAATGAGGGAACATGATGGCAGTATGAAAATAGTTTTAAGAAGTGTGTCGCTAAGGGATCTGTACTAGCAAATAATTAAAATATGTAAATAAAACATAATTGAAAGGATCAGAAATAGTGTATGCATCCCCTGTCTGCACACTCCTAACATAAAAACTCAAATTCTACAATGTAGAGTCCATGAAATTTGCATGTCTGTGACAACTGAAACTTTACAATAAAAAATAAAAACCACATACATTGAGAAAAATTTACTTAATACATCTTCCAATTGTTTTTTTATATTTTGATGTAAGTTTTCAAATTAAATTGGGTATAACGTTAATTTTTTTTAACTTTAGTGATTTTTATGTTCTTCCTTAATTTAACAAATATTGTAAACACTAATTTGGCTTCTTCTTCGGAAACTAATTTTGTAGTTTGTTACACTTGATGAGGGAAATAGAATCTCAAATGTAAACCCTTCATTGAACAAAATAAAAAATAAATTTGGATTTTTTTAAAATGTGGTTGTCCTACATAAAAAAGGGACTGAAAAATATTAGAAAATATAATTTCAATAGTGACAACCAAATCAAAACTTTTCTTTCAACTTTTCAAAAGTTTTCAGTCCTCAAGAAGCGGTATCACACAGTACTGCCTCATATTTTGAAAAAAAAATTTTGACATCATGTGTTGGGCACACATTTGTATTTTAACAAGTTTATCCTAACTACATAAACTCAACTAATAGTCCCAAAATTCTGGAATACACAAAATATGCATTACATAAAATATGCATACATATGCATTTTACATTGCATTACATTCAAGTTTCTGAGAGAGATTGGCATCAAAAAATGTGCAATTACATGAGCATTCATAGCTTTACAAATAACAAGTATGTACAGAATGTAGAGATACAATTCTAAACCTGAGATATTCTAAGCCTGTTCGTTGTCATTTTGTTTAAAAATTGACTAATTTTGTCTAGGAATGTAAGGTTTGAGAAATTATGCTTTTTAACATGGATTTGTTCAACACTTTTGCTGGTTTTTTTTTCATTAGCACAATGATACAATGACTTTCAACAATATTCTTAAAATTCTTATACTGAAATTGAAAATAAGTTAATTAATTATTTTGGGCGTCAGGTTATATACCTGAAGTATTTAAATTATTAATAATTTAAAAATGATGGGGAACGGATGTGACTAAATGTAATTGAATAATTTTTGCCTTGCCACGTGGAACAAGTTTCAAATATAATTAGTTTTAATTATAAGATCATCACAATTGGCATGTTGCAGCCTGTGTTCAAATTTTAAAATATATACCTTACTGATATTCAATGAGAAATGAAGCGATTATCAAATATCTGATATTACTGATTTGATGCAAGTATGAAAAGAGCAAAAATAAATCCCACAACATTTGAAAACTAGAAATGAACCCTTCCTATAAAGAAGGCTCGAGTACTTGATTCTTTTAATATACTATTATACACTGAAACCACTTCCCTCTATTCGCAGAGGACGCTATTAATTTATATTTAAAGATGAAAATAAACAAATAAAATTAAAATCAATAAGTTAATTGATTAATTTTGATACAAAGAGATGATACGAATTAATGAATTTTTTAAAGAGACAATTACCAACAATGCATGCAATCTTCAGAATCACAAGAATACTTTTAACAAATGCTGGACCCCAAAAACAATTCATTCAGTTTACTGACATACCAGCCATCTCGTATACAGAGGCTTGTAGTCAAGCTTCACTTTGTATAATCTTTAAGATTCATAGATACCATTTGAAACCAACAATAAAAAAGCATGGACATGGGCAGAATATTAGTTTAGATTTTACTTACATACATTTGAATCCTGAAAGATATCATTTTCTCATTTGACAAATATAAATTTAAGCAATAAAATAATATGGAACTCATCTGATTACTCAAAACACTACATTAATTTATTAAAGGAAACAGAGTAGGGACAATGGAATTTAATATCTCTGAAGAACATTAGATTGCTTGCAGTTCCACAATTTTCTTCAGTTATAAAATAAAATGGTAGCAATTTTCTTAATTAAATTGCTGAACCATAGCAAACATAAATATTTGATGAACTACAAATGCATCAAAACATTCCAGTGCATGACAGTGCAAATAAATCAGTTGTCAACTTTTTCACTTATGTACACTTCATTTCAATGTGAATGCTGGTATGTAACACAGCACGGAACAAAAGAACACTGCAAGAATTCAAAAGCACAGCATCACAGGATGTCACCAAAAGCTGACATCAAATAGGGTCTATTGAGGTTTTCATATCTGTGATGTCCAATTCAAATCACATGCATCTTAACTTGATTGTTTAAAAACTGCCTTTATTTACTCATCCTTCAAGAAACACACATTCAATGATATCAAGTTGCACATCATTTTGCAGTGCCCATTGTGTAAACGTTCTGCATGTGTAGTTTTCTGGTCTTAATCAACAACTTCTCTGACACATTTCAACACTTTTTATAAACATATATACTGCGTATTTTCATCAACAACGAAATACCATGATCAACATAACCAAGTTTCAACAGAATTTTAGAAATTCGAAAATTTTCTTCTTATAAAGATTCGGCGCAATTGCTAACTACTCTCACAACAGAATACACTCATTTTCCAAATTAAGTACTGGATTCCCCTCCACATACACACACACACACATCTTCGTGTACCGCCAAACGATAAACCTGCAATGAATCATAAATTATACGTTAAAAATACTTGTTACTCGATTAGAGTAATGTGGCCGTAACCTCACATGAAAAATGTTTCACTTACCATTGAGTGACAATGAGCATTCTCTTGGAATCGATTCAGCAGATATCCATCTTAATATTTCGTCTTTTAGAAACTTAAGTGAACACTCTCTCCAGAGTCCTTATTAATCACACTCTGAAACTCGTCCGTATTTCCAGCTGTCAAATTCATCCTCAGGCCGCGCTGGTCTCCCGCCAAAGGTTGGTCAACTCAACCATGTCCGAAGCGTTGAGGAAGCGTTGAGAACCCCGTGGTTGCGGGAACCAATTAGAACGTTATATGAAGTCAACTGATGGTTATAAGAATCGCGTATTTTCCAACCTTCGTCGGTTGGTTAGCTTGACAATCAACTACCAGCACGTCATCTATGGCGATTATTGCCACAATGTATAAATCGATCGTCACAACTGGAAGACACTTAACCATGGGTTTGTGGTTGAGAGTCAATGGCCCTTTTTTTTCAGTGTGGAAAAGACATGTTTTCTAGTTCTGCGACTGGTTGTATTTTAAGCGTCTGAACCACTAATTTATTTTCATCGGAAAATGAAGGCATGTGAGCGGCAAAAAGATGATCACCTGTGCAAATTTATGAATGAGAATGAAATCATTTGCATTTTCTTCGAAAAGCTTGAGCGCCATTGCCATTGTCTTCAACCAACAACTAATAAAAATTAAGTGTCACAAAATCGCCCCTATTAATGCTTAATGTAAAATTGTACGTAGAGATATAAAGGACACATCGATGTTTTTCTCACTTTATGCTTAATACAAGACCCGAAGGGCACACATCGACAGAATATTAAAATCGATGTGCATGAACGTAACCATAAAAGAAGTAATAGGTAAATCCGTAAATCAACTAGTTAGATGTACAAATACATGCATAAAAGGAACCCGCCAACCGCAAATTAACTTGAATAGTAGCTTCAGCGACCGCCTTTATCAATAACTGCGTGAGGCCCATCGCGATTGCCTTTGGTAGCCAGTTCTCGTACGTTAAATAACCCGCGCGAGAAGCACCCGACGGGAAGCGTTAGTAAATCACCACTGTCGAGCAGAAGCTGAAGGGAAGGCATGACCAGAAATGCCATGCCGCGCAGTGGCTTCGCTCTCGGCAGCTCTCTCCACTACATACGAAACTGGATTTAGCAGCGCCGGCCGCCCTCCAAACACGAGCAATTCATTCGACGGGCAGAGGAAAGTGTGCGTCCGTGACTACTCTCGACTGCAGTCGAGAGCTTGCGAATCTAGTAACCTGTACCGAGAGCAGCTGCATTCCTTTGCGCCACCCCGCGCAATTCATTCGACAGGCAGAGGAACGCGTGCGTCCGTGACTGCTCTCGATTGCGGTCCAGAGCGTGCGAATCTAGTAACCTGTACAGCGCCTAGATTCAGAGAGCAGCTGCATTCCTTTGCGCCGCCCCGCGCAATTCATTCGACAGGCAGAGGAACGCGTGCGTCCGTGACTGCTCTCGATTGCGGTCCAGAGCGTGCGAATCTAGTAACCTGTACAGCGCCTAGATTCAGAGAGCAGCTGCATTCCTTTGCGCCGCCCCGCGCAATTCATTCGACAGGCAGAGGAACGCGTGCGTCCGTGACTGCTCTCGATTGCGGTCCAGAGCGTGCGAATCTAGTAACCTGTACAGCGCCTAGATTCAGAGAGCAGCTGCATTCCTTTGCGCCGCCCCGCGCAATTCATTCGACAGGCAGAGGAACGCGTGCGTCCGTGACTGCTCTCGATTGCGGTCCAGAGCGTGCGAATCTAGTAACCTGTACAGCGCCTAGATTCAGAGAGCAGCTGCATTCCTTTGCGCCACCCCGCGCAATTCATTCCACAGGCAGAGGAACGCGTGCGTCCGTGACTGCTCTCGACTGCAGTCGAGATCGTGCGAATCTAGTAACCTGTACAGCGCCTAGATTCAGAGAGCAGCTGCATTCCTTTGCGCCACCCCGCGCAATTCATTCGACAGGCAGAGGAACCCGTGCGTTCGTGACTGCTCTCGACAGCGGTCGAGATCGTGCGAATCTAGTAACCTGTACAGCGCCTAGATTCTGAGAGCAGCCGCATTCCTTTAAGCCGCCGATACGCCATCTTATATCGAATTCTGGGATGTTCGAAGTGTAAATGTGTGTGTGTGTGTGTGTGTGTGTGTGTGTGTGTGTTGGGAACCACCATTCGACACAAAATAGTTATTTTCATATTAAGTGCGAGAAGTATGTTGTTGTTTTTTTGAGCTTGATATTGATTATTTTGCCTTGATCTTCGATCTCTACAAAAAAATCAAGTTCAACCATGAAAAAACACTTACAATGCTCATATAATATGCAAAACATTTTATCTATAACTGTATAAAATTTGTAATATTAAAAAGAATATTATAATTTTTCATAGGAATTGTGTTTGAAATCTTGGGGAATAGCAGTATATGATACAGAGTCATGAATGCGAAAGCGTTGCTAAGGTACGTCTGTTTAGTTCGTTATATTTCCATGCGTGAAGTACTTATTTCACTGTGACAAGACAGTTTCGTAGGAATCGTCTTTCTTAATCTTAAATAATGAGCTGTTTGACGTGAGGACAATAATGCGCAGAATCTGCCTTTCCTATCGTTGCAGGAAAAATATTAACGTACTCTAATCCTTAATGGCGTGCATTTTTATCAATTCTCCTTAACTCCCGAATGCTGACTGGCGGGTTTGTCAGGTAAGAGGTTTTTTAAATGTCGGCAGCCGTACAGATTGCGCTACTCTCTGCATCTAGAGAGTCTAGTAACAGGGAGGCCATGGCCGGCCAAAGAGATGATTATCTTCTCGCAATTGCGCTAAGAGTAGAAGCCAATTGTTCGTGAGAAGCGTGAAGCTAAATAATTTTCGCATAACAAAAGTGGTTGCTTACAACGAAATGTGATACAATAACTCCTAACGTCAACTTCTGTCTGTAAAGTTGTGCATGTTAACAAAGCATAACACTACAAATCGGAAAACAACTATCGCGGATTATCTGATGCCGAAGTAACAAAGTGGATGAAATAGACGTTGAGTGTATCATTTTGTAGTAAGTGTTTTTCAGTTTATAATTACTGTGAAATAATAGTAATAAACTGTTTTAATTTTTAATTCATCTTGTAATTCATCTTGTCGTTAAGACGTAAGAGGAGGGGGTATGAAACTTGAGAAATATTAAAACCGTGTTGATTACTAAAAGTAGTTTATTCCGTGTCCTTGTTCTAAGAACACGATTATATTCCTACAGCTGCTACGCATCCGACCATTCGAGTAGGCGGTCGTTACCATGAGAAGGGTGAGCGAGGGGTGGCGGGCAGTAGGGGCGGAGGTGCAGACGGCGAAGGCAGATAGGCTGGAGGTGGGTCGCTCGAGGGCCTGCTCAGCATCAATTCCCCGCCTTGGCCTACCCAAGGGCAGAGTGGGACCCCAACGGTCCCTACCTCGCACATGCAGAGAGGAAAACCGAAATTTTCTGTGGCCGTACGCGGTATTCATATACCACCGCCAGGCCATTTCATATCTGCATTAACGGGGGTGGCGTTGCCCTCGCCAGAAGGAATGCACGGGTGCCGATCTGATCATCTGGAAAAGATACCAGGGCGGCCCGGGCGGAGAGTGAGCAGGCGAGAGGCGCAAGGCGGCCTGGCTTCGCCACAACTTCCAACACGGGCCGAGGAAGAAGCAAATGCACGTAACTACTAACACTTCCATGTTGAAATTTGCCCCCCCCCCCCACCGTTCGACATGAATTTTCGATTGCTGCCTTCTGTATACGAGCTATTTCACAGAGGTCACGCAGCTAACCTTATTTTTCAGCGGTTAACAGCAGGTAATTTCAACAAGTAACTCGTACGTAATTTTCGGGACAAAGAAGGAACAATTCCCAAGAAAAAACCTAAATGACTCATTTTTAATAATGACAATTTCCTATTATTTGAGTTTCAAAATAAAAAGCGGTAAATTACGTTCAGTGACTTTGACACTAACTCAACATTACTGATGTGATTCCTGACACTGCAGCAAAAATCAGAAAGAATGACTCAAGAAAGAATCACTAAAGAATGACTGATAAAGTATTTTACTTAGTCGGAGATCAGATTTACTTACGAGATCGGAATCGGAGATCCAACCCCGGGATTTGCTTAGTTGGATTAGTTGGAGGCAGGAGAAAGCTTAAGGCAAGGCGTATTTGCCCTCCACATTTTCTACATGGATTTTTCTGTATATACATATCTACGTGGGTTTATTCCTGCATCTACATTTCCATGTCGAAGAAAATATATGTGAAGAGGAAGGCAACAATCTATGGTATCCATGAATCTCATCCACCACCAGACTGAAAGACACATAATTGAAAATATTTTCAAAGAAAGGAATGTATCCATTCCACGCAGACAAACCCGCACCACGCATACACTGAAGTGTATATTTTTCAGTATTTGCTCACAGATCATGGATGCTAATATTATGCGCATTCCTACACCAAACAAGTTCCGTTCCAACCACATGTGAACTTCCGTGATTTATCTCGCGCCAGCAGTTGTCTCCCAAAAAAGTCGCATCCGAATGCAGCTCGGCGCGCAGCCGCGGCCTTCGCGATCGCGCAGCGGCATTCGCGCGCAGGGCGCGCGGCATTCCGCAGCGCATGCGCCAGCGCCCGTTTGGGCCCGCGACATCTGGCGCAGCGGCGGCCCGCCCCTCCACGCCCCGCCCCGCTAAGCTTCGCTAAGCTCTCCTCCGCCCCGCCCCGCCCAGCCCCCCACCCGTCTCATACCGATTCACCCCGTCTCACCCCCCTTCCACTCCGTCTCGTCCCTCTCCACCCCGTCTCACCTTGCTCTACCCCGTCTTGGCCCGGCTCCATCCCCTCTACTCCCGCTCCACTCCTTCCAGCCCCGCTTCTCTCCTCGCCCCGTTTCACCCCTTCTCGCCCCTCTCCGCCCTGTCCCAACAAACCACGCTAAGCCCTCCTCCGCCCCGTCCTGCGCTCCGCCCCGCCCAGCCCCCCACCCGTCTCATACCGATTCACCCCGTCTCACCCCCCTTCCACTCCGTCTCGTCCCGCTCCACCCCGTCTCACCTTCCTCTACCCAGTCTCAGCCCGCTCCACCCCTTCAACTCCCGCTCCACTCTTTCCCGCTTTGCTTTCTCTCCTTCTCGCCCCCGTTTCACCCCTTCTCGCCCCTCTCCGCCCTGCCCCAACAAACCACGCTAAGCCCTCCTCCGCCCCGCCCCGCCCTGCCCCTTCCCACCCGTCTCATTCCGATTCACCCGAAAGAAAAGATCCTTCGTACGCCTTCCTTCGGAGGGGAAGTAAAGACGGCTGTCCCATGTTAGTAGATTTGCTGCATGTAAAAGACCCTCAAGCCTAAATGACGCCTCTGAGCTAAATTCAAAATCGCCTGTTTGGTCCCCCAAGGAATACCTTCTTTTCCCGCTAGTTGGTGAAAGGGGCGTAAGCGAAATTTGCGTGGTCAGACGGAAGAGCAAGCCTCATGGCCTGAGTCTCGCCACGTAAAATAAGGCAAATTCAATTCAATTCAATTCAAAAATTCAATTCACCCCGTCTCACCCCCGTTCCACTCCGTCTCGTGCCGCTCCACTCCATCTGGGCCTGCTCCACCCCCTCTACTCCCGCTCCACGCCTTCCCCGCCCCGCTTCTCTCCCTTCTCGCCCCGTTTCACCCCTTCTTGCCCCTTCTCGCCCTTCTCGCCACAACTTGTCATCCACGTCTTTCCAGCCGACATCTCCCGGCCTCACACCATCCTGTCCCGCCTCACCCCCACCATATCTCACCCTGCGAGTGTCTCGAACCCGCTCCTTTCCAGCCGCTCTGCCTCTCGCCACCCCGCCAGCCCCCTCTCGCCCCGCTGCGCCCTGCTGTTCCGCTGAGCGCCGGCTCGTCCTTGTCCGATTCCCCCTCCCCGTTCCGCCGCGACCCGCGCGTCTCTCTCGCCATCCGCCGCCGTTTTTATTTATGAATGACGAGCGCAAAAACGAGCGCTCCGCCGGCCGCCACCGTTGTGGCGCCCGACAGTGCTCACACACGCTCCGCACAGTCGAGTCAGGGAAGGAGGACACGACTCGGATGGCGGGTGGAACGAATAAAGCGGACGAGGGTAGATGAAAGAATGCTGAAGAAATGCAGCCGCAGGATCGAAAAACTCAGAAAAAACTCAGAAGGAAAGCTAGACACGAAAAGGACTAGGAAAGGGAAGTAGATGAAAGTTAAAAGAGAGAAGTTGAGGAGAAGTATGGTACTGCAAAGACATTTGAGATTTTCTTGCGAATAGGCAAAAAGGCTGATTCAGAAGATAAAACGTTGTTGGTAGAGACTTTGAAAAGAAACGGGGGGGGGGGGAAGAAGATTGAAATTCGTGCATAAGGCAAACGAAGTTTGAAGAAAAGAGAGAAAGGTTTTGGAAAGAAGAAATCGGGTAGGGAGGAATTGCTAATAAATGTGAGCAACACAGTTAAAAACAGAAGACAGTAACAGAACAAGTAAAACCATAGACGTAAATGTCAGGCAACGTTACCGTCGTGTTAATCCAGAAGAGCAAACCACACTTTGCATAGAAGGGCATGGTACAGAGTGCGGTCGCAGGAGCAGCAGCGAAGGCCCAAAAGAGCGGCACCGGCGACCCGAACTCGCGAGGGCACGCGCTGCCGTATTTGGGAGCGGCGAAAAAGCGACGCGCAGTGGCGGCTGCGGCGGCTGTGCACCTTGCGCTCCCAACTTCTTGTAGGGACCCGCGGGTGCATGTCTTCCAACTCGCGGCCGAAGAAACAGCGCGGGCAGCGTGGCGGGGCGGGCGGGGCGGGGCGGAGCGGCGTTCGGAGCAGCGCAGCGCACCCCGCCGCAAAAGGAAACTTGCGCCTCCGCCTCGCACCTTGCGCCGCCGGCGCCGGCGGCGCGCCGGCTCCAAACAAACGCCTCGAGGCGCCCAGCGGCCACGTTATCAATGCGCATCAACCGCTATCGAGTTCTACCATCCTGCCCAAGTACAGCCCACTTTCAACTAGGTCAACAAGTAAACACCCCGAACAGAATCAAATCTTAATTCCCTAAAGATATTTTCAAACCGCCTTAAAATCAAAACGCAACAAAAAGCTTCCAAACACTTAAAAATCCACCTTTTCTACCCTTTCCTTAAACCATTCACCAGTATCAATCAAATTCAATTAAAATACTAATATAGCACTTGCTGAGTAAAACCGCTTAAATAACATTAGGAAGTTTTCCATTACGTTATTGTTAAAAATTTCCCTGTCCTCTCCTGGTTTCTCAGTGCTTTTTTTATCCTTTCCCGATACCATTTGTAGTTTCACACTAGTTAAAGAAAATATGAAAGCCTCTGACACAAATTGGCGTGCTGGCAGATTTTACTGCATCATAGGATAAATTAACGAAGTTTGTCATGAAATAAAAATTGAGCAAAAAATAACTGTGGTAGGATTTTTTAAGGAATAACATTTTATGTTCTTAAACTTAAAATTTTCTCCGACTTCTAGCAATTCTTCTGTACATTCCAGAACAATGAAAGTCCCTTATTCTTCGCGGTTTTCCATTTTTTTCAGAAACTGGTCTATGCACACTCATTTTTGGGCGCAAATCAGGGAGGAGTTCTCCTCCTTTATGTACTCCCCTTTCCTAGGCAGGTAAGCATAGTGGTGTTTTGCCCTTGCCTTCTCTTGTTTGAAGGATGAGAGGGTGATTATTAGAGAGAAGTGATGATGATGATCATGATGATGCTGGGCGAGTGATTTTAAATAGTATATTATTCAGACATTATATGTGACGTCATGAACCACCAACCATGCCACAACTGTGCAGTGAAAACATCCTCGCCTTATGCAGGTCTCGAACCCCATTAATTCGACTCTACGTGTAAATTCAAATACTAATAATTATTAGTTTTTGAATTTGTTGAGGTTTTTGGAATTATACGAGTACATTATAATGAAAATTAATGAGTTTTGTAATTATGACAAATTAGAAAAATTTCTGGACCTTAAGATAATGCCGTCCAAACATTGTACTAGATAAAAAGAAGTGAAATGTAGGTGTAATATTTCTGCTATGTTTTCAGAATTTTAAAATAAGAACATATCTGTTTGTGAAAATATGGTTCTGTAGTTTATTGAAATTAAATGTTGATAGAGAGTTCGTAATAGAATATAATCTGTGACTGCCTTGTGAATTTCCTTGTCGCTGTCGTGCCGCTTCTGTCCGTCGCAAAACGCATTCTCAGTATGCGAGAATCAGCAACCAATCGCTTCATCACCACTCACAGCGCGCCTCCCGCTAACATCTGTTGTATGCTGAGCCACTGCAGCACCCAATATCACGTATTACATCCTAGTATTATTAGTCATCCCACATTTCTGATCTGCATGACGAAATCACAAGTGTTCTATTCTTGCCACATTCCAGCTTTTCAGCATCTATGGTTCTGGATTGTGTAACTTGGGTTTGCTTGTTTTGATTGATTAGTTTTTGTTGAGGGGAGCATAAACTACTAAGTAATTAGTCCAGTAAGTATAGTGTATGTAGCAGACATTTACATCTCGATTTCGAAAGCCATTTGAGATTCTATTTGAAACAGCGTTTACACCAAGAATTTACAGTTCCTAATATTGGCTTATAGGTTTTAGAAATACGTCTTCTTTCTGTTTTTAGTTTACTTATAGTTGTATACCTGCTCGATATGCACTGATATAACTACTTCAAAGTTGCCAGTATTTATCGCGTAATTCTCCAAAGTGAGCTCCGGGGGAATTTAAACAATCAATTTATTTATTAGCTATTCATTAATATTTATTAACTAGTAATTATTATTTATGTATCTCGTTAAAATTGATGTTTATTTAAATAAATAATATAAACAATGATAAA
>JAHLJT010002406.1:155210949-155295351 GCA_031308135.1 Acheta domesticus
TATTTGTGCCGTCCATGAGCTTTTCAGTGAGGCATTCGTTTCTTAATAAAGGCAGAAAGGCCGAAAAATAAATGCCATAACCGCTTCAGTTTAGTTGCCAGAATAACACACGCAATGTTTTCAGAAATAAACTGCTTTGTTAAAAATTTAGTAAAGAATGCTGTGATAAAAATGGTAAAGGTCCAATTTTAGTTAAAAATGCTTTCTGAAATGTAAATGCGAATCATTTATACAAGTAACAAGACAATAGAGACACAAAACAAGAGTAGTATAATAACAAGACAAGACCTTAGAGATGGTCCTGTGGCAAGAACACCGATTACCAGTCCTAGGTTGCTAGATTCACATCCCAGTCTTGTCAAATACTTTTTGGTGTGTTGAAAAAAACTTTAACGGGTTTAAGTAGTATTACATTACGTAACAGTTACAAATAATACGAGTACGAAAAAATGAATGCTTTTGGAGCTCCACTAGTTTCTAACATTATTTTATTTCTTTTTACTCCCCTACTTGTACATACACCTAAAACCATAATTAATTAGTTAATATGGTATTATCTACTCATAAAATTGCTTCTACCTATAAATAAATTTGAATAGAGACATATGTCTTATATTTACCTCAATGATTCAATATTATGTTCCTCGTCTGAAATAAAACTCAGTACGAAAACTATTGAAAAAATATGTTATCTGGTGGTTACCAAAAAAGACTGTAGACTGTTCTCACACATTCAAGAATACTATCGTTGACAGCAAATTTAATGTATACATATTAAGAAATTGGAAACAAAGCTTAATGCAAAATATCAGCTTCAAGTACACATGCATTTAACTTTATACACCAACTCCGCAACACATTTCGCTCCACGTTGACTGCGAGTACACCTATACTTCAACGCCAAGACCTGAAATATTAGGAGAGATCAAATGTTACAATGTTGGAGTGATTCTCTCAGCAAACTCCTCAACAGAATATTGATAAATTGAAGTGTTTGCAGTTTCATAACTAAGTACCAAGTACCAGATTTGTATATCTAGCAAGGGAAGCATCCCATTAGCGAGCTTCTGGAGGGTCTATCGCTTGAAATTTACTAGTATTAATACGGCATATCATGCACCGATGCTCGGCACATACACGAAATCTCGTCGACTGCACCAGAATGTGACTTATAGAACCTTTGTGCAAAGAGAATTGCCTCATAATCGGAGGCAAGTGTCATAAGTGTAACATTGTTTTACGAAATTTCTCACATGTTCGCTGGTAAAAAAGTTACAATCTTTTATCCCTCTACATTCCCGAGAATTTTCTAACATTTACTTCTGTGTTGTTTTCTTATAGTTGATAGCAATATACAGCGGCAGGATCAGAACATGAAAGCGCGTTTCAGAAAAATGATTTACATTTCATAGTTACCCTGTTGTTTAACTTGCATTCCATTCGAGCCGTATGAGTGGATTGGAGAGCCCATCCAGTGAGCACAATGCAGAGCACGCTGCTTCTCTCGAGTTTTCTGAGGAAATGTGTAATAAGGCATCGCATAGAGACAGAACAAAAGGGTCTGCAAGCTATGCATTATTCTGTCGGGAATAGTAAGTGACTTTAGGAGAAATTACGCTAGAACTGTTGACTATGCCAAGACGGATTATGAAGTTTTATTCCCGAAACCAACAGTCCAATAGTACATTTACTAAATATTATTTATGCTAATTATTAAAATAATTTCAATGTTTTTGAATGTTAAGAACACATCATAGATTAAAAAGATATTGAGAGGTTTCAAGAGAGTTGCGTCTACTGGGAGTTGGGAAAAATGGCGCAATCCGCTGAGAAGCTTCCACTATGAAAGTATGTATTAACTGTTTTATTTATAGTCCATATCGCTCTGGCAAACAGAAGAGGGGGCAACATACTCGATCGGCTCTGACACTTCATGAGTTATCGCGGAAAAGATGATTATGATTTATGTTCTATTAAATATGGAATATCTTCAACAATAATTCGTTGAATTCTTTAAGCCATACTTTTTTACATTATTGGTTCTAGTACATGCTTAAGGCGCATCGCTGTCGCGTTTTCATTTATTTCATTCTATGCATCTTCATCGTAAGTACTCCAAATAATAGGTTGGAAATAAACCACCGACTTTGCAAATAATAGTCTGGAGTAGACAGAGTTTAAATATGCAAACTTGAATTCCTAATAATGAAGAACATTTGTTTTCTCAATCACATTCCTCATACATGGAGAATATCTTAATATAACCATTTTTCTTCCAAACGCAAAATCAGAGTATTGAATGCTGAAATTCACTGCATCCAATTCTAGACACCGATCGCTTTCAACCCATCGTCCCAACCAGACCTAGCTTTATGCTTGCCTTTCCCCTGCACCCACAGCATCACACTCTGGGCTCCATCACTGTTTTAGATGGATGACAGCACAAGACGCGAGCGCAGCGGTGGCGCAGCGCTGCCGCTCAATTTGACACGATGATCGTCGCAAGCGGCACACGGCGGGAAAGGGGGCGGTATGCAATGGCAAGGGGGAAGCGGGTGATGGAAACGGCGCGCCGTTTCCATCACCCGCTACTTAATACTTAACTCCTACTTAATACTCGCCGCGCCGCGGCGCGGCGAGTATAAGTAGGGAGGGATGTGTAAGGGGCGGAGGATGAGGGCGTTGTGAAGCGAGTAACATTTAAAGGGCAGCGGGAAGAGTGCGGTGGGTCAGGGCGTTGAGTAGGGGGCGTTGAGGAGGGGGTGTTGGGTAGCGGGCGTTGAGTAGCGGGCGTTGGGTATCGGGCGTAGGGTAGCGGGCGTTGCATAGCGGGCGTTGGGTAGCGGGCGTTGCGTAGCAGGCGTTGGGTAGCGGGCGTTGGGTAGCGGGCGTTGGGAAGCGGGCGTTGGGAAGCGGGCGTTGGGTAGCGGGCGTTGGGTAGCGGGCGTTGGGTAGCGGGCGTTGGGTAGCGGGGCGTTGGGTAGCGGGCGTTGCGAAGCGGGCGTTGCGTAGCGGGCGTTGGGTAGCGGCGGAGAGTAGGGGTCAGAGGGTAGGGGTCGGAGGGTAAGGGTCGGAGGGTGAGGGACGGAAGGTAAGGAGCGGAGGGTAGGAGTGGCGGGTTCGGGGTGTTGGGTAGTGGATGTCGGGTAGGGGACGAGGGATGGAATCGGGGATGTGGGTCGGGGATAGGGAGCGGAGGGTAGGGAGACGTATTGGGACAACAGATAGGAAGGAGGGCGCGAACCCAATGGCATTCTCCCGCGCCCCTATTGTTCGCCAGTCCGTCAATGGGTATCGTTTGGCCAGTTCACGACGATGCGCGGAGCGGCTTCATCAGACAGAGGCTCGCCTTTCCTCCCCCGCCCCCCTCCCGTCGTTGCCGACGCGATGACGCTCACGCAAAGCGGCTTATAGCTGGCTTCGCATTGCCATGTTGACATATAGAAAACAAGCGACACAATCAACTGGGGACAAAGGATATTTCCAGAATCCAGAAACAATTAACATAATGTCACATGCTGATTCAAAATTAGAAGTGTGATGTGCGTTGGGTGCTGTCCACCTTTCAACTTGTATGCGCTAAACAGACCCGCTTCAATCATCCATCAAGTCTAAGGAAGACATTTACGTTATCTTTTTTTATTTAATTGCCGACCTGGATGGCCGAGGTGGCTAGAGCGAGTCCCGACTCAGCGCCTCGGTCCGAAGGGTCGCGGGTTCGAGTCCCTTCGTGGGCATGGTTGTTTGTCCCTTGTTTTTCATGTATGTGTGTTGTCGCAGAAAGCCTTGTGAGTCTGCTGCCCACAGACCGAGGAGCCCGCAAATGTGTCAAATATAAAAGGTTAATATGTGTCCCCATAAGGGACATAGTGGGTACCTGGCGCGGATAGCCGAAATCTGCATCTCCTGAAGCCGGAAAAAGCCCCAGGAAGAAAAAAAAATCTTGCTTACTTAATTGTAATGGTTTCTTGACCTTTAATAAAACAATATTGATAGTTGTAAAAAACTGATAAAACATTATTTTAGTGTCTGTATTTATTAAGGTCCGGAAATCAGTACATTTAAACATCCATCAAGTCTTTATGAACACCGGACAAGCACAATTGAGTTCGACGTGCTTCGGAGACGATCCAAGCTCAATGGCTGAATGCCGTTCGTGCCATCACAAGTGGTGATTAGAAGCAGATCAGATCCTCAGCAAAGGGTTGACAAGTTTTAGTAAAAAAATAGTGCGGCCTTTTGTGAACTAGTAAAGAAATTTCCGTGCCCAGAATAGGAGACATCAAATGAACCCATTTTCAGAATTCAATTTCTGAACTTCCTTGGAAGGCTGAAGTTGGTGGCCCAGAAGTAGGGCGCAGATGCGATAGGATGGAGACAAAAGTCGAAGGACAAAGCAGGAAGGATGAAGGATAAATCACGTTGCAACGGCAATGAAGCATCGTACAAAAACACAGACTACAAGTCGCTCAAGTACACATCAAGAGTTATAATTTGTTCCTTCCCGCAGATCCACCTAGAAATAAATTGCTTGTGCACCAGTTTATCACACGATCGGCTCTCAAATGATACGACGCAACGCGACCCGACTCGGAGACAGTCCCGCTCACCGCGTGGACACGAGATAAGAGGGTGCGGAGGCGGAAAGTAATGGAGCGCCAACGCACACCGGGATTAAGAGAGCCGAGCGCTGACAAATTGGCCGCTCGCGGAACCCGGCCGGCTCAGCCATGCTTGAGTGCGCACTCACCCCTCCGGCAGCTCACGCTGCGATAGCAGGCACCATTACACAGGTACTTACCTGTAGAAAAAGGAGAAAGTGTGTTAGTAAACACGTATCACAGATATTAAGTACAACATATCATACAATAAATTCAGAATGTCAGATCTTTCGATAAAGTCGTTTAATATTTTGAAATACAATTATATAATGAAAAAATAGTTACTTTCTGCGAAATGCCAATGTCAGCAATATCGACATAAAACTAATGGAAAAGTAATGCAGGGTTTATCAAATATGTTTTGCATCCTTGAAACACATTTTTTGAGAATTGTTCATAATTCGCGGTAGAAAAAGAATATTTATTCACTTTTAAAATGTTTCGTTTATTTCTTTTGTCACATGTTGTTCCAATATATTATTGAAAAATACTGGCGTTGTTCCTATGAATCATGTGGCAATTGTAGCATGACGTTGGGTAGATCTGTTACAAGGTACAAATCTACAAAAGACACATTTTAAGGAGATTAAAACTAAATTACCAATTCTTGCATCTGATACTACGTGTTAATGTGACTCTTTAATTGACCTATTAAAATGTAGATACATCTACAATACATCAAATAAATCGTTTAGGAATTATGATCTTGAAATTATAAGTAATAAAAAGAAAACATAATAGAATATTGAATTCCATTACAAACAGCCCTCTCACACTAATTATTAACATGATTTCTTCCATTCTTTAATTTTACACGACAGCCTTTGAATGCCTAGTTGGGTGCAACTTCATCTTTCAGTTCACAAACAGAGAAATCCAAGAATAAAGCAACAAATAACGCAGCAAGTGTCACAGAGATACCTCAAGTGATTGCGATCCTAGATCTAATACTATGAACGATGTTATAGTACAGATCTCATCGCCACGAACTCATTTATCCTCCATGTCATTGCGAGTAATTTCTAGGGCGGGCGTGGGCAGGGAGGCACAGGTGCCGGTGACGTCACAAACGAGATTATTCGTCGCCTCTCCCCGGCGCGGCGCGGCGGTGCATAGCGCCCGACAGAATAAAAGTGCGAAGTGGGACAAGCGAGAGGCCGCAGCCAAGGCTCCGCGCCGCCGCGCCGCGCCCGGCCGGCGCCACGGGGCACCGCAGCTGGCGACGCGCGGGCGACGACGAAGGAAGCCCCGCCCCGCCCCGCGCTGTGAAATGGGTTTCATTCACTGATTATTTTGCGTTTGCGGGCGCGTCAACTGCTATGGTGATTAGTCCCCTAAGTGTAGTGCATACTTTATCACGGGAGGTGGTCGGTGTTCTTCCCGCGGGGCACCGCCCCAATTAGGGCAAGCTCTAAGCTCCCGACATGTGGTAATGTAGTGTACGTGTGTGCATGTGTAAGTAAGGGGTGGCTGTAGGGCAAAGAAGAGGAAGGATATATCGCGCGCGATCCGTGGCCCGTTTATTCGAGCACTGCTCTCTGGCATTCGCCTGGTATTGATCGGAGACACCACGGAAAACGATCAGAGCAGCCTTCAGCTGAAATTTAGCTTGAAGCCGCCCCTCCGGACACCGGCTGAATTTGGCATAGCTCTCTAGCTAAGATCAAAAATCTGCCATCGCGCCGTCGGGATTCGTTCCCTATGATCTGTTCAGAAGCACTGCAGTGACATCAATTGATGCCCTCATCCACCTCAACAAGTTTGAAAAGGGGCAATGGAGCCGACAATCGAGAGTTTTTGCAAGACGGGAATCCAAAATCGCAGTACGTGATAATTGATATCAATAGGAAATAAAGGATCTTTAGAAAAACGAGTTTTAGTGTGTACAATCAAAAAATGTACGCCTCGGTAAAGGAGATTTCTGACCTCTGAACCCCCAGTCCTCTCACACCCAGTGCTCGCGTTCGATCCCGGCTGCGACGTGTGGATTCTCAAAGGGCGAAAAATCCCTCGGTAACCATGTCTTGCTTATGGTATGTGAAATAACCCTGACAGATGCCTTGCAAAATTAAATCCCTCCTTTACCGTCCTAGCGAGAATACACTTTCTCCCAACCAAACGGCTAAGATACAATTAAATGAGAGACAGACATTGGTGGAAAAGTGAGAGTCACATCTAGGGGTTTCAGGCGAAGGCCCACGGGAAGCGCCTGCATGTAAAGGTCCCCCAGAACTGCGCCGGAGTTAGACTTCAAAGGAAGCGTGGGTCAATTACACGGATGTAGGACTACGGCCAATCGCCATGACCCCGCAAAATAACCCATATGATAAAACAAAATGTTTGTAAAACTAGGAACTAGTGTGAATAAACCTTCCCCCTATAAATATCTAAACTCGTATTGAAAATCTGTTTATCTTCTGACTTCATGTTTGCTTTGATAAGGAATACAATGTAAATAATGTACAAGAAATCGTATTCTATCGTAAGTTAATATACTATACATGTTTATATCTCCAAATAAAATATAGATAGATGATTTAATGTATATCCTAGTTTTAAAATAAAGTGCTAATATTGTTTGCTAGAGTGTGGTACATTAGAGTAGAATTCACGTGAAGATGTTGCGGCGAAAACGACATCTTGTTAGGACTCCTTAGTGTAAACGACATCTCGAAAACGACATCGCGTTACTGTAATCTCGTTAGGACGGTATGCCATGAACATATTAGTCGTAAACGGCAAAATCGGGACAATGACAGGACCGTCAATCAAAATCCCATCATTGAGTGCTGGGACATGTGTAGTACAATTCTCTTCAGAATTGTCGTGTTACCTTCTTCGAATTAATGACTTATAAACAATTTAAAGACAATTGCAAGTGCCATGACAAAAGAGTTTTTTTTTTCACTATGTGAAGCACTACATAGTATTGGATATACGATCTATAGATTCGAAAACACAGTTGTGAGTCTCTCGGTATTTGCGAATTCCAATATTACAATAGTTTTAGTCTATAAAACATTCCAACAGAACTATCGTGTCCCTTATTGTCTGTCTCTATATTATCACATGTCCCGTGTTATCTACGATACATGTCATGCGATTACGATAAAGAATTGGTTCTTAACTAAGGCGTCAGAATATGCTGCTAAATCTTTATCGAAACATCATGTTGACGGACAGTGCTAATCGAGTAAACGCTGACATTATGGTAATTAAGCGTTAGCGGCATACACTGCCCTCACAGTTCGGTGCTAATTCCATCTGCCGTAGTCTTGAAACGAAATATTGTGCAAAATTACTCTTTACATTTCAAACGTTACAGTAGTTCCTCTAAAGTACGTCATTTCATTTTCGATATGACGCGGCCGGGAAAAACCGATATATTAACCATAATGTGACACTAATGATGTAAGAAACCGACTTCCAAAATTTGATTGACGAGAACCCTTAAGAAAATGTCAGTTGACGTAAAAATGAGATTTACAAAATTTCAGCCCGATTGGACAACTAAACATCTGCCTCATCAGCCCTAAAGTTTTTATAAAAATTGCAATTTATTTTTTTAAAAAATCGAATGTCCCTCTACGAAAGCAGAATGAGGCAGCTTATTATCGGGAGAGAGGTGATTGCAGCTTTTCAGAGAGTGATGTGGGAAAGGGTCCACACATTCCACGTTATTCATTCGTAGAGTCGGAGTGGCAGGTCACATACGAGACATCTCGCGTAGGCAGTCGCGGGCACGCTGAAGTTCAACTTTCGAGCGCGAAACTGTGTAACGTCACTTTCATTACGCCCACTCCATATCGCAGACCAGAAACGGCAATTTCAACCAGTGGGGAGGAAATGAGCCCAGGGGATGGCTTGCCCCGGCTACATGGGAACAGTCCACATCAAGGATATTCCGCAAAGTTAGGTGTATGATAATGTAGTAATTTTCTATTATCCATTCATAGGGGGCAGGAAATTTATAATATATTGGCCAAGATATGTATTTGTAATGTAAATGTATTTGTTCCACACAGACGCGCAATATACTGGCACTGGAAACACAGAAACAATACACTAAAACCTTCAGTCAGGTTAAGGCATCTTCATTCAGGTTAAGGCAAGAGGACTGTACTTGTTTTTCATCGTGCACTTAGTGACCTTCTTCTTGATCTGAGTTTGAACCAGTCAATCATTAAATTACGATGGTTAAAAAACGATAACTATTATCATCATCAACTACATTGTGTATTTCTATAGAAATAATGCTACACTCTTCAAATGCCTTTCTATTATCTAAAAACGCACCATTACGAAGCACCCATTAAAGCAGGTTTTACAATACACCGCAAACAGCAATTAGAAGGTCCATTATCAAATTCTACTGTTCCGCCGTTGACTTACAGGAAATTCCTAGAATTTGGGTATATCGTTTCTTAAATGAACGAAAACTTTGTATTTCAGTTTCATTAAGCGCATAGACTGAAAGTTTGTGCAAACACTTCCCACATTCACCAGCAACATTTCCCTCTGACCTGCCCGTGGCTGCGCGCAATAACCTTCGATCGGCACCCACGCTCTCATCTCCGCCCTCGCGGCCTCCTTCGCCAACGCTCTCGCCGCCTTCACACGCATTGACATTCAAACTCTAGGAAGGTGCCGCTCGCAATAAACGTGTTTGCCAGCACCCCCAAATGACAAGAGGTGAAGAGAGCATTGGTGGAAATGAAGCCACCGGCAAGCGATCCGCAAACGCCGAAAGAACGTGTGTCAAAAAGCGAGTGAGAACAGCGACATTGTTCAGAAATTTTGACGGCGAGTAGGACGCAAGGGATAGAAAGATGTTGCCGATGGTAAGTCGAAGGCTACATGTGAGCCAGTGTTTGTTACCCGTGAGAGAGGACTTCATACACATTTTTTTAAATATTACATATTTATTACATATTATTATATTACATATTTACTAGATTAGTTACACTCTCTCATGTCGTAGTTGGCTTACAATATTCTATATCCTAATCTTAAAACAACAAGGTGTAGGTAACTACAATTAGCACCTACTCTTGACAACTGTTCGCGAAAATGCTTAGGAACGCATCACGTGCGTACTGGTTTTTGAGTCGAGTTGGCGTTGGAGACTTCATGAAGACGTTTACGAGAGATAAAGCGAGATCTGAAAGGGAATGCCAGGCTGTCGGGTACGGAACGGAGGCAATGATGAGTTGAGTGAAGCAAGAGGGGAAGGTGGCAGAGCTGACGGGAGACAAGGGTAAGAGAAGAAAGAAGGCATAATTTTCTCTCTAAATTCCAAATTCGTACCTCAAATTATATTCGCGATATTTGGTACATGATTGAGAAAAATATTACAAATATGGTTTTCGACAACAGAAATCTTTTATTTATTCGGAAAATACAATTAAACGTATTATTTACTATTTCTGAGAATACATAAAATGTTATTTTTACGTAGGGCCTATATATTTCAGTAAATCATTTAAATATTTTATGCGTGTAATAATTTACTATATATATATATATATATATATATATATATATATATAAAACACATTTTAAATGCTTAATAAATTAAACATAACATCACAAATTAAACACATTAAAAATAATTTTAGAACTAGATCATTAATTTCAACGACACATTTGATGTGTTAAAGATGGATTGATTGTTCCGAACTAAAATAATGTGATAGATTCATTCTAAGCGCAGAACTTACAGCTTATGAAATTTATTTTCTGAAGGTTATATCGTTCACTTAAATGATGAAATATCTCATTGCTGTATATATGTGGTATAACGAAGTCTTATCAAATAAATTTAATTCTATTTTAACACAGAAATAAAACGTGTTGGTTCTTTGTACGAAAACACTTTTTCAAATTTATTTATTACTGAATGATCTACAAACATCCGAATCTTACCTGCGTGAAGAGAAATTCCAAAGCCTCGACGTTTATCACAGCGATCTCAAAACCGATGATTATTTTAAGTGACCGTTTTCACGCCGACTAGCTATTAGGCCCTATTCGAGAAGATGTAAGTGAATTCCGGTCCCACCCCTAAACGCATCTATCCTGCCCTGAGACAGTAATAAAGAACCCTTATCTTCATTCGTTAGCTCGCTCGTGAACGTGCTGACGGCGTCCGAAAGGTAAATGAGCTGACGTGCACCGACACTGCGCATTCTGGAGCGAAAGCGGCAGGGGTTTAATGTCTCGCTGGCGGGTGCAACGGAGCCTAAACATAGATTGGCCTCACAATTATTAGCCACTTGTCACCCCCGGTGCGAAGTGAGGGGGTGATTATGGTAATGGCAGGTTGTTCGACGGAAGAGGTCAGGCCAACGCGGGCGGCCGCGCGGGACCATCTCACCGCGTGGTAGCGAGCAGAGGCTGTGATTACGGACTCGAGTTGGCCGCCCGCACGCCTCCTGCAGCTATGCTGGATGGGACGGAAACGGCTTACTTTGCTTGCGTTGACAAAGGGCTACAGTTAGGCAAGCGCTGTTGTTTTCGACGCCGAAACCGCGTCTAAATAAGTGCAAAGATGCTTAACCTACAATTCAATGTTTTTTTAAAAAAAATCTTATACATGTGTAACAACGTTCCATGCCTGTTTTGACGCTGAACGTGGAGTAATCTTACTTGAACATAAGTCAGACATACACCAAATCAAATATTATATCATTGCCACTAACTAATCCCTATCGATCTATCTGTTAGTATTCGGTATCCGGGGTACCCAGACGGTCACCCATCCAGAGATCCGCGGTGTTTCGAGCCGCTTATTTTCCGTGACTTCACGGAGCTTCTTTAAGAAGTCGGTTCCCACCGCGGGGAATCAGTAGGAAAGAAAAAGTTACGTTAAACACCATACGATTAATTTCGTTTGAGTGCGTTTGGTTATCATGGCATAATTACAACTACATGTCACTTGGAAGAGAACTTCGAAATACTCCTTCCACATGTTAAATTGTATCGTTCACATCTTCCAGATAAATATTGCAATTCTTTGACATTCAAAACATTTCTTTCAGTTCTCATACCTTTCACTAAACACACCGCCGAAATCCTACCACAGGTCGAAGGAATGTTCGGTGCCATGTGAAGATACTTTCGGCCTTCCTTCAGAAAATACCAACCTTAAAACATGTCAAGCATTCATAAAAACACGCAAGTGTCAGTGGAGTTGCATAAAACGTACAAGGAAATGGAATTTTCTTGTTGCATGTCATTCCCAGCTCCGCCATTGAATTTATATATCACCAAAAAAGTCTTGCTAGGCAACGCAACTTGACCCCGCGGTCACATTCCAGATGTCATTCAGAAGGATTTTCAATCGCGGTAGAACGAATAAGGCGATCATGTTCCCCCGCATTTTGAGAGTTAATTGTCAAAGTTATTGAACAATATAATGGAATTTTAGAACGTTCTGAATTATAGAATGTTCTGTATTATAGAATGTTCTGTATTATAGAATGTTCTGTATTATAGAATGTTCTGTATTATAGAATGTTCTGTATTATAGAATGTTCTGTATTATAGAATGTTCTGTATTATAGAATGTTCTGTATTATACACTACATTTTTCTTTCCAATCTCGAGCTTTAGTATCAAGGCGTACTTTGGGATACAACTAGCGAAGGGAAAATGTTTATCATGAGAGATAAACAAATTATGACAGCACCTACAATTCGAAAGTATAATAATACATTAATAGTACGCTTTAATAGGATGAATAGTACGTCTTTAAGAACATGATAAATTGCTCTGTGATTTAATATTACATTCAATTTAAGAAATGCTCCCTCATTTCAATGTTTTTTGTTATTACTAATATTCAAAATGCCCCTTAGATTAGCTCACTGGTCAGCGTTCTCGCTTTTCAAGACGCGATCCCGGGCTCGATTCTCGGTCGGGGCAGATCATAGTGTACACTTTCCTTGCAACGTCCCAGTTTCTGTTACTACGCGACTATGGGAAAGCTCACTTCTCAGGTTTAGAAGAGCAGGATACAGCGCAGGGATGTCTAACCTTAACCCATGTTCGCAAGTTAGGGACGCCGCGGCGCGCCGCTGTAGAACTGGGCCCCATCAGAGGCTGTTGTGCAAGTACAGACAGACATGATTCAAAATGAATAGGGTGGAATGTATTGTCTGACCATAATACTTCGAAATACTTCGGCAGGAACAAATAATAGTTAACAATCATCCTCATGTTTAATTCTTAGTCTTCGATAATACGAGAAATTTCAGATGAACAGCAGTTTCCGTGTGAAAATGGCGGAGCAACAAAGTTTCTTGTGTAAATATGGAACATACGCGGGTTTTCCGCAATTCTCCAGAAACCTTTATATTCTATACTACAAAATTTGCTCTCCCGGTTCGTCACTAATATTTCAGTCGTTTTAAATATCTTCTGTTTATTAATCTTTCCTATTGACTATTATAAAATAAGTACCTACTTGTTTCCTTCTTTGATAGTAATATATATTTGATTTGATATTTGAATTGAGGTACAGTGGGTGGCCATTCAATTAGGGATTTTTTATGTTCATTTATTCTATCATCTTATCTGCGTTTTAAAGGAAGTCATGTTTACAAAATTACGTAATGAGATTCCCCTTTCATTTAGAATATCATTTTAGATGAAATTTGTCTCGTAGTATTTTGTAGCACATCCTTTTACTTTTATAATAGCTTGAATTCTTTTTGGCATGGAGTAAACAGCTTCAATTGCATGTCAATTCCAGTTCTTTGTCTCGATACAATACTTCCTCTATTCTCTTTATGAGCTCAAATTTTATTCTGCACTTCACTTCACTGTCTTTTTCTTTAAGTATCTTCCAAATACCTTCAATTGGGTTGGAATCAGAACTATTTCCTGGACATTCTAATAACCTTAATTCTATTTTGTTGAAAATAAATTTTCACAACCCTCGGCAGTAAGGCATGGAGTTCCAATCTGTTGGAAAATATAACCACCTCGTGGAATCCACTTCTTTAATTGAGGAACTGCACACTTTTTTAACACTTTGAGACAGCGTTCTTTGTCCATTATCCCATTCACAAGGTATAGTCTACCAAATCCTTTCTGCGAAATAATACCCCATATCATCACATTTGTAGGATGTTTTATTTTTTTCCTTCGTACATTCGGGGAGGGGTTTCTGAGCAGGTCGTCTTCTGACAAACTGAGGTCTGTCTTCAAGAATTTCAATGGTGGTCTCGTCAGAAAATCGCACCTACAAAAATTATAGCAAAGAGAAATTTGTAATTTTGTTACAACTTGCGAAATTGTTCACCATCAATCTAACTCATTAAATAACAACGTAAAGTAAATTAAATAAGTGAAATCATATTCAGAGTGCTTTGGACCAATCATCCATTGTCCATCGTTGAATTGACGTGCCCAAGCAATTCATTTCTTCTTCATAGCTGTAGTTAACTTCGAGAGTTTCACTGGCGAACAAGTTCTGAAATCCATTGCTTTGATTCGGCGTCGTAATGTGCGTGTACTACTTTCACATCCAAAATTCGTATCATGACTTGTAGTTCCTTATTTTTTTGCCTTTCTGTTTTTTAACAAAGCATTTTCACCATGAAGTCTTGTTTTTCAAGTTCGATGTTTTTTAGTTCGATACGCTTCAGACTAACCTCAATCTCCCTCTTCTTTTGTGGAGAAATATCAATTTTCTTACATATGAGTCCTAATTACATTTACCTTAAAACCACCAATCTATTGCCCTCTAAAATGACGAATCTGAGCTACAAAAGCACTTCTCACTATCACGAACACAAATAAAAAGATATATACGAAACTTGCCACCTGTCAGATCGAACAACTCCTTAACAACTGAAACGTAGAAATGCGCTGGAAGCGGGTAGTTGCGCAGTGTCTGAGAACTATCAGTCGATTTGGTAACTACAAGAACAACAGATAACAAACAAATATTTTCCAGCATTGGAAGATTGCTATCCTAACTTATTACGAAAGTTTGAAGCATTCAGTATATCCATTAAGTGATTCAGAACAGGACATTTTTAGAATTGAAAGAAAATTCCTAATTTAATGGCCACACACTGTACATCCCGCAACATTCCTTCAAAAACAATTTCATCTGAAGATTCGTCTTAATCTTTCGCCTAACAGCACAAATATGAAAATTTTGACATTTTAAAAAATTAGGCTAGTTAAATTATTTAGATTTTCCTGAACACAGTGATATTACTTTTATTGCAAAATCCGATGTAGAAGTGGGTTTTTTAAATGTTTAAATCTCTCTCTGCAGAAGGTCGGGGGCATGTCTCGTAACTTTATTGATTTTGTTCATTGTGTTAATGTCTGTAAGTTATGATGTAACTCTTAGAAGAGGTTCTGTTCTTCACTTTGGCAAAACTGTCACAATTGTTACTTCTTTATTGTAGTTTTGTAACATTGGCTCGTTTACATCTGTTCCCTGTGTTTGTGAGGTTAGAAGTACGGTTTCTAGGGAAGTTTACCTTCTCTGTTAGAAAAATGTCGTCTAAAGAGGCACGAGTAAAGATGACGAGGGCAGTTTTACAAGTAGTTAATAATGAAGAGAAAGAATGTGTTCATTATATAGTACAGGTTGCCACTAGAAAAACGTGAAAAAAATTAATAGTTAAATTTAACTTTAACATTCATTCCTGAAAAATAATTTTTTATACATATGACTCATTTTCACAAAAACTACTAAAGATAAAAGGATTAATTTTTAGAATAGCTGTACGAAAAACATAATTGAGCTACCCAAATAATGAGGTAGATAGCAAAATTGTTAGAATTGCGGATTCAAATGTGTCTAATTTTTAAAGTTATTTTTAATTATTTTTTAACATTATGTAAAATAGTTTTAGGCATTCGCAATATTTTTGCATTCGCAATCGACAATATTTAAGATTCTCTTTACCTATATTTAATGTTTACATTTTACTTTCATGTTCATATTTTATTTATTTTTAAATTTTACACTATTTAATCTTTAGTTCCTGAGAGGAAAGAAATTTATTGTAGCGGTATCTTGGCGAATGGTTTTGTCCAATGAACTCGCTTACCTCTCCACAATCAACGACATCACGGGAGCCGCCCAATTCCTAAGCGAGTGTACGGCAGAAACAGGAAATATGAGATTTCTCATCATTGTAGTAGACAGCATAAATCAACCATGCCAAGAAAATTATTACATTTTTTCAATACAGCAATTGAATCACATGCCACGGCAATTGATCATGTCTGAAAAACGTATCGTGTTCAGATCTTCAGGAATGGATTATACTTCTGAACTTCAACACATTTTTAACCTAAAGCATTTAATAAAATGATGTCTCTTTGATGAGATATCTGGAATTTATAATGACAAAATAAAAAAACATTAAGAGAGATGGTGACACATGACCATGTGACAGTTATATGGAAATATTTCAAAGGCAATATTTTGTTGACGTCACGAATTTCGTAATATTGTATATGCTGCTTACAGTATATTCGACTTACACTTAATGACATTTCATTTCGCATTATCCACATCAAAAATATAACATATATGGGAGCTAATAAATCATGCTTCCGGACTAACATTAAATATAAAAAAAAGCACGCATTTCAGCCTTCAGCTTTCAGAAAATTCACTCTCTAGTAGCAATGAGCAGGAATCTAATTGAATTTTTAATAAATTTTGTACCAAATTATTAAGTATCTCCTACGAGAAGTCACATAACTCATTAAATGATCTATTTCAGGAAATGAATTTCAATAGACAAACTCACAACCAATTCGGTAAAATCGGTAACACAATCAGAAGTCAGAATTAAAAAGGTATAATGTTCATCGTCAATCGATAATGCTGACACAATTTCTGGAAAGCAACGTTAAATCATCTACGAGAAAAGGAAATACAATCAGTCAGAATGGGAGTCACTCCACAATAACGTGAATGCTCAGTTAATGAAATGGTAGGAGTTGAAAACATGGAGAATGCCAAGTAATAAATTAGGAATGAATCAAGAGCAACTCAAAGAAAGGAAATAAAGCGAGTTAGAAGAAACATGTTACGTAACAAATGAAAACTAAGAAAATTCAGTAAGCCAAAAGTTGAAATAAAAGAAGAGAAGCACACTACCAAACAAAAATGAAGTTGTTAACGCAGATGAAGGACGTAAGTTACAGGTGATCAAGAGGCGATCTACACATAGAAAAACCAAACAAAAACGACGAGCAATAAAAATAAAAATCAAGAAAAAAAGAAAAGAACGCAAATGGTTAAAACGAAAGACAATGACCGGGGGAACGAAAGAACGACGAGAAATAAAAGGAAACACCAGTGGGTACTGGGAATAAAGGAAAGGGGAAGTAGCGGCGTGACGATTTGCGACGCCACCCGCACGGGGGAGGCGGCCGATCTAAAAGTGACCGGGCGGCGCCGGGAGGCGGCTGCCAGAGGCCGCCCGCGAAGTCTAATTAAAGCCGGGCTTAGCCCGCTGATGTCGCGTTATCGTTAGACGCGGACGTTGAGGCATGGGCGCGGGCGCGTGTTATCGTTAGGGGAGCGAAGCGCCAGAATTAGTCCGCGCGCGCCCGCCCGCCGGCCCCGCCCCCTCCGCACCGCGCTGAGTAATCGGCGGCAGCCGGACGAGCGCGCGGCAGCGTCGCGACCGCGGCGCGACGCGACGCGACGCGACGGCCCCAGTGCAAGCACGAGGACCCGCTCTCAAGACGGCTCAGGCAACGCTGCCAGTGGGTTGCGTTCTCTCGGCAACAAACAGCTCGCTGGTCTCAAATTATTCCACATTATTACCTTGCTAAGACAATAGGGCAATGACAAGAAGACTGGAAGATTTCATCCTCTTCATTTAGACCAGGGGTGGCCGAATTTTTCTGTATATAAGATCTACTTTTTATCTTAAAAATGTGTCGCGATCGACTTGTTACCATAGGCGTAGTCGAAGGGGAGAAGAAGTGGTGTGAAATGCATAATATGTTTATACACTGTGTTTAATTATAATGTACATTCCAGCGAGGTATTGGTAGATAAGTAAAAGATATGTTCAAAACTATTTTTTAATTTTTTAATCATCCAACCCAGACATTGCAAGCGATCGACGATCGACCAAAATTGGCCTCGCGATCGACCGTTCGATCGCTATCGACTTGTGACTTGGCCACCCTCATCTAGACTACAGATACTAATACAATTTTGTAATAATTGTTATTGTAGATTATACAATTTTCATTTTGTCACACTGTTGAACTATTGTATGTTTGTTTGTTTTTGTGCTACTGTTATTTATAATGTGATGTGATTTTTATATTTTGTTTCGACAACGGTTCAAAAATAATATTTAGAAATTACTAGAATTCGATGGTTTCTTTACAGGTCAGAAATGTATGTACAATTGTATACTTGCCGAGCATGTGTTCGTGAAGAACAAATTGTACATAAATCAGATGTTAAAAACAAATATTCCACGATGTCTGACAATTCATCATGAAACAAAAGTTGATTCATGAAAATATTATCATAGAATGTTTTCAAATGTCTGTCTTTTCTCTTATTCAGGATTTTTAAACGCGATTAGCAAAGCGCGTTGCTAATGCACAAAACTCTAGGAGACGCTCGATCCATATCTTTCTCGTCACCAGAAAATTTCAAAGAATTTTTACATTGAGCTATAAGATTTGTATAATCGACGTTATAACGATAAAGTGTAATTCGAAAAATAAACGCTCATAAATATGGATGATGACTCACTTTCGAAAGGAAATGCAACTTATTAATCTATGTCTTCCGAAATCACATTTTACACGTTAATTTTACGAGCCTGATGAATGACGTCATCTCGAATCACAAAAATAAGAAAAACATTACTTCATTAATCGCTCTCCATATACAGTAAGTCTTGATCTAACCTATATTAAATATTCCATAAAGAGATATTAGAGTAATTACATCATCAAAATATCAGATCTGTAAAAGAATAAAAAGCAACTGAGGATAATCGGTGTTAACTACCCACGTGAACGATAACCATAAATAAGACACTGGTGGTGAAACTCGGGCAAATTATTTCGCAATTCCTCGAAAAATGTTAATCCATCGTAACCTTTTCAACGGCGCCGCACGATTGGCAAGGCGCTTCCCAGTTATTAAACGAAGGGCGTTTAGGGAAGGGTGAGAAATCGGCGCGCAAACAGGTTGGGGCGTCACCCCAACGCGGCATCCCCGGGGTCGCCAATTATATCTCACCTCCATCTTGGGTTCGGTGCCTCCACCTTCATCTCACCTCCATCTCGTATCCACGCCCCGTTACGGAGACCGCGTTAATGAAACCATTTACGAGAAGAATTACACAACGCGGCTGGAAAAGAGCCAGGCGGAGATGTGGATCACATTCACGACGAAGGAGCATTCGCTAGATATGTATCGCCGTCAAGTGACAACTACTAGTATTGGCGATATCTCACAGCAGTGCAGGTGCAGCCGTGTACTCCTCGTTCTGTTCGGTGTTGCCATCGGTGCAGCTGTAGAGTCGACCACACTCCTAATAATCTACACAGGAAGTGCGATTCAAGCTCAGGCACAGAAATCTTCGTATAATTACTGTCCCATATAAATGAAAAAAAATCTCCCTAAAATGCAAAGAAAGACAACAATACTTCAAATAATAAAATAATTAACTATAAGGTATATATATATATATATATATATATATATATATATATATGAACTTTGTTAAGAGATTGCATTGTTTCAGAATGGGACATCAGAAAGAATGGGTATTTTTATCATGTTACATTGTTCAATTATATTAATTACATTTAACAATTAAACATAATTAATGAAGATTAATCACTGACTACCAGAATGAAAATTAATAGTTTAAACATTAATTATTTTTTAATATTTCAAATTATATTCAAATATTCACCAAACAATAAACGACCATTTTGGATACTCATACGTACGACATACACGTTTCGTCTGTCGATAAAAAGAACTGAGCCACTCACAATACCCTTTTACTAAAGATTGGGTCACTAATCCGAACGAATCGTATGTAAACTTCTCATTCTAAAGGATGAGTACATGTTAATATTGCTATTTATTGCTCAGTAAATAAGTAAAGAAGTGCACAATAATAATAATTTCGAAAATAAGCATGAAAAATTAAAGTGAAATGGTTAACTTGGTATTTCAAAGCCCGCCGGTAGCCATGTAATTAATCTGCAGTAGCAGATCACACCATCTAATGATTGGAATATTGTCTAGTAGCCTTTGGCGTTTATTAGTTAATACTGAATGTTTCACTAGCAATATTTCACTGACAATACCAACCACCCACTTTCAAAAGCTTCAGGAGCTGAAGAAATGGGCAGTGAGAGATCGGGTTCAGAATTTATGCCTCTGGTCAACAATACTGCAGTTTAAATTCATTAGTCAGGCAGTTAATACGTCATAACACCCGCGACATCTCGTCGTCCGTAGTAAATCAAATGTTTGCCCGTTCCGTTGATACCGGTTCTGCCGGCGATTCGTAAAAAGACGCGAACACTGCAAATTATGGCTCATTGTGTCTTTATCTGATGGACCGGACGTTGTTAGTCCGTATTATGCAAATGCGACCGCTCGAATCGCAGGCGGTCATCGATGCACGGCGTTCGCTGAGCCAGCGATGTCAATCGAACTTGCCGCGAGGAATCGAAGTCAACGGAAGCCCGCGCTTGAAATGCAACATGTGGAGCGGTAATTTGTAGATGTTGAGGACAAGAATGAATTCAGACCAGCCAAGTTCATGATACAATACATCCATTATACAACGTCTTAGAAAATATCGATCACCTGAAAACTACAAAAGGCGTGTAAAAAACTTGCGTTTTCCTTCGACTTGTAGATAAAAACTCCGAGCGCTCCGTCCCCATTCAAAGCGATATTTACAGTCAAATTTAAACGCCGGATTTTTTTCCATCAAGAATAAATATTACGAATAAATTAATGTAATACTATAATTAAGTATTACATTTTACGTTTACGAACAGACAGAATGTGTTAAAAAAGTCATTAGCAAGCAGCTAATGTCACGTTCTTACGGATACTTTTTACTTTCAGATCGCATGTCTTCACTAGCCTTTTCTCAGCAAATATATTCGATGCTCTTGCCAAAGAGGTTTCAGCTGTCAAATCCTCAGTAAAGCAATTAAAATCTGGAATAGATAGTAGTCGGATTAACACGTTATGAAGCAATTCGTTAGACGAAGACATTGTAAATGGAATAATGGACTTAAGACAAATTAGAGTATGAATGTAAAATTGTCAAAACGGATTAAAATTTTGCCTTATTCAGTTACATTTCTGTATTACACGGTTTCTAAGCTATAGCTTTTTACATAATTATCATTCTTTCAGCTCTTTTGACACTGGCTTTTCTCACCCAAACTATCAAGAAAATCATCACAAAAATAATGAAAAAATGAGAAAAGAGAACTGTAAACACGAACGATGGACGAAATATGCGCGTCATTAGATCACGATATCTCATTTATGGAATTCAAGTGTTTAAAATTATAGAACTGTTAATGAGGAAAGAAGTATAACGAAATAAATATGTGATTAGGAAAATACCCTAATCCCTATGGTTCGTTCTCCCACTCGATGCATCCTTGACTTTTTTATTATTCACGTATCAGTTCTAATAAGTCATTATATCAGCGTAAATACCCATTCATTAGTGGTCTTTACCAGTAACAACGACGGTATGAGTCATGGAATACATTTCATTCGCTTCATGTCCAATAACTCAGCATTCCTCAAGCATCAGAGGCCCATTTCCCCATGTAATAATGAAGATGAATTCCTGCCTATTCGCTCATAGATATTCATTGGCAGATGTAATGGCCGTTGCTAAATAGCAACGCAGTCCCTCAACGACACACGGGAATGTACCTTATCAATCTGACTGGCAACGAGGCCCTGGTATTGTTCAATGTTCTCGTATCTCTCTTCGCATATAAATCAATTATTCGATTCCACCACGCTACAGAATGGTGTCATCGGTGCCAAATGCCAAAAGGTCAATCGACTACTGTAAATTCGTACGTCCAACACGACATAAAAACAAAGTAAATTATACTCTTCATTATTCATAACCAAATGTTATGTGAAACACGAGGAAAATGAAACGACGGTGCTCGCTCGCCTCAGTTCTCTTCGCTTTTGGAATGAAAGAAGCATTCTTGCTTTCAATGCGCTGATCGTTCAGTTTTATTGTGATATTTTTGGTGCATTTGCACACGAAACATTTGAATTTCTGTTGACTCACCAATTACCCTTCCGCTGAGTACCGCATAAAAACGACCTCGTTACTTGCGATGTCAATTTCAGCAAATTATGAAGCTGTATTCAGCGAATCAACCAATAACAGGCAATGAAAACAAAAAGATTAATACACTTTCAAGGATAAGCTAGAGGTAACTTCTGCTAAACATTTGATAATTTTATTGACGTTCAAAATTTTACTTTAAAAGTGAACCAAATAGTATTATAATTTTTCAATGTAATAGATGCGCACGATATGAAATGATCTTCCTTATAGTTGCGTTCCTTATAGTAGTTACGTTGAATAGTTTCATGCGTTGATGATATACACCTCAATATAAGTGATTTCACTGAACTGTTTTAGAATAAATATTCTAATTCGTTTGTATTTGATTCGTCAATATTTGTCTCTGCTGAGATACCAGTAACACATTGAATCCCATGAAACATTTTCACCTGTGATAGAAACTTTTTATCCATCACGAAAGTAGTGGTAAGTCATCAAAATAAATACAAATATACCATATGTACGGGATTCCAAGCGCAAGACATGTCGAAGCAGGATGTAATTAACGTTTGAAATAGCTGGACCGTGCGAATTTTAAACTCTTTGTACACTATTGTATTAAAAATAACATCACACTGGAACCCAACCTCTTGAATTATGCTTTACACTGTATAGGCCCGCCCATTGCGGTGAACAGTGTACCTAACATTGGTAATCGTATTTTAACAATTATACATGAAAGAGCTAGACCTGTGAAATTAAATTACATAGAATATTAAATAGATAATTTATTTTTTTCACACTGTAAGCTTCCGCATGTCTCTGACCGCGCGTGTGACCTAGAAAAGGCAAACCACAAAGATGTAATTAAAGGTCAAAAGAACGTCGTTGTGTGATTGATGTTTGCACTCGTCTACTGCTTAGGTCATTAGTCCCGTTAGTGTAGTGATATATTTCATCGCGGGGGCTGGGGTGATACGCCCAAGCTGGGTGGTGAGATCCGGCGCCGACATACACATCGCATTTCAGGGGATTCCCCCTCCAGATATCTTCCTCAGCGGGACAGTTCTACGATGCCATCTGGTCTCCCAACACATGTAGAGCAGGGCATGTGTGTGTGTGTGTGTGTGTGTGTGTGTAAGGGGAGAGGATAGGACAAGAAAGATGGAAAGAAAGATCGCAGGCTGTCCGTTGTTCATTTGTTAGGGTATTGTTCCGGCATTCGCCTGATATTGATCGAAGAAACCACCAATCACAGCAGTCAGCCACTAGACCTCTCCTACAGACAGTGGCTGAATTACACCTAGTTATGCGAGCTAGTGTCGAGAATCCGCCGCCGCGCCGCCTGGATTCGAAATCTAGGACCTCCTGATCAGAATAGCTGCAGAGACACCGGAAATGTGGCTTTGATCTAACCTCAGATTGCCCAAAGAATGTCAAATTCGTGGATTAACTACCTTAGAAACGTAACTAGAACGCAACGTTGCCGAGTCACGCACGATGGAGTCAGGAAAGGAGCAACGTGTGTTGAGTTTCCATGAGAACGTCCGATTTTTACAGTATGATCTACAAAACTCTTTTTCATCTCAAATTTGTTCTATCCACACCAGAGAGAATTCATATCCAAAAGTAGCACATATATACGATTTTCTCGTCGATTGCGTCTTATAAAATTGTATAAACCCACCATCTTTCTTTAGCCCATTTTGCGAGTCATATATCAGTGACACATATTACACACAGCTGCCCAAAATATAACATCTCCAAATTTACCATATGTCAGCACACAAAACCGCACAATGTACTCAACGAAATCTTTACTTCTTTTGGAAGAGAGATGACATTTCCTGACAGATTCGTCAGTTGGCTTAGGTTTTTGTTGTGTGTGTAAGTTTTTGAAATTATTTTCTTTCCTATGCGGACGAAACATTTTAGGGCCAAGAAAGTATCTGCATTTTACAGTTTAATTATTATATTTCAATTTGTAATCGTTGTAGCTCACAGTACTGCAAGTCAAAAACATAACTGATTCCGTGAGTTCGTTATATTGTAATATACAAAATATTACAGAACAAACGCCGCGCCTTAATCTGGACGGTCGCGGTTACTAGGTAACAAAGGTTGTTGACGGGCTAGAGGGGGCGCTGGACTAGAGAGTTGGTGGTTGACGGGATCGTGGTGGTAGCGGCGCGAATGTAATCTGTATTATTTAAGTAGGACTTCGACGTGAATAGGGAGAATAGATTGTGGAACGATAGTGCAAGGAGTGAGTCAGCAAGAAAGAAGCAGACGACTTCGGCGACGACCGGCGCGAAGACGGATTTTCGGCGCGGAAGTCAAGGGGCTTCGAAATGCGGGGCCATCGTTTCACAACGCCAGACAATTCGGTACCGTGAACCTAATGCAGGCAATCAAACAAGAGAATTTATATTGTTAATCCCAAATTCAATTTTTAATAAACAAAATTATTGTTGTGCCACGTTGTATGTAATTCCTTCGGAATATAAATAATTTCAGACTTCCAGGCTTCTCTGTATAGAGAGCATGAGAACCAGAAAACTGAGCTAGCAAATTAAATTAAATTAGATAAAATAAATCATTCATTAGTTTATCACAATATGTAGTAATTAAAAAGGAATTTAATAACTATTTTTATACTACGCTGTCCCTTCTTTCAAAATACGCTATCTTCAATGGCATAGTCTTACAAACACTATATAATACTTAAACAAACGTCAAATTCCACCTCCCAAGACAAACTTCTATAAATATCAACGGATGTACACTATCAATATTTTCCAAGCAGTTTTCAATTAATTATTTGAGCGGTGCACTTCAATGACACATACGAAATGCTTCCTGCAGAACCTCTGGGAGGAAAGCGACGTGTCGGCTCGGCGCGGCGCGGCGGGCGAGGAAACCGGCCCTCCCGGTTATTTTAATGAAACGGCGCCCGGGCGGCGGCGGACGTCCCGTTCATTCTGCGCGTAATAGCGCACCCGAGGATTAGCTCACGGGAGAAGCGCGAGGCGGCAGGTGCCGCCAGTAGCAGAGCCCGCGCCAGTTGGCTCACCGAGGTGGGAGCGAGGGTGGCGAGCAGTAGCGCGGTAACTAACAACCAGTACATCGCCTTCTCCCAGCAGTAATGTCCAACATACCCGTGCTAAAATTGGTCCAGTTTTCTTAAAGCTAATACAAATCATAATAAAACTAGCTATACTTCGGTTTTTCTCCCTTGGCGCGTAGGTGTGTGTCATCAAGAAGGAATATCTCACGCGCTTCGTTCTCGGTTGTGCTGCTATGAATCGCAGGAGTTGCTATGAGTCGCACTATATCGAGCAGTGCTAGCAATCAAGTGACACCTAGCGGCACAACCGAGCACGACGACGAAATACCCTGAGATATTCCACTTTGATGACACACACCCACGCGCCAAGAAAGAAAAACCGTAGGTAGAGTGTGGCAGTTCCGACGGTTTAAACAGTTAAGAAAAATGCTGTTGTTTAGGTATTAAGGTGTATAATAAGTTAAGAACTTTTCGATCGCGTAACGATCATCATCAGAGCTGAAAATACGTACAAGAAATTAGTACAGAAATGTTATGTTAAAGACTATGACATACGCAAGAAATTTCTGTAATAAATACTCGTACACGTTTTCAACACTGATGATGATCGCTAAGGGAACGAAAAATATCTTGCTACTAAAAACCTCGATATCTAAGAAACGAGCTTTTTTTTATTTTATAGCAAGGTATCTACATCACCTACATCACAATATAATTAGACAGTTTTAGGAGCAATTTCATTCTTAATAATTTGCGATACTGTTATTAGATTAGATCAGACAAAATGGACGGTTGCCCACGAGCAGATCGAGTCCTGTCGAGTGACTCCTCGCTTGCCCCCAAAGGTCAAACCGTGAGTGAAGGACGGGCGGACACATGCACGTCACTCTATTACTGTAAGCACGGTACATAAAAATAATATATAAAATGTGATATATTTATGCTAGTTCTGCATGACCAAGGTGACTAATCCATTTAACGTCTTGGCACAAGTTTAATCAGAAAGATCGCGGGTTTGAATTGGCTCTTTTCTTAGTTCAATGTTCACTATCTTTTGGGAGTGTATGGTATCGCAATCTCGCAATTTGTTGGTTCCAAATGCTAGGAACCCATAAGTGTGCCTATGTCAAATGTATACTATGAGATGTTCTTCTGTAAAAACAGTTAATAAAAATAATCTTTACGATAGGCCTCCTTGCAGTGTGGTGTAGTGTGGTTAGTATTACGATGAAATGTACGATGATTGTGTTGAAACCTGCTAGTACAATGTAGAAAATATTAATATTTTCATAAACATTTACATAATTCAATATTTTCATTAATGTTCTGAATTTAAGAACTGATTTTTTCGCTCAACAGGTGCGTTCTCTGGGGCTTTTATCATATGAGCACTCCGCACTTCATGTCTTGCAAGCTAATTAGTTTAATTACAGGGAAGAAGCGACGACGATAGCCAATGAAAAATTTTGTGGTGACAGGATGTAAGAGAAGAAATTGTAGAATGTTCACATGTCAAAGATATATGAATCGATTACAATAATTGACACTTTTGAATCGACAGTAAGAGAAAACACTAATTGCAGCACTGAATGGAGAAGACATGTTTTCTAGTTCTGCGACTGGTTGTATTTTAAGCGTCTGAACCACTAATTTATTTTCATCGGAAAATGAAGGCATGTGAGCGGCAAAAAGATGATCACCTGTGCAAATTTATGAATGAGAATGAAATCATTTGCATTTTCTTCGAAAAGCTTGTGCGCCATTGCCATTGTCTTCAACCAACAACTAATAAAAATTAAGTGTCACAAAAATCGCCCCTATTAATGCTTAATGTAAAATTGTACGTAGAGATATAAAGGACACATCGATGTTTTTTCTCACTTTATGCTTAATACAAGACCCGAAGGGCACACATCGACAGAATATTAAAATCGATGTGCATGAACGTAACCATAAAAGAAGTAATAGGTAAATCCGTAAATCAACTAGTTAGATGTACAAATACATGCATAAAAGGAACCCGCCAACCGCAAATTAACTTGAATAGTAGCTTCAGCGACCGCCTTTATCAATAACTGCGTGAGGCCCATCGCGATTGCCTTTGGTAGCCAGTTCTCGTACGTTAAATAACCCGCGCGAGAAGCACCCGACGGGAAGCGTTAGTAAATCACCACTGTCGAGCAGAAGCTGAAGGGAAGGCATGACCAGAAATGCCATGCCTCACTCGCGCAGTGGCTTCGCTCTCGGCAGCTCTCTCCACTACGTACGAAACTGGATTTAGCAGCGCCGGCCGTCCTCCAAACACGAGCAATTCATTCGACGGGCAGAGGAACGCGTGCGTCCGTGACTGCTCTCGACTGCGGTCCAGAGCGTGCGAATCTAGTAACCTGTACCGAGAGCAGCTGCATTCCTTTGCGCCACCCCGCGCAATTCATTCGACAGGCAGAGGAACTCGTGCGTCCGTGACTGCTCTCGATTGCGGTCCAGAGCGTGCGAATCTAGTAACCTGTACAGCGCCTAGATTCAGAGGGCAGCTGCATTCCTTTGCGCCGCCCCGCGCAATTCATTCGACAGGCAGAGGAACCCGTGCGTCCGTGACTGCTCTCGATTGCGGTCCAGAGCGTGCGAATCTAGTAACCTGTACAGCGCCTAGATTCAGAGAGCAGCTGCATTCCTTTGCGCCACCCCGCGCAATTCATTCGACAGGCAGAGGAACGCGTGCGTCCGTGACTGCTCTCGATTGCGGTCCAGAGCGTGCGAATCTAGTAACCTGTACAGCGCCTAGATTCAGAGAGCAGCTGCATTCCTTTGCGCCGCCCCGCGCAATTCATTCGACAGGCAGAGGAACGCGTGCGTCCGTGACTGCTTTCGATTGCGGTCCAGAGCGTGCGAATCTAGTAACCTGTACAGCGCCTAGATTCAGAGAGCAGCTGCATTCCTTTGCGCCGCCCCGCGCAATTCATGCGACAGGCAGAGGAACCCGTGCGTCCGTGACTGCTCTCGACTGCGTTCGAGATCGTGCGAATCTAGTACCTGTACAGCGCCTAGATTCAGAGAGCAGCTGCATTCCTTTGCGCCACCCCGCGCAATTCATTCGACAGGCAGAGGAACGCGGTGCGTCCGTGACTGCTCTCGATTGCGGTCCAGAGCGTGCGAATCTAGTAACCTGTACAGCGCCTAGATTCAGAGAGCAGCTGCATTCCTTTGCGCCACCCCGCGCAATTCATTCGACAGGCAGAGGAACGCGTGCGTCCGTGACTGCTCTCGATTGCGGTCCAGAGCGTGCGAATCTAGTAACCTGTACAGCGCCTAGATTCAGAGAGCAGCTGCATTCCTTTGCGCCGCCCCGCGCAATTCATTCGACAGGCAGAGGAACGCGTGCGTCCGTGACTGCTTTCGATTGCGGTCCAGAGCGTGCGAATCTAGTAACCTGTACAGCGCCTAGATTCAGAGAGCAGCTGCATTCCTTTGCGCCACCCCGCGCAATTCATTCGACAGGCAGAGGAACGCGTGCGTCCGTGACTGCTCTCGATTGCGGTCCAGAGCGTGCGAATCTAGTAACCTGTACAGCGCCTAGATTCAGAGAGCAGCTGCATTCCTTTGCGCCACCCCGCGCAATTCATTCGACAGGCAGAGGAACGCGTGCGTCCGTGACTGCTTTCGATTGCGGTCCAGAGCGTGCGAATCTAGTAACCTGTACAGCGCCTAGATTCAGAGAGCAGCTGCATTCCTTTGCGCCACCCCGCGCAATTCATTCGACAGGCAGAGGAACGCGTGCGTCCGTGACTGCTCTCGATTGCGGTCCAGAGCGTGCGAATCTAGTAACCTGTACAGCGCCTAGATTCAGAGAGCAGCTGCATTCCTTTGCGCCGCCCCGCGCAATTCATTCGACAGGCAGAGGAACGCGTGCGTCCGTGACTGCTTTCGATTGCGGTCCAGAGCGTGCGAATCTAGTAACCTGTACAGCGCCTAGATTCAGAGAGCAGCTGCATTCCTTTGCGCCACCCCGCGCAATTCATTCGACAGGCAGAGGAACTCGTGCGTCCGTGACTGCTCTCGATTGCGGTCCAGAGCGTGCGAATCTAGTAACCTGTACAGCGCCTAGATTCAGAGGGCAGCTGCATTCCTTTGCGCCGCCCCGCGCAATTCATTCGACAGGGCAGAGGAACCCGTGCGTCCGTGACTGCTCTCGATTGCGGTCCAGAGCGTGCGAATCTAGTAACCTGTACAGCGCCTAGATTCAGAGAGCAGCTGCATTCCTTTGCGCCACCCCGCGCAATTCATTCGACAGGCAGAGGAACGCGTGCGTCCGTGACTGCTCTCGATTGCGGTCCAGAGCGTGCGAATCTAGTAACCTGTACAGCGCCTAGATTCAGAGAGCAGCTGCATTCCTTTGCGCCGCCCCGCGCAATTCATTCGACAGGCAGAGGAACGCGTGCGTCCGTGACTGCTTTCGATTGCGGTCCAGAGCGTGCGAATCTAGTAACCTGTACAGCGCCTAGATTCAGAGAGCAGCCGCATTCCTTTAAGCCGCCGATACACCATCTTATATCGAATTCTGGGATGTTCGAAGTGTAAATGTGTGTGTGTGTGTGTGTGTGTGTGTGTGTGTGTTGGGAACCACCATTCGACACAAAATAGTTATTTTCATACTAAGTGCGAGAAGGATTTTTTTTATTATTATTATTTTTTTTTTTAGCTCGATATTGATTATTTTGCCTTGATCTTCGGTCTCTACAAGAAAATCAAGTTCAACCATGAAAAAACACTTACAATGCTCATATAATATGCAAAACATTTTATCTATAACTGTATAAAATTTGTAATATTAAAAACAATGTTGTAATTTTTCATAGGAATTGTGTTTGAAATCTTGGGGAATAGTAGTATATGATACAGAGTCATGAATGCGAAAGCGTTGCTCAGGTACGTCTGTTTAGTTCGTTATATTTCCATGCGTGAAGTACTTATTTCACTGTGACAAGACAGTTTCCTAGCAATCGTCTTTCTTAATCTTAAATAATGAGCTACTTGACGTGCGGATAACAATGCGCAGAATCCGCCTTTCCTATCGTTGCAGGAAAATATTAACGTACTCTAATCCTTAATGGCGTGCATTTTTATCAATTCTCCTTAACTCCCGAATGCTGACTGGCGGGTTTGTCAGGTAAGAGGTTTTTTAAATGTCGGCAGCCGTACAGATTGCGCTACTCTCTGCATCTAGAGAGTCTAGTAACAGGGAGGCCATGGCCGGCCAAAGAGATGATTATCTTCTCGCAATTGCGATAAGAGTAGAAGCCAATTGTTCGTGAGAAGCGTGAAGCTAAATAATTTTCGCATAACAAAAGTGGTTGCTTACAACGAAATGTGATACAATAACTCCTAACGTCAACTTCTGTCTGTAAAGTTGTGCATGTTAACAAAGCATAACACTACAAATCGGAAAACAACTATCGCGGATTATCTGATGCCGAAGTAACAAAGTGGATGAAATAGACGTTGAGTGTATCATTTTGTAGTAAGTGTTTTTGAGTTTATAATTACTGTGAAATAATAGTAATAAACTGTTTTAATTTTTAATTCATCTTGTATATTATGTCGTTAAGACGTAAGAGGAGGGGGTATGAAACTTGAGAAATATTAAAACCGTGTTGATTACTAAAAGTAGTTTATTCCGTGTCCTTGTTCTAAGAACACGATTATATTCCTACAGCTGCTACGCATCCGACCATTCGAGTAGGCGGTCGTTACCATGAGAAGGGTGAGCGAGGGGTGGCGGGCAGTAGGGGCGGAGGTGCAGACGGCGAAGGCAGATAGGCTGGAGGTGGGTCGCTCGCGGTCCTGCTCAGCATCAATTCCCCGCCTTGGTCTACCCAAGGGCAACTGCAGAGTGGGACCCCAATGGTCCCTACCTCGCACATGCAGAGAGGAAAACCGAAATTTTCTGTGGCCGTACGCGGTATTCATATACCGCCGCCAGGCCATTTCATATCTGCATTAACGGGGGTGGCGTTGCCCTCGCCAGAAGGAATGCACGGGTGCCGACCTGATCATCTGGAAAAGATACCAGGGCGGTCCCGGAGGAGGGTAAGCAGGCGAGAGGCGCAAGGCGGCCTGGTTTCGCCACAACTTCCAACACGGGCCGAGGAAGAAGCAAATGCACCTAACCACTAACACATTCCATGTTGAAATTTGCCCCCCCCCCCCACCGTTCGACATGAATTTTCGATTGCTGCCTTCTGTATACGAGCTATTTCACAGAGGTCACGCAGGTAACCTTATTTTTCAGCGGTTAACAGCAGGTAATTTCAACAGGTAACTCGTACGTAATTTTCGGGACAAAGAAGGAACAATTCCCACGAAAAAACCTAAATGACTCATTTTTAATAATCACAATTTCCTATTATTTGAGTTTTCAAAATAAAAAGCGGTAAATTACGTTCAGTGACTTTGACACTAACTCAACATTACTGATGCGATTCCTGACACTGCAGCAAAAATCATAAAGAATGACTCAAGAAAGAATCACTAAAGAATGACTGATAAAGTATTTTACTTAGTCGGAGATCGGATTTACTTACGAGATCGGAATCGGAGATCGGATTTCCACCCCGGGATTTACTTAGTTGGAGGCAGGAGAAAGCTTAAGGCAAGGCGTATTTGCCCTCCACAATTTCTACATGGATTTTTCTGTATATACATTTCTACGTGGGTTTATTCCTGCATCTACATTTCCATGTCGAAGAAAATATAAGTGAAGAGGAAGGCAACAATCTATGGTATCCATGAAACTCAACTACCACCAGACTGAAAGACACATAATTGAAAATAATTTCAAAGAAAGGAATGTATCCATTCCACGCAGACAAACACGCACCACGCACACACTGAAGTGTATATTTTTCAGTATTTGCTCACAGATCATGGATGCTAATATTATGCGCATTCCTACACCAAACAAGTTCCGTTCCAACCACATGTGAACTTCCGTGATTTATCTCGCGCCAGCAGTTGTCTCCCAAAAAAGTCGCATCCGAATGCAGCTCGGCGCGCGCCGCGTCCTTTGCGATCGCGCGGCGGCATTCGCGCGGAGGGCGCGCGGCATTCCGCAGCGCATGCGCCAGCGCCCGTTTGGGCCCGCGACATCTGGCGGAGCGCGGCCGCCCCTCCACGCCCCGCCCCGCCCCGCTAAGCCTCGCTAAGTCCTCCTCCGCCTCGCCTCCCCGCGCCCCGCCCAGCTCCGCCCCCCCACCCATTTCATACCGATTCACCCCGTCTCACCCCCCTCCAACTCCGTCTCGTCCCTCTCCACCCCGTCTCACCTTGCTCTACCCCGTCTTGGCCCGCTCCATCCCCTCTACTCCCGCTCCACTCCTTCCAGTCCCGCTTCTCTCCTCGCCCCGTTTCACCCCTTCTCGCCCCTCTCCGCCCTGTCCCAACAAACCACGCTAAGCCCTCCTCCGCCCCGTCCTGCGCTCCGCCCCGCCCAGCCCCCCACCCGTCTCATACCGATTCACCCCGTCTCACCCCCCTTCCACTCCGTCTCGTCCCGCTCCACCCCGTCTCACCTTGCTCTACCCAGTCTCAGCCCGCTCCACCCCTTCAACTCCCGCTCCACTCTTTCCCGCTTTGCTTCTCTCCTTCTCGCCCCCGTTTCACCCCTTCTCGCCCCTCTCCGCCCTGTCCCAACAAACCACGCTAAGCCCTCCTCCGCCCCGTCCTGCGCTCCGCCCCGCCCAGCCCCCCACCCGTCTCATACCGATTCACCCCGTCTCACCCCCCTTCCACTCCGTCTCGTCCCGCTCCACCCCGTCTCACCTTGCTCTACCCAGTCTCAGCCCGCTCCACCCCTTCAACTCCCGCTCCACTCTTTCCCGCTTTGCTTCTCTCCTTCTCGCCCCCGTTTCACCCCTTCTCGCCCCTCTCCGCCCTGCCCCAACAAACCACGCTAAGCCCTCCTCCGCCCCGCCCCGCCCTGCCCCTTCCCACCCGTCTCATTCCGATTCACCCGAAAGAAAAGATCCTTCGCACGCCTTCCTTCGGAGGGGAAGTAAAGACGGCTGTCCCATGTTAGTAGATTTGCTGCATGTAAAAGACCCTCAAGCCTAAATGACGCCTCTGAGCTAAATTCAAAATCGCCTGTTTGGTCCCCCAAGGAATACCTTCTTTTCCCGCTAGTTGGTGAAAGGGGCGTAGCGAAATTTGCGTGGTCAGACGGAAGAGCAAGCCTCATGGCCTGAGTCTCGCCACGTAAAATAAGGCAATTCAATTCAATTCAATTCAAAAATTCAATTCACCCCGTCTCACCCCCGTTCCACTCCGTCTCGTGCCGCTCCACTCCATCTGGGCCTGCTCCACCCCCTCTACTCCCGCTCCACGCCTTCCCGCCCCGCTTCTCTCCTTCTCGCCCCGTTTCACCCCTTCTTGCCCCTTCTCGCCCCTTCTCGCCCCTTCTCGCCACAACTTGTCATCCACGTCTTTCCAGCCGACATCTCCCGGCCTCACACCATCCCGTCCCGCCTCACCCCACCATATCTCACCCTGCTATGTCTCGACCCGCTCCTTTCCAGCCCGCTCTGCCTCACGTCACCAAGCCAGCCCCCTCTCGCCCCGCTGCGCCCTGCTGTTCCGCTGAGCGCCGGCTCGTCCTTGTCCGATTCCCCCTCCCCGTTCCGCCGCGACCCGCGCGTCGCTCTCGCCATCCGCCGCCGTTTTTATTTATGAATGGCGAGCGCAAAAACGAGCGCTCCGCCGGCCGCCACCGTTGTGGCACCCGACAGTGCTCACACACGCTCCGCACAGTCGAGGCAGGGAAGGAGGACAAGGCTCGGATGGCGGGCGGAAACGAATAAAGCGGGAGAGGGTACATGAAAGAATGCTGAAGAAATGCAGCCGCAGGATCGAAAAATGTAAAGAAAAAAATGTAAATGTGACGACGAACGCTAGACACGATAAGGAGTAAGAAAGAGAAATAGATGAAAGTTAAAAGAAGTTGAGGAGAAGTATGGTACTGCAAAGACATTTGAGATTTTCTTGTGATTAGGCAAAAAGGCTGATTCAGAAGATACAACGTTCTTGGTAGATACTTTAAAAAGAAACGGGGGGAGGGGGATGAATCTTGAAATTCGTGCATGAGATAAACGAAGTTTGAAGAAAAGAGAGAAAGGTTTTGGAAAGAAGAAATCGGGTGGCGAGGAATTGCTAATAAATGTGAGCAAACAGTTAAAAGCAGAAGACAGTAACAGAACAAGTAAAACCATAAACGTAAAATGTCAGGCAACGTAACCGTCGTGTTAATCCAGAAGAGCAAACCCCCACTTTGCGTAGAAGGGCACGGTACAGAGTGCGGTCGCAGGAGCAGCAGCGAAGGCCCAAAAGAGCGGCACCGGCGACCCGAACTCGCGAGGGCGCGCGCTGCCGTATTTGGGAGCGGCGAAAAGCGACGCGCAGTGGCGGTGGCGGCGGCGGCGGCTGTGCACCTTGCGCTCCCAACTTCTTGTAGGGACCCGCGGGTGCATTGTCTTCCAACTCGCGGCCGAAGAACAGCGCGGGCAGCGGGGCGGGGCGGGGCGGGGGGGAGCGGCGTTCGGAGCAGCGCAGCGCACCCCGCCGCAAAAGGAAACTTGCGCCTCCGCCTCGCACCTTGCGCCGCCGGCGCCGGCGGCCGCGCCGGCTCCAAACAAACGCCTCGAGGCGCCCAGCGGCCACGTTATCAATGCGCATCAACCGCTATCGAGTTCTACCATCCTGCCCAAGTACAGCCCACTTTCAACTAGGTCAACAAGTAAACACCCCGAACAGAATCAAATCTTAATTCCCTAAAGATATTTTCAAACCGCCTTAAAATCAAAACACAACAAAAAGCTTCCAAACCCTTAAAAAGCTACCTTTTCTACCCCCTTCTTAAACCATTCACCAGTATCAATCGATTTCAATTAAAATACAGTAAAATCTGTCTAAACCGGAAACGATTGGGACAAAAAAAATTTCCGGTTTAGGGAGGTTTCCGTTTTAGGCAGAATTGACCGTTTATGACACTTTTTATGTTGATATTTCCGTCCTGAAACTAGTAACATGACTTTATTATAATTATAAAACGTATACTAACATAAAACTCATTTATGGAAGAAATCACCAATAAATGAATATTAAACATAATTATTTCTGACAATTAGGTAAAAAGAAATATTTCACGACTTGTTTGTTTAAATAATGTTACTATTTCAACATTAATCTAGAGTTTTTACTTTATGGCTTTATCTCTTACAAACACCTTTTCAAATGTTTTCCTAAGTTGAAAAATTTTAATATGTAGAGTTTTATGTTGTTTTCAATCATTGTCAAACTGGTTGTGAAACTCATAAAAACACATCACCTCTCTGGCTAGTGGCTGCACCCGATTCTCGCAGACTCTTTCAGCGCACAATGCGTCACAATCCAGAGTACTACACTACGACTTTTCTAACTCTGCCTCTCAAGCCCCTATGGCCACAATGGAGTATCACACGGCATTTCGCGTCTTTCCCGGTTTTCCGCTAGAAGTGGCATGATCGTAAGCACTACTTGATACGGTCAAGATCATGAGATATCTAGAGGTACGACTGAGAAAGATGCGAAATACCGTGACATATTTCATCGTGAAGACGGGCCTTGAGAGGCAAAGTTTTAAAAAATCGCGGTATAGGTCTATCTGACAGCTTCGCATGGCCTTGAGCAATTCGGCTCTGGTCAAGGGGTTACGATTGCCAACGCGAGACAGGGAGACGCGTAAATTGAAGCAATGCCCTTACACCTACCCACGCTTAGAGAGTCGGGAGAGAGGGAATTCCCCGACGGCTTACGCCGTGGGAGAGAGATGACCTCAAGGTCGAATTCTACGATAACAGCAGGAGCACATTTCCTTCACTGTGTGGCCACGTGTGAAACACAACATGGACAGAGATATTAAAACAGACGTGCAGATGCATTCATTCCAATAAGAGTATCTCCCGTCTCTCTGCGAACTGCATTAAATTAACAGAAATTCTGTTTTATGAAGGTTTTTTTCGCCTTGCAGGACATGAAAAACCGTTCCGTTTCCGCGTTGGACAGATTCCGTTTTATGCCGTGTAAATATGCCATTTAACTTCGCGGGCCGGAGAAATTTTCCGGTTAAGGCAGGTTTCCGGCTTGTACAGGTTCCGGTTTAGACAGATTTTACTGTACTAATACAGTACTTGCATAATACAGTATGTATACCGTATATAATACATAATATAATACGTAATATAGTAACCATATATAATACATAATATAGTACAGTATACAGTATCATAATACAGTACTTGCTGAGTAAAAACACTCAAAATAACATTAGAAAGTTTTCCATTACGTTATTGTGAACTGTTTGCACTTCTATAAGGCCATATGGTCGATCAGATAAAATAAATTAAAAAAAAACACTGTCGAGAATGGGGTAGGGTAAACTGGGCTGAAGGTGATGGTGGCCACTCATTCTATGGAAAAAATTTCCCTGTCCTCTCCTGGTTTCTCTGTGTTTTTTTATCCTTTCCCGATAACCTTTGTAGTTTAACACTAGTTAAAAAAATATTAAAGTCTTTGACACAAATTGGCCTGCTGTCGGATTTTACCGCATCACAGGATAAATTAACAAATTTTGTCATCAAATAAAAATTGAGCAAAAAAGAAATATGTTCTAAGATTTTTTTAAGGAATAACATTTTATGTTCTTAAACTTAAAATTTTCTCTGACTTCTAGCAATTCTTCTATACATTCCAGAACAACGAAAGTCCCTTATTCTTAGCGGTTTTCAATTTTTTCAGAAACTGTCTATACATATGCATTTTTGGGCGCAAATCAGGGAGGAGTTTTCCTCATTTATGTACTCCCCTTTCCTAGGCAGGTGAGCATAGAGGTGTTTTGCCCTTGCCTTCTCTTGTTTGAAGGATGGGAGGGTGATTATTAGAGAGAAGTGATGATGATGATCATGATGATGATGCTGGGCGAGTGATTTTAAATGGTATATTATTCAGACATTATATGTGACGTCATTAACCACCAACCATGCCACAACTGTGCAGTGAAAACACCCTCGCCTTATGCGGGTCTCGAATCCCATACCTTCGACTCTACGTGTAAATTCAAAAACTAATAATTATTAGTTTTTGACTTTGTTAAAGTTTTTGGAATTATACGAGTACATTACAATGTACAATTAATGAGTTTTATAATTATGAAAATTAGAAAAATTTCTGGACCTTAAGATAATGACAAACGCTGTCGAAACATTGTACTTGACAAAAATACGAAGTGAAATGAAGGTGTCATATTTCTGCTATGTTTTCAGAATTTTAAAATAAGAACATATCTGTTTGTGAAAATATGGTTCTGTAGTTTATTGAAATTAAATGTTGATAGAGAGTTCGTTATAGAATATAATCTGTGACTGCCTTGTGAATTTTCCTTGTCGCTGTCGTGCCGCTTCTGTTCGTCGCAAAACACATTCTCAGTAAGAGAGAATCAGCAACCAATCGCTTCATCACCACTCACAGCGCGCCTCCCGCTAACATCTGTTGTGCGCTGCGCCACTGCAGCACCCAATATCACGTATTACATCCTAGTATTATTAGTCATCCACATTTCTGATCTGCATGACGATATCACAAGTGTTTTATTCTTGCCACATTCCAGCGTTTCAGCGTCTATGGTACTGGATTGTGTAGCCTGAATTGCTTGTTTGATTGATTCGTTTTTTTGAGGGAGCATAAACTACTAAGGTAATTAGTCCAGTAAGTATAGTGTATGTAGCAGACATTTACATCTCGATTTCGAAAGCCATTTGAGATTCTATTTGAAACAGCGTTTACACCAAGAATTTACAGTTCCTAATATTGGCTTATAGTTTTAGAAATACGTCTTCTTTCTGTTTTTAGTTACTTATAGTTGTATACTGCTCGATATGCACTGATATAACTACTTCAAAGTTGCCAGGATTTATCGCGTAATTCTCCAAAGTGAGCTCCGGGGGGATTTAAACAATCAATTTATTATTAGCTATTCATTTAATATTTATTAACTAGTAATATTATTTATGTATCTCGTTAAAATTGATGTTTATTTAAATAAATAATATAAAACAAGATAAAAAATTATTTGTGCTATGCACGTTCATCAAATTAAATTTTAAATATAATACAGTTGCCGTGTCCACTTACTTGTCACTTTCTGGAATATAAAGGTTCGGGAAGAGAAATAAATACTTTTAAACATTTTTTTGTATTTCATTACAATATGATATTTAACTAGTGGTCTGTAGCAGAAAATAGGCTGATGAACAAAATCACAAAAGCTTATCAAAAGCACGCGCACTGCTCAAGAACAACAAATAAAATACTATTGAATAACTCTCCCAACACTGGAGCAAATATTTTAACTAGTCTCACGAATACTCCAATACCATTGTATGGTATAATATTGTATCATTGAATATTATTATATTGCATCGTAGTAGATTATCATTGTATTGTCTAGAATAACATACGATCCACAATGCAATTGTTCTTACAATACCAAGAACTCACATATTTAATGCATCCTTATGCACCGGAATTTTTCCAGATATTTTTAAAACAGCCAAGATTAAGCCGCTCTTCAAAAAAGGCAACAAAAATGAAGTTCAAAATTATCGGCCAATTTCTCTTTTGTCAGTTTTTTCCAAAATATTAGAGAGACTTTTTTACGTGCGAATGGAAACCTTTCTCAATAAACACGACGCGTTTTCAAATTGCCAACATGGATTCCGGAAATCAAGAATATAAAAATATTATGTTCTATGATGCAATATGTGAATAGCAAATATATAAAGCCGGAAAGCCTCTTCTTTGGAGCCTTGCTGGAGTGTGTCGTGTGTGTCAGCAGTGAATATCATAAGGCAATTGGTATCCACCTATGCAGTATGAGCATAGGTGGATAACATAATCAAATATTTGTATTTTTTAGCCAAATTTAAAACTGTTTAATGGAGGTTTGAATTTTTCTCGAGGCCCTGGTATCTAGCAAAACCATAGACACCTCTCAAACCTTTTTTCCACTTCTTTCACGCTGTTCATTAGCAATGTCAACTAACAGGAATCTCAAATCAAATTGAAAGAGCCGGGATCCCAAAAGCCTCATTAATCACTGCCATGGGCGCACCTCTTCTACGTCCGTCTGCTCTAGTACGTGGCGACCTAACTCTTCAATGCAGACACGGTCGTCTTTTTCGAGATTCAAAAATGAGAACAAATGTGTCCGGTGTCGCCTAATAAGGGAGATGTACACAAGCGAGGGGCAACCTCCACGAAGCGCGCAGACTTCACGGATGGTGGCCATGTTTTAAACATAACGGCGGCGGTCGCGCTGCGGTGTGGCGGCTACAAAGTTGCTTCGACTGGCGATGGCGGTTGTGTCGCAGGAGGAGGTGACGAAAGCGGCAATTCTGGCTGTGAAGAGGGAAGGGGGACGGCGTGTTGCCGTCAGACCGTTCACCTTTCACCTCTGAGTTCAGAGCGCGATTTATTCATGTTGAATTTGTGGTCGACAAAGCGGGATCGCGGCAGATATTCTCGAGCTTCTCCCGTAGCTATATAGATAGTTCGAATTCAGTTGCTGTCCGCAGTTTTACGTATTTGTTTTTGTTTCGATCACTGCCAGGCGAATGAAGGACTTGAGCCCTAACCAACAGGCCACGGACCGCACGCGATCTTTCCTTCCTCTTCCTTGTCTCATCCTTTCCCCTACGTACTCACACCTACATGCACTACACTATCATACATGTCGAGAGACCAATCAGGAGTTTAAAGCTCCTCTGGGTTGGGGGATGCCACGCAGACGGGAGGTCTCTGGAAGGAAAAATCCCCGCAGCCGACGTTAGGACTACGTCAGATCTTCCACCGGGGGAGAAACACTTCTCCCTCCCGCAATAAAACATTCACTACACCAGCAAGAATAATGACCATTGCAGTTGTCGTGCCCGGAAACAATTCAATTAATCTAGCCCATTTATCCTACCTTTCATTCCACCAATACCGCCCCATCATCATTCAAATCACATCATCATTCATCCATCCATCCATCCATCCAGGGGCGGATCCAGCCGATCATTTGGGGGCGGGGGGGGGCATCGTAGATTTTTGATAAATAATAAACCTATTGTGTTATTATATTGTATATTATTTATGTACTGTAGATATGATACTATACAATATTATTGTTTAAAGAATTACATAATTGAAACATAAGCATTTAAGTCAATTGTTCCAAATAAAGAAAGCTAAACGAAAACTCTTGGCCTATTGGAGGGGGGGACATGCCCCTGCCCCAGATCCGCCAGTGCACCCATCCATCTGCTCATGAACAGGTGAGGCCAACAAGGTTTGTAATTCAGGGAGATTCATAATAAAGATAAATTGAATAATCTATCTATAATAAAGAAGCATGATTATATTTCTATGGTATTCTAATGAGTTTGGGGCGGATTTTAATGAAATGTCATTTTTTTACTTTTCACTTTAGAACAATACAGTTTAGTATAGAAATTCATTTTGTGATATGAAAAAACGTTATGACAAACCATTTTTATGTTGTTTTTTGTTTTGTTTTTTTATTTTTTCATTCGGTTTCGCCTAGTAAATCAGTTTTCACATTCTTATGCCATTTTTAATGCATTTTTGGGTGATTTAATCGAATTTAAAATAATTTCAATGGTACTTGCTTCAAACAATATTTACGAAACGCAACAAATGTTCACCACAGAATTCCTGAGTATCTTATTCGATTTCTTCGCCCATATATTGTAATGTCAGACGTTGTGAGTACTACGTAATCTAAGGTTCTTGTGACGCCTATCGGCGCCATTGCCAGTTCGGCCGATTTCGCGATACATAAAGGCAGTGATTTTCTGATAAAGAACAGTTCAAAGCAAAAGTTTGCAAGCTGAGTTCGTTTGAGCAAAAGGAACAAGCGTCGATTACATCAATAACATATCCAACAGATTGAATTGTCAATCTGAAATGGTTTTGATACATTTTTACGTCATATTTCTTTGTTTTTAGAGCATTTGCAAAACATTTGAAGAGCATTTTATTAATAATTTTTGACAAAGTTTTAGTAATAAAAACCCACCCTCTACTGATGAAGAATCGCAAGACGTGTTTGAATACAATACAATAACTCAGTTCCATATCTCACGGATATTTACATGACTTTGTAGGAGAAAATACTGATTTATGTTAAAAAATGTTCTTAATGAAACAGAATGATGCACTTAAGAACAAGAAACGAAGCCTTGTAAAAAATACCAATTAAAATAATAATATGAATTCTATAATATTTCAACAAACATTACTACGTAAGAATCTGATACATAAGCTCAGCTGAACAGGCAGTAGCCGTCATTTCAAATACTGAAGAAGGACACAAAATAATGTCCAAAGTCGTTTTGCAGTGGCAAGGGCATCTGATGCAAAAAACAAATTAAGGGACAACGCCTCGGGGTCTATCAACGCTGGCCACATGTTCTGGACTGCAGGATGTTGGGAGCGAGATTTTGCTGCCTCGCGTTCGCTTCGCTATCTGGCGTCATATGCGCGAACTTCGTCAGGTTCTGGCGGCAACCACGGGCTTGAGTTAAAGTTGCAACCAGGCGAGAATTAAAGACCCTTCAAAAGGCGTTCGCTGTTGTAACAAGTTCATCTTATGATCCGATTTCCACAACTTCACATATCTGAGTGAATTCCCTTAAAATACTTTGTGTAATATAATGCATAATGTATCATTTGGTACAGAATATTTTTAATTCGACATTTAAGTTTTTTTTCACTGCCGATAAATACACAAAAAAGTCAAAACATGTTAAAACTTATCTACATGTTACACAAACGACACACACGACACAAAAGTCAAAACATGTTAAATATTACTCTTGTACAGAATTAATTTACATTCGGTGAAATATAACCAAGCAATTCTTGGGATTTTGCCAAAATAATGAAGAAATAAGAGGAAGACGAATCAACTGCAGTAGATGTCGATGATTACAGCAATTAAAAAGTAAAGTTTATCACTGGAATTAGTAGAACAGACTTCACAAATATGGCATATAGTATGCTACTACAAACGAACGAAAAGCAAGGTGATATCTTTTATAGATACAAAACTACTGCATTTTGCGAATCTCTTTCCTACTCAATGTCGAAACAATTTTCTCAGGACTGTAGAAATTAAACTCATATTCAAGAGTATTAGCAACCAAAACAATCCTTTTCGTAGAACACTGTTCACATTTTACATAAAAAACTATATACTAAGTATTGGAAAAAATACAGTAACACTATTTCACATCTTCCAATAATGCTACGTTTCTTCCAATACGAATGATGAAACAGCTTGTGACTTAATGCACATGCATATTTAAACGACAGGAGGTGAACTTTCAGAGTGATAATTAAGCTGAAGTAATTACTTCTTATTATAAAATCAACGAAATTTTCTCGAAAAATATCTTTCGAAAGAGGCTATCTAACTTGCGCAGTAGAAGTATAGTTTATGTTTATCATTCCTTTCTTGGATTTCATTCATATCATCATTCATTCATATCATTCCTTTATCATATCATTTCCTTTCATATCATTTCCTTATTCATTCATATCATTCCTTTCTGGCCTATCTCACACTTTCAAGATGCATCCATGAAATGTTTCATCCCATACTCCAAAGAGAATAAACGTGTATATTCCAATATCTCTTCCACATGAATGATACCTCCATTTTCTCAGACGTGCACAACGTTCTCCTCAAACGAACGAGAAAGATTGTTTTCCCAATACCACAACCAAGAGCATCGACATACCCTGTAGAGTACCACGCAAAAACGAGGCAGTTTATTCGAGCTGTCGATAGAAGAGAACCGCAGTTGCGACGAGTGCGTTCAGGGGAGAGCTCTCCAACAAAAGACCCCGACACAGGGCCAGGGGAGGGCGCGGCGGGGAACCCCGCGGTTGATCCCCCTGCGCGGTGGCGGTCAGCCTCATTAGGCGTGCCAACCGCACGCGACCGGGAGCCAGATCTTCGTGCCGTGGATAATTAAATTTTCGTGCGCGTGGGTTATTTTTTAATCGGCTACGCGGCGGCCCGCGGTCGCATTCGGCGTAAACCGACGGACCGACCGACACAGGCGGACAACAAAGACGGGCGACCAACGAGACGGCATATTGTCTGTACTGGGAACCAACGCTATATTAACATTCCAAAAACTCACGGGGTTGAAAACTGATGAAACTAAAGGCACGAAACTCATTGAAGTTATTTCGGTGAAAATAGTCGACACCCATATTTTGAAAACGTGTAAAAACAGTTTCGCGACAAACGAAATTGAGGAGATGTCATGGGTTCCTATTACATTATTTTATGTAGTAACAAATCAATGCTATAAAGAACGAACTTATTCAAATATAAAGAATGTAAACAAACAAAACGTTCTACAAGCCTGAAGTCAGTCGCACAATAGAAGGAGATATACCTAATGTTTCAATCCGTTAAAGAAAACGACTCAACGTATGTAAATTTAATTTAGGAAAAATCTTTTCAGCTGCGTCGTGATCATCAGTCGGACTGTGATTACTGAAAGTCAATTGGTAGTAGAACTACACCATACGTATAATTTCGTCCGTTGTTGGCGAAGCTCTATCCACAATAAAGAACCTTTGGGCCATGTAATCGTATATCCAAAAATTGCAGTTCGTAACCTATTACTTTCTAATAGCACTAATATTTCAAGATATACTCGTATTATGATGTATATAGTTCGTTACTAGCATTAAAACATGCACAAGCTTCCAACACAAACTATTCCATCCTCTAGTTCACACAAAAGCGTTTTAAACAACTGTGCAACTAAGTTTATTTTGTTGAAAAAACTAATAATCTTTCATTCCGCATTTTTACGCCACATACAACGTAATCACTTGCGCCAACTTTATTTCATTCAAGCATCCATCACATCTGCCACTAGCAGAAATACCAAGAAGCTCTGCAATTCCACGAGCTATACAGGCTCGCAGCCGTCGCGGCCATGGAGTATACACGCACGAGGGGGTCTGCTGTTGTGTCTCGCGCAGGAAACCAGCGTCCCTGTCCTCGCCGCGGACACGCACGGCGCCGCGAGGCGTCTGCTGGGCTGTCAGCGCGCGTCGCATCCTACTGTCAGCCGCGCCGCGCGTATATGGCCAGGCGTCACCGCGGAGCGCGCCGGCCGAGGGCCTGCAAGTGCATCTTGCGAAGCTGCAGTACACCGAGTACTTTCAGCAGTGGTGGATTCAGAAAGAATTCCACGGAAGGGGTGTTTCAGTTCTGATTCCTCATAACTACTTTTGAAACTATTTTATTTCTAATTTTTCGACTGAAATAAAAAATCTATAAGTATATTCACAAATGGAAAATTGCTTTGCATGCGATCAGAACTATGGTGTATGGTAATTATGTTCAATGTGTTTCTCCTCAACTGAGCGAACAATACAAAAAATGTTGGCATTGGGGGAGAGGGGATGGCCTCTGTGCACCCCTCTTCAGATCCTCTTCTAGCATTTACCATTGAATATTGTTAAACATTTCAAATCGGACCCCGAACCGCTATGGTTATTGACGTCACTACACTGATGTAGAGCACATAACTGATGAGGTTGACAAACGCGATACCCGGGATTTATAACCAACCATGTCCGTTATTTGCGATATAGACCGGTTGTCGCTCAATTTATTTCGTAATACAAACTCTTGTTAAAAAAATCACAAACGAGTAGATAAGAAAATCGTCCAAGAAATCGGAGAACTCATACGCCACCTTTAGCCGTAACTCATTATTAAATTTGATTTGCTGGATGATTTGTTAGGGATGTCGAATGGTAATTAAATTAACATTCTTAAAGGACGCCATCCGTTGAGAGTCTTTCATTCCTGAGTCGATATTTCAGTATTACAAGATACACTGCAGTGTTTGAAATTTTGGGAATTTCTTAACTGAATAAGATTTTTAGTGTTATATGAACCAATCCAAATAAAAATTCTTGTCGCTGAATTGCCATTTGTAGCGCTGGGAGAAGAGGCTTGAGTGAAAATATTTCTCAATAAATGTAACTAAATCAGGCGTCATCAATCTTAAATATGCATAATGCGGAAGCATTAAACATTTCGTAGAGGGCCATGAGCCACTAATATATAATGCAGTATTTGAAATATTGAAAAAAATTATCTAGATTCATAAACAACGTTGTGTATTTGATGATTAGTGAGAAATTCGTAAAACACCGTGTATCAATCTTTTTGTGCTTGACAATGACAAATGTTAACATCGTCAGTGGCATCTTTGGGACAATCATTGGCAACAGCTTCTCTGACCATGCAATCTATCTTTGTAGCTACCACCTCGGAATGAATAAATTAAGGAGATTCTGAAAAATTTGCTTCGTATTGAAGCAAACGCTCCTATTGTGGGCACGTGACATAAGACGAAAAAGGGCGGCGTAGTACTTCTCCAAAACTCCACGATGTCTGGCATGAGATACTTGTATAGTGCCGTCAAGCGATAGTATTAGCGTGCAACATTGTAGCAAGACAGATTTTCTCAGTGAATCGTAAAAAACTTCAAAAGAGACACAAAAGTGTATTTTTCATTAATGTATCTTTTCATAGGTTTCAGAATATGTATTCTATATCTTTGCGCTTTAAATCGAATATGTATTCTATATCTTTGCGCTAACTTCTATAAGAAGTTACACCACGAAGTAGCGATTACGAGTACACTGCTCGTTGTGAATCAAGAAAGCATTTTACGATACGAAAAGTGGTCATGAATGTAGGAGAAATTTACTTTCGGAAACGTTTCCGAAGAGAGAATATATATATTATGATGTATATATGTATATATTCCCCATCAATAAACAATACACATGACTGATGTATCTCTGTCTATATCTCCTCACAGGAGATCCATATAAGTACTACTCCGATGACTGTCTGAACTTCGTTTTCTCTGGAAGTAGTTTCATAATCGGTCCTTTAAAAAATAAAAAAAATAAAAATAAAATAAAAAAAATACATTGTGAGCGATATTTAGATGAAATGAAAACAACTGATTGTGATATGGTTTTTTGAAATTGTAATTAACCTGAAATAAAATACAAGAATGCGAGTATTGGACAGTAATGGAAAAAATCATATGATGCAGATTCCACAATATTCATTCGTACTACTTATTTATAGCTATTATTGATCTTATCACCAAATATTTGTAACATGAAAAGATTGTCTGCGATTGCACACTGACGTGTGGTCAGGCCTCTATTGTGCATCCTCCAAAATCGTTACCTGTAGTCCATATATAAATTACGTCCATAAATTTCTCGATAAAAATACCTATCAGCAATGAGCAAAACTAGACACTAAGTTAGGCTACTAGACCTTTAATCTTCTTATTTTCTGGTCAGCAGGTAAGCTTTCAATTTTTTTCTGCAAGTAAGAGTGTATCTGAACCGTGTGATTGAAAATTTGATATTATTGTTCCCAGTGATTCATCTGTCAGAAGAGTCCCGTTGACAAGGCAGAACTACACGCAAATGAAGAGATCGTTGCAGCTCTCGGCCGTCCATCGGTGCCGTCCGAGCACAGCGCGGGAAAGGCAACGGACGACACGACGAGGCAAATCAATAAGGCAGGCGACGGGCGGGCCGATGCACGCGCGCCCATAAGCACCTTATAAGGGCACGGAGACAGAGGCAACAAACAATTCCGTCCAGCGGCAATATCTCAATTGCTGCTGTCCGCGGCCCACTGTTCCATGCGCGTCGTTGCGAGAGGTTCACGTAGCAGCCGCGCACGGCGCTGCATACCAGGGCGCGACATGGGGCACACTCTCACGGTCTTCTGCGGAACTACTAACTCCGCCTCGGACTGGTGCCCAGCTTCTCCGCCTGGAGCATGGAACTCACTTGCAGTTCTGCTCTCGCAGAGGGAGGTTCTCACCGTGGCGCGGCGCGGTTAAAAGGTGAATCTGGCGACTCGCGAATTTGCATTCAAGTACGATATTATTAGACTATCTATTGCTTACAACTTAACGCATTCGTGCAGTAAGCATAAATGACTAGCATATTACGCAGGTTTAGCATATGCATCAATTACAAATCTCAGCTTTCAAAACATTTTACGTCATCAAAATTCTTTGCTGACGTTTCGCCCATTAATGCTGGATCTCTTCAGAGATTTGTTCTAGTTTAATGTTATCACCAGCATACAATTTTGACGAAATAAAAATGTTTTGAAAATTGAGACCTGTAATTGATCGATAAAGCTCAACATACGTAATATATTAGTTAACTATCATCAGTCAACTTAGCTAAACCATAAAATAAGTAGTAGATGCATAGAGTTTATATAATTCATGATGTGCAAAACATTCTGGTGTAAGGTAATAATTCTTTATCAGACTGTTTTACTTTCAGTGTGCTGCAGATTCCTAACATTTTTTCACTATTAGTCATATGTAATTTAGGAGATTAACACAATAATGTGTATGCGCGCATACGTAGAATATTAGCAAATTACTTTTTTATTCATATATATTGAATAATATCGTTTCAAGAGGGAGAGGGATTCTTTAGCAGGTTCATACGTTTTACTATACACTTACTATACAATGCAATTCATCTTCACCTTCAGATCCTTACGATCCACATCAAGAAGTTTATTTTCGAAGTAGACTCTTATAAATTTAACTTACTGAAATTTGACTTCCGAATATTTTAAAAATATCCCAACAAATGCCTCTGGTACAAACATAAAGCTCCTTTAGAACTCAACTTCTGTAGAAGCCTTATAAGGATTATCAATACTGCAAATAAAATAAAAATTAATAAAATCGAATGCATTGTTCAGCCAAGAAAAAACATATTCACAGGGAAGTGTTCTTTTTTCTTCTTTGTTTTCTTATCTTTATTATTGAAAAACAACCTTTCGTTTTTCATGCTCTTTCTAATAATGTGAAATTCATGTTTTACATTTTACAACGGTTAATGTTTTATAAGATTTTTAATAATGTTTATTGTTTCATGCAGACAATGACGTGCCTTCCTAAACTGTCTAGAAATTTTAAATTTGGAAATATAATCCATGATTTCATTAATGACAGTCAATGTTTACGCTATTATTGCAATGATATACTGAAGAACTCCCTAATATCAATTTAATCGGCTAGTTTAATATTAATAAATGCTATTATTGCTGTTATTTATTTATTTTAATACATTTCTCCAGGCTATAAAGAAAGATTGAGCAAAGGTATCAGAAAAAACATTCATGCAGCAGCGATGGATGTTATGTTTTAAATGTTAAATTTTCTATTTCTTTTCAATTCACCGACAAGATATTAACAACGCAAAACGAGATGGTTACAAATATCCCGATTCGCAAATATCATTCTCTCTTAACGTGCCCCACTGCGCTATAGTATACCTTCTCAAGCAAAGTGTGTATCGTCTACGGTGAATATTCGCCTACAACTCTGGATTTAAAAGTTTACATAATATTTACAATCTTCACATTATAATAAAAGCGGTACTTTTGTAACTCAAATTCACATATATCTAAATTTCGGCATTCACCTTCACCTAAATCCGAGTAATTTTATCTCTTCAAAATAAATATATTGAAATAAGAATATTGATACAAAGAATTTTGCTACATGTGCCACTCAACGCCACAAGTACTGTTTGTCTCAAAGGCCAAGGCGGCATTGTTTACATATCACCTGTCATCCACCAGAGTGACAGGTCCCAGACGACTGAAAACAGTTTCGAATTATTTCATGTGCTGCCCACTTATATAATTTGTATGCAAGGGTACGTGACGCAGTGTTTTCGGGCATCTCATTGCAGTATGTCACCTCTTTTCGTGAAGTAACGGTCGAGGATCGACCTCAAGACCGCGAGAACGCGATGGCACGCTACGCATTTGAAACGTAATACCGTCCGCCCAGAAATTAATTGCGGATCACTTGACGATTTGATCGTCAAGTGATTCATGTTCTTCCAAGACCTTTGCGAGAAAATTAAAACATGATTCATTACTCTCTAACATATCGAGGTTTTACTGCATTCGTTTTATCTCGGTTCATCACAAAATCCATGGTTTATGATCAATAATCAAGTGTTTCTTGAACTCTGGATACCGCACATTATCCCATACATTATTTTCAGAAAATTATTATAAATTATCTTCGACTCCACAAGTCCTCCATTTTAATCCTGAAAGAAACTTCAAGATCAACTCCACAGGATAAATACGGTTTTCATTCCTACAGTTCGAATAAATTACTACATACGATTCCAAAAAAAAATATCATCGAATAATCAATGCTTCAAAGATCATGCATTGAACATCAAGAGAGAGAAACACATGATTTTGCATTTGAAGCCCGAAGGCTACAATTATTTGAAGGAATAATGTTATGGCTTCTCTCCCAGGCTATATATTCTATTTTTTCAGAACCACAATATTTTTGTAAGAATCGCAGTAAATATCCATTTACTTTCAAGGCAAGAAAATGTATGTTACCATGACTATACCCAAGAGTCCCCGGACGATGCCGACAGGTCGAGTCTAGTAATCCCATCCTGTCATGGAAAGTCACTTTACCGTGTGATGGACAATATTATTTGAGATCTCAATTTTACGAAAATTTGTACTTGTGATATACAGACTTAATTGGCGATCACGAGAACATACTACGTTGGTTTTTTTGTTCTGGAGTTGGTATGTATATTTTTCTAGTTGTTGCACTTCCAGCATTAATACGGTAAGTTCCCGTATTTTCGATACATTTCCAAGCTGATGTTCAGAAAATTTCTTTTATGTCCGAATACTGAGTAAGTATGGTTGACTTTCTAGACCATCTCTAGTCTCGAATTAAAATAAAAATCAAACAAACAAGATTTAGAATTCATGATATATGAACAAGATTTCTTTATAATAGAAATACCATAATTATCATCAATAATCAACAGCACGATTAATGATGAACATGTCAGAAACGAAGTGTATTGCTGATGCTGCTAATCAAGCAATTGAAAATGTGTTACCTAAAAATCTCAAAAACCAAATAAATAAAAATATTGCTGCATTTTAAATCTCAATGAAAATGTCATGTTCGCATATTTTGCTGAACTAGCCAAAGAATACAAATGCTTCATGGTGTGTTTTCAATATTCAATGGCAAAACGATGATTAAAGTGACTAAAAATGGTTAAAGAAAACACTGACTTCGCAAATATTCGAACTCGAAGCGTTTCTAAAATTAATTTATGATTCTATTCTTCAATCATATCAAATATAGATTTTTGTTCATTATAAATCTGAAAAATATAGCGTGTAACCGATTTGGAAAAAACTCTACCTACAGTACTCTACCTACAAGTCCTTCATAATTAAAGTTGCCGAAACATCAGCGACTATATAGGCTAATGAGGGGATGAATAATACATCTACAAAATGACATGGAATTTGGAAGTCGTCGACCGTTGCAGAGAGCTACATTGAAACCTATTCAAAGTAAGCAAATATTGCCAATAAAAACTGCAAATATTGCCTCACAAAGTCCAAGTACGTCAACTCATGCAGTAGATATAATAACAACAAAGTTACACTTGCGGCGAATTCTGTGCCCTGCGTTAATTTTAAAATTTGTGAACATATTAATTTATTGTTAATGTTAATAAGTAATTGGATGTATTTTCTACAATAATTAAGTTTAATTTATAAGTTTTTGGTTCATGTTCTAAGTACCTCACTAGTTACATATGTGTCAGGTATGTTTATTAAGGGCCATGTGTTTTTATTCATGTAAACAAGAGAGAAAACATTGTATTTCTACGAACAAAATACTATCTCCCTAGTGTTCAAAATATTTCGCTTCTGCTCCGGGTTTCGTAACATAAGACTTCTATTCCCGGTCATGGAAAACAATGAATTATAAAACGCTTTATTTCACGTGTCCTGGGCACACATCTAAAATATTAATGCACCAACGGCGTTATAAGGGTTCTAACGATCGAGAAGTGACTAAATGCTAAAGACCCCAGGGCTTTTTGTCGCCCGAGATCGTTAGATCTAGTTAACGCGCGTGGCGTACATACAAAATTTTATTCTTTTACCTAATTTTATTGATTCAGATGAACTTATTTACTAATTAACTAGATGTTAACTTGGCTTGTCTTTGTATTTCCTTCCCATAATTCCCTCCATAAGAGACAGAACATTTATCATCCCTCGTAACCACGATCATCTCGATCCAGGTACGTCATGCAGTGCATATCAAGTTCCGTATCGAAGGTAATAATTAGAGGGCGGGTTTTAATGAAATGCCATTTTTTTTCTTTTCCCTTTAGAACAATGCCGTTTAGTATAGAAATTCATTTTATGTTATAACAGAAGGAAATAACCCGTTTTTATAAGACATTTTTTTTGCATTTTTCATCGACTTCTACTAAGTCATTTTTATCATTTTTACGTAATTTTTAATGCACTTTTCGCTGATTTAATCAAGTTTAATATCATTTTAATGGTACTTGATTCAAACAATATTTACGAGATGCCACAAATGTTCACCACAGAATTACTAAGTAGTCTATTCGATTTTTTCGCTCAAATATTGTAATGTCAGCTGTTGTGAGTACTATGAAATCTAAGGTGCCTGTAACGCCTATCAGCGCCTTTGACAGTTCGACTGATTTCGCGATAAATAAAGGCAGAGATTTTCTTTTAAAGAATGCAAACCAAAAGTTTGCAAGCTGAGTTCACGTGAACAAAGGGAAGAAGCCTCGATTGCATCAATAACATATCCAACAGCTTCAATTGTTCATCTGAAGTGGTTTTGATCAGATTTTTTACGTCATTTTTCTTTACTTTTAGGGCATTTTAAAAACATTTTACGAGCATTTTATTGATCATTTTTGGCAAAGTGTTAGTTCATCAAAATCCGTCCCCTAGTAATAGCAAGCTATAACGTATCAGTAAAAATAAAGAATAAACTCCTGCTTTTAAGGCGGTGAGGGGGATGGCCTCTTGGACTGCGAGCGCTGCACACGCGTGGGCGGCGCCGTGCCGCACGCCCCCCGGCCGCGCCCCTCCCCCCTGGCGTCCCACGCGGAGCCCCGCGACGCGACGCCTCGCGCAACACGAGCCCCCCGCTAAACGGAGCCCAGCGCCCCCCAGCGGCCCTGCGAGCACGCCCTACTTGGCCATCCGGTCACGCGTCCGAACGCTCAGTCTATGCACAGGCTATGCTCAGGCCTAGCGAATGCTAGGGCGCGACCGTGGCGAATTTGCGATACGAGCTAGACAGCTAGGTCGAATTCAGCCGCTCTCTGCAGGAGAATTCCAGCGACCTCTCGCGCTGATTGGTTGTTTTCCCAGGTTTCTCCGATCAATGCCAAGCGAATATCGGAGCAGGTCCCCATCAAGCGGTCCACGAATCACACGCGATTTTTCGTACCACATCCTTGACCCCTACACACATGTTTATGCAATACACTATCACATACGTTGGGAGATCAGTCGGGGTTAGAACTTGTCCCGTCTGGGGCGGTGTCCTACTGCGGGAGATATCTGGGAGGAATATACTCCACATGTCGTTGAGTAAGTCGGTGCCGGTTCCCACCAGCTAGTACGGGTGAAACACGGCCATCTCCTGAAAAATTACATTCGCTACACTAACAGAACTAATGTCAACAGCAGTTAAAGAGTCCGGAAACATCAATCAATCGAATACCGCGATACTCTTTCATTAAAAAATTGTTTTAACAAGCCGTGCGCGAAAGGTCTCTCGTGCATGTTATCCGTGTGCGAAACAGCTATTTTTTTATTCTATGTGTGCAAAACAACATGGAGCGTGCCCAAAACATCGCGAAGCTTGTGCGAAACATTGTTCACGCACGACGAGTTAAAAAAAATAGTATAATATGCAATACATGTGCGATGTGATTCTCGTGTTCATCTTTGGCCGGCACAAGCTCGCCGACAAACTCGACACGTGCGCGAATCACCCGTTTCGTAATACACCATTTTGAATTCGTAATGAATGTCTTTAAGGCAATGTCGTGGGCGGGAGTAAAAAATGACTACATTTTGCCAATGAATGTTTGGTGGGGAATCTCAGTATGCATATTGGGAGTAGCTAGCAACACGAATATTCTGCCGGAGCCAATCCGTCCCCTGCAAGTTAGTGTAACTGCCAAATATCAGTGCAGAATGAGTTGTTCAGCAATTAGAGGCGCGTTGACAAAAAAAGGCAGTTGTGTAGCTTCGTTATATGCGGTTTTCTATAACATGTTCATTTGCAAAAAGTTATATTTGACCCCACCTACATGCCCTTCCTCTGTCTAGGAATTTTTAACATTTATTCTCAACCATCTGCAAAGACGTAGTATAACAAATTGTATAAAATATAAATAACCTTAGAAAACGTTAAATAAAACAAATAATTACATGATTATGTGATCGAGTTCAAAATATTTAGTGCTGAAAATTATTGCCCACATGTGCGAAAGAAAATAAATGTCAGTACTTGTAGACTGTCGTAATGAACATTATTACTTGCCTCAAAGAGGTAAATTAACATTACCTCAAACATAATGTCGTAAATTTATATTATTGCCAAAATAAAACTGTTGAACGAAAGAAAAATGTTGCTAGCATAATCTCAAATACAATACTTCAACGTGAAGATACTAAAACTGTTTGGTTTAATTCCTACACAACAGATGTGACAGACCTATCCATTATTTTTCAACACGCTACAAGGACTGCACTGGCTAGTAGAAACTAATGCCATCGATTTGCTAAGCGCTGACAATTGTATTAGTAGCTTTATGTTGGAATTACGCAGTACGTAAGCCTACACGGTATAGTTGTAGAATTTTGGATCGAAATGTCAATAGAATGCTCTCACACATTACATTTTTTACCCTTGATGGTACCGCTCTTCACACAATTTGACTTTTATATTAGCATTCAGTTTTTCATTTTAGTTTACCTCTCAGCAAACCAGTTATTCCATTAATTCATTAGTGAAATCACTAATCACTGGTGAAATTATTTTCACCAGTGATTCCATCAATATTCACTAGTGATTTCATTAATATTTTGTGGGTTTTAAAAATATCATCGTCACTTATACAAGGCATGCATTCGAAACCCACCTTGCGAAACTAAACCAGGGAACGTCGAACGTTATGGCGTATTGTTACGTGTATGCTCCATCAAATTATGGAGGTAATGATTAAAAGAGCATACACTCTACGTTACATCAGATGAGATCTGTATCGGATACATTCTCCATATGGCGCCGAAGTGCTTATCAACATACTCGTATATAATGCACAGCGAGTGCGGTGCTTTAAACAAGCATTCGCAGTCGCATTGTTCTTCCTGACACTTCCTCATGGCCGATTCTTCAACGATGTTCAGACCGTTACATTCAAATAGGAATACATGTTTAACGAGTGGGTGTTCCATGCGGATGTTGTTGCTGTTAGGCTTGGCAGTGGTCGCATCAAAAATGGGCAGCGACTAAGCTTCAAGCAGCCAATAGATCATCAAAAATATGAACAATATATGAACCAAAGAACGTCGTTTAAAAGTTTAACGGTAATTAATTTATAAATCAAAAATATCATTTTATCTGAAGATATGTTTCAATATTTCACTTGTACATGTCAGAATTAAAAAAAAAATTATGCAGCGTAATTTATTGAACACGTTTATTGTGTGACCAATGAATTAGGATTTTTTGTAACTTTTCGTATATTTGAGTTAATTTGTGAAGTAAACATTGATGTTTTATATCGGTTGTTACAACATCATGTTTTTGGTCACAATATCATGCATAAAAATATATCTTCACGAAGTGTTGATTGGTTATAATGTGATTATAATAAGTAAATATTTTACTGATTTTAAAATATTCATGATAGCATTAACTTTCGATCAGTTTCCATTCATTTAAAGAACATCCTGTTCATGAAGATGATTCCTTAAATACTTTGCATTGTGGCATACAGATGTCAAATCCTTCATTTGATGAAAACATTCATTTGTTTTTTAATTAGCTGAAAGAACCACACAATATTTCAATGTATGATTATATCTTCAATATGCCATTTACAACCTATAGCTTATATGCACTTTTGAACAATCTAATTAATTGGTCATTGGTACATCAATACATGAAAACCTATAATTACATAAATGGCTACAAAAACCACAAATACAATTGATTTGCTACAATTCTAACATTGTGTGTCAGTTACTAATAGTAATTAGGTTTTCTCGTTTTTGTTTGAGTGGAGTTTCTTTAAATAGAAGCAGTTCCGTATTACATTGTGAGTGTCAACTTTTCTTCTAGAGATTTTTGTTATATGAAATGAAATATAACTTAGCTTACCATTGCGAGAACTCCCGCATGTTAAAACCTACTTCCCTACCCTTCCATTTCCATACACCTCTTAAGGGAGGAAGTTGTTAACTAAATGTGTTTATTTGTTTAAAAAGCGTATAAAAACATGTGCTGAATATTAACTGAACATAAATGTATAATTGTAAAAAAATGTAACCACGTTATGTAAGCATTCAGAACTAACTCTATGTAAACTTAAAACATGTACCTCATTGTAAACTTACAGAATAGTCGCTAATAACCTTGCAGTTGAGGCGACTATAAATAAATTAAATTTAAATTTAATTTAACATATACTGGTCCATTATAAACCTTTTTCTTCCGGCCTTCTTATCCACCGTTACTTATTCTATAAGTTTCCTTGTAATTGTACAAATTGAACGTATTTTATGTTCACAGTACAACACATCCTTCTCAATCAATACATACTATTCTTATTTAAACTTCTTACCGAACAGAGAGGTACTTCCGTGCAATTAAATTACTTAAAAAATCAAGTAATTAGTTCAATTTCACATACAACTGCAGATTCTGCACGTTTCTGAACAAATAGAGTATAATCGAGAAGCGCCGAATCAGAAAAAATGTAATAGAATGTCCACCCTGTAGACTACGGTTTGAGAACGGTTTTTTTGAGGCCTTCGGCCGCCCGAGTGCTACGGATTGCATTTAACATGAATATTTAGATATGTTTTCTTCAACAAATTCTTCATATTTTTACAGTTTAAACAAATTGGTCACGTCTCCGTGAAATTCTATTTTGTTGAGTCTTTATTTATAAAGATTGGCTGCGTGTGAGAGCCACAAAATTCATCTTTACTACATAAATAATATAGGAGAGGATTCTTGGAGCATATTTACATCAGTTTTGCAAAAACCACGTTTCTGCTTTGAGTCTGACCAACATGATTAAGATCATAGCGAACAGAAACAGGCACTACCCATCATACAGTATACATAGCGTAAGCACACGAGATAAGAAAATGACAAACCAGCGTTCAATATGCTATAGAAAGATACCAACATTTTTAGTAGAAAGCCCACGGAAAAATCCAACTCGAAGCAGAGCATTCTATCTCTAAAAATCACCTTCAACCACAAGGATAACTTGTCAGCAATCATTAGGGCAGTACACGTGCAACTTCCGCGGTTTTGCACAACATGTGCTGATCCGCATGAGTAATAAATCCCGCTACCATTACTAAGAAACAGCTCAAATCCTCCGCCGGCGGCGCAAGGACGGCTGCGAAAGCCGTGCGGCCGCGCGCGCGAGCTGGCAACCTGGCAGGCGGCTAATTGACCCGTTAGTGTTAATTAAGCGTGGAACTGCGGTGGCTAATGGCTACAGCCCGCCTAACGGCAGAGCAAAGATAAAGCGTGTTAAATGTTATGTCCCGCGATGCCATTACCAGGAGGGCGGCGGCGGCGGCGAGGGCGGAGGCGGTTGTCGTGGCGAAGGCGAGAGGATCGAGGGCGGGGGTGTCTGTTCGAGGGCGGAGGCGAGGGGTCGGAGATGCAGACGGACGAGGGCAGGGTGGGGGCGAGAGAGGGGGAGTGCGGGTGGAGTTTTGCGGCGCCGGTGGCGTGAGGAGCGAGCGTGATGGCTGTGGCGTGGGGGAGGAGGTGCAGAAAGGAGAGGGGACAGAGAGAGGTGTGGCGACGCAGACGACGAGTGGCCTCTCACCTTGCCCTCCTGAGGCGTCGAACCGCGCTGGTGCGACGCCAAATGCCAAGAGGCAATCGACGTGCGCTTCTGGCAACTCGACGCGCTCTTCGCGAAATGACCCTGCCGGTCGAGGTACTTTGGCACAAGCTTTGATCGCTCTCTTGTATGGATGAGCCATTCTCAATTCAAAGCATTGTTACTTGTTACGTTAATTTTATTTGGATTTAACAGTAGAGCACTTCTTCTCTGGGTATAACACGAAAAGAAAATACGATGTATTATTCTTGATTCAATGTTTAATTGATTTAAAGCTAAAAATCATAAAAATTATGAAACCTGTATACACGAAAACTAAATTGTGAAAACTGAATGTGAAATAAAAGAGCATTGTAATACAATACCATCAACTTATTATTATTACAACAATTATATTAGTAAATAAAGAGCACAAAAGGGATTAAGCTACATTAGTACAAAAGGGATTAAGCTACATTTTTTTTTCAAAACCCACATTTTACTATAAATTGTTTTTACACCACATCGAACATCGCCCTAGCAAAGCGCTATGTGTAACTCCTTGTATAGTAGCTACTCAGTGTGCCGAAAGATATCGTAGTTACTGTCTCAGGCAGTTCTTACTCTCCAAAGGAGTAGCATGAGACTCATTCCTCGAGTAGCTGCTCCAGTAAGTTTCTGTAACAGTGAAGGTGTGTTTCTACACACAAGCAACACGTAGAAGACACTAATAAATTTTAACTTTACAGGCATATCTCTAACTAGCAGCCAATGTATTCAAGAATTCAAACACAAAAGAAAAGGAAAGTATGAAAATGTGAAGAATGGGATTTTTTTAAACTAAGTAAGAAACTGCTTTCGCGCTTAGCGCCTTTATACTTGGCTCTTCACTTGGTATTAATAAGTAATGGTCTCTGACGTTGTGTTTACGAGAATGCCACCAATGCTAATGGCGACGAAGTGTGAATCGATTAGCAATGGCAGGAGAGGAGAGAAGAAGTATCCCCAAGCAAAGGCAGTTATAAGTTAATACAAATGAAGATTAGAAATACGATAAGTGGAATATGGTAAACTTTATTATTACAATGGCAGGACGGCAAGCAATGGCAACAAGTGTGAGGAGAGCAAAACCGGAAAACGGTACAAACGGTGAGGACGGCAGAAACGGTGAGGACGGCAGAAACGGCGAGGACGACAGAATCGGTGAGGACGACAGAAATCGGTGAGGATGGCAGAGACGGTGAGGACGAGAGAATCGATGAGGATGGCAGAGACGACGAGCACAAACAGAAAGCAAGAAACAGAAACGCAAGAACCGCCAGGAAGCCCGGAAGTGAGCAGGAATGGGCAGGACGGAAGGAACTGACAGAAAAATAAGGACGGCTAAGCAGGAGGGAGCCGGGAACCGTGGAGAAAATTGGGAGCAATTCTGACAAGGGGGGGGGGGGGTGAAGGAACCGCGCAAAGCGGGGAGAGGCGGGGCGGGAGGGGCGTCATCGCGCGGCCGGCGGAGGCGGCAGCAACCCGACACCGCGGCTGCGCCCGGGCCGAGTTGTAAACCGACATGTTTCGCCGCGCGTCGCGGCGCGTCGCGGCGCCGGAGCGCAGGGCCGCGCCCCGCTTCCCAGGCCGATCCGCCGCCCGCGGCGCGCATGTGCGCCCGCCCCCCGCACATATGGCGGCCCATCGGCACATGTGCGCCCGCCCGCCCGCCGCAGCGACCGCACCGATCCTCGCCCGCGCTCACAACGAGGCCTGGACCTACAGGCAGGCCGAACGCTTCCAGCTCCCTGCGCTGGAAGCGCTCGCTCCAATTGTGAAACCCAATTCTTATTATGCCATTTTTCGGGATTTTGTTACAATTTTCATAACTATTCCAAAGTATTTCTGAATAAGTGAAACAGGTCAAGAAAATATTGCTTTTTTTTATTTTTATGAAAAAATCACGAAGTTTTCCTTCTATAAATAATTATTAGATTCTACTTAGTAAACTTGCATAATTTCTCAAATAAGGAATGGATCGGCCTCGTAATGAATGCAAATTACAATCATTCGAAATTGCACATTTTACTGAAATTAAAAACAAATTTTTTTAGGAAAAGCTCAAAATATAGGAAACTGCTTTTGAACGTATTTCGAAATTCTTAAATAAAATTTAATTGGCAATATTGCAGCGAGTTTACTTGTTTATCTTTTGAAAGTGGAGAACCTTAGCCTCTCTTTTGTAAAACTGTGCACTTGTCACGATAACCGTAATCTGTTGCTTATATATTTTTTAAAGAAAATAGAACTCCAGCGTTTATTAGCATGTAAAATCTAGCAAGAATGATCACTGGGCTGCGCAGACTTACGTGCCTACCCTCGCTTCCAGATCTGAATCATTTCGGTGGCGTCGAGAGCCTGGAGCAAGGAAAAGCGGCCGCGCCTCGCGAGAGCGTCCGCGCGCACTTGCCTCGCTCGCGCCGCGGGCGCCGTCGGAGGCTTTTTTCGCCGGGGACGCCCCGCCCCTTCCCGCACTGCGACAAGCCGCCTTCCGTTTCCCACGCGCGAGTCAAGTGCACGCGAGGGCAAGACGCCACCCCGCCCCACCTCACCCCACCCCACACTTACGACTGGTTATGAGGCGGTGCTTGCGTACGAAGGCTGCGCTTAATGGCGATAGAAAACGAATGCTTACGAGTGTTTATGCCTCGTTTCAACTTTGAAGAACTTCTCTTCTTTTTCGTTTATTACAATACTTCTGCTTTATTGTAAACCAGTAGATTGCTGATTTTGTTCTTGTCCAATAATTACTGTTATTACCTTTCATATTTTCGTCGATTTTCCTATTTTTGTTCTTACTTCCATCTTTATTATTTTGATATTTTCATATTTATCTATATGGCTAATAGATATCAATCAATATTAGGTATAAATGTCCTATTTTGCGGGGGAACACAAAATGCACTTTGCAAGAGTCAGATGCAATCCGAAGGATTAAAGAATAAACTAGATACCAAGATTTTGAAATAAGGTTTAAGAATAAAGTTATCCTAAAATAATTAGACTGAAAAAACAAATAAAGTGGTAACAAAAGTAGATATGCGGTTTAATACTTCACAAATCCAGTCAACAAATAATCTTTTAAATTATATTTCTATAATTAAAAAGTATTGTTTAAAATGTAACAGGGTTGCGTCGATCGTTCCATGTGAATACATTTTATCTTTCGCACTGAAGAAGTCACACAGAAAAATATACCACACATTCATTCGTCTTTAACTCGCGCGAAACTACAAATTCTTTCGTAGGAAACGTGAAACCAGCCGAAGCCTCTTTCGTAAATCTTCGAGATCCTAAACAACGTCAACGCCTTCCACTTCGTGATAAACAACAATTTGGGGTCAAGCGCCAACGCCGTAGGTTCCGCCTCCATTCACACGCGTCATCCGCCGGCGGCGCGGAGGAACCGCGGCGCGTTTTTGTCCGCCTCCCCCCCCCCCGCCGCCACAGCCATCGCCCCCGGCAGGCAGGGGGGGCGGCGGGCGACGCACGGCGCGGGCGTGCGGACAGACGCGCGTTTTATGACCCGCGGGCGAGGAACGACGAGCAGCGCCGCGCCGCCCCCGCACACGCGCCGTCACGCCTCACAGATCAACGCAAGCACGCACGGGTATATTACGAGCATTGTTGTATACTAGTATTGCAGTGTACCCTCTCCTATTAACCAGAAGAATAGTTGAAATGGTGCAGGAACAGATAGACAGTTTATCCACCCTTAACAGGAATCGCACATGCTGGAGCATCTGTTGATCTAGCTATCTTTTCGCAGGAATTTCATCACTATTCTGTGGTCACGGGGTAAAAGATTTTAAGTCAATTTTCGGGGAAATTGGGTTAACTACTGGAACTACAAGTTAAGAATCTATATTTTATTTTAGATAAACAACTTAATTCAAATGTTGCCTCCTTAACGAGAAAAAACGTTGGGAAATAGCGTTGAGTATAGGAAAAAGCGTAGGTAGCTCAATAATCTAACCCTTGTTTCCTCCAAACTACGATTTTTGTCTTAAGAACTTTTACCCCGTGACCACAATATTATCGAATAGTAGTTTATGCAATTAGTTTATAATGTTAAGCTTTATTGCATGAGCAAGTGTTTTGAAAATGACCGACATTAGAAGCGATTTTCAAAATTTGTACGACTACAATAAAGCAACATTATAAACAAGTTGCATACGTAATGTTTTTGTAAAACAGCATTTTATAAGAGAATCAAACTTAATTTTGCGAAACAACTTTCTTATTCTCGGGTATTTGACATCTGTGCGAGAAAACGGAGGTCGGCTGTTCCGTTTACCGCTACCCTTCCCGCGATTCTCTCTCTGCGAGTGGCTGAATGGGTGATGACGCAATCATTCGTGCCGTAAAATGCTAATAGGTCATAATTTGTGTCGTAAAATGCCCTTTTTTGAACGATTTCTTGCAACAGATAAGGTCGTTTATAATGCTGGTATAAAAAAAGTACTCATTGAAAAGTGAATAGTGTCCACAATGAAAAGTCGTAATTTAGTCGATTAGTTATTTTAATATTGCCGAAACACTTTATCAAAAGACCACACAGATACTTATTAAACACTGAAACAACTTTTACAGAATCGCTCAACAATCTTACAAAGAGACTAACTGTCCGAGTCCCTCTGAATCGAGCCTCCTTATTACTACCTATTGAGTAAATGTTATTCTTCACTTCTATTCTAGGGTTAAGGATCTCTACATCCTGGGAATTTCCCTTAACTGTATCACAGGAAGTTCCTACAAAATATCCCTTTCATATCTAATACTCTGAGGAAAGATGACGAGTTTGCACCATTCACAAGAAGCCATCGATGAAACCAACCCAGTAAGTGTGCTACTGCTCGAAGGGAAATCAAAACCCATTCATGCGTCAAATAGATTGAAGTTCACAAGTTCGCAGATTATTAAGGGAAAAGAGCGGCCGAAAATGCCACAGTCAAACACACATGTTGCCGTCACGTCGCAAATGACGTTCCCATACATGTTACCATCGTACATAACTCGGAAACAATGATCCTAAGCTCTTAAAATTGTGTTAAAATCAGTTATGATTCTTGTATTGTAATCTCCAAAATAATATCGATGTGAAGTTTCTATTACATTTTTTCAACGGCATCCTCACTTCGAAGTACAAATTGTTTAAAATGTTTCCAAGTTGGGTTCTAAGATAAAGCTATTTTCACTTTTAAAACAATGATTTACAGAGCGCGTCAAGAGTGCACAGATCCAACTTGTAGTATTTATGAGAGTGAATATCTTGTCAAAATAGAAAATAATAAAAAGTTTAAAATTATATTTTCGATGTCGATGACCACAATGACCATGGTAATGAAATCTCCAATTGACTCATCGCTTCGCTCCCAAACATGCGGGATTCGAACTCGATCTTGGTCATAGATGACACTCTTGTCTTTCATTGGTGTTGTAGATGTCTCCGGTTTTGATGACCGCCATGTCCGAAGAGCCCGCTAGTATGTTAATATTCAGTGTTTGGTTCAAGATGCATTCCATTGGGATGCAGAAGGCAAAGCAAATATTCTTTTTGTTGTGCGTCACCCCAAGGGGAAGTTGGTGACTAAGTATACAGAACTGATACTGTCCTTCAGTAATTACGAAATAGGAAAGATGTTACTGATATCTGAAACGTGCTGATTTGCTTCATGGAAACTCTACTGCAATTGGAATGTGAAATATCCATGCCTCATATACCACTGGAACTCTAAAATTCGTATTTTTTCAGTTCTAGTATCTTCATTATTCCTTATTCAGTTCATATCTTCCCCAACATTTAATTAATGCACTCGTATTTACACTTGAGAATCAATGTAAATGCACGAGGAAATCTATATTCAATCTAATTCGATAATTCAATGTTGATATGAATAGCGTCACAACTCGAAAGAGCATTAAGGTGTAACACTGTTCAATGTTTTGTATCAATTTCCTATAATTTAGAAATGACTAAATATTTGTACCGAAGTATGACTTAGATTTATTGCGTTATCGTAAACACAGAGTTTTACTGGCATTACTATGTCATTAACACGAACACCTATCGCGAGAGCAGGAAAACATCGCAATTGCTGGCGCGCCCCGCGCGGAGCGTCAATCGCTTTCCGCCGCGAAGTAGCATTTACGCCAAGGTGAACGGCGCCTGTGGGCCTCGGGCGCTCCGCCGCACGAGCAGCGGGGCGGCCTTTCGTTTCCCGGAAACGCTCGTGCGTAGGTCGCCCGCGCCCGCGCCCCCGCGCCGCCGCCGCCAGCGCCACCTGTGAAAACAGCCGCTGCGCTCGACGCGTTCGATACGCCCCCGGAGATAACGCCACCACCGCCACCGCCACCGCCGCCGCCGCCGCCGCATATCGCCTGTCGCGCCGAGACTCCTGCCCGCTGCGCTGTACAGGGCTGGGCGCCTCTGCTTTTCGAATGAAACTAAGAAAAATAAAATACATCGAATTGTTTCAGAGTAACTGCTTACATGTTTGCTTGTAGAATACAGAAATATTCCGAAATGAGAATGGCTCGAAATTCACATTAAGAATTACGAGTGTTCAGAGAAGTGTATTTCAGTAATGTAGTGTATTCAATGTTGAGACACGATTTAGTTCGGGATCTAGTAGAATGTACAACAATAATGAGGTGTGACCCAACAATGATATCACTTGTAAGTTTGATATTTTAATAGACTGCATAATAAGAGCTGAAGTTATTGCTTATCCTTACGTGATGAAACTGGTTCCGATTATTCATTTTAAGATTGCGGGTGCGCACGACCCACCGCCCGGGGGCTCAACGTCGAACTTTTCAAAAAATTGTACCATTATTGATTTGTACCTAGTTCAGAATGAGTTAACTTACTTAAATATAGAAGTCTTATACTAATTTACATTTGAATTCTTAATTTTAATACAAATTTTCTGGAAAACTTAATGGTTTATCTAATTTTGGTAATTTCTATTTCAGGAATGCATGAGAGGATCTTATTCGTGATTCTGGTTCTGGGGATAGACCTTTTCCTGAGTTTAAATTCTGGTATAATGGGCATTTGGGATAAATTGTTACAGAAGTTGGAAGATAAGTGTATGAGGTAAGAGATGAAGTAGGTTCAAGACTGAGAAAGGCTTGTTTGATGTAATGTTTTGTTGTTACTCCAGCATCCTCACGCTGGACGTCTCGAACCAAATGATCCATGTAAACGCCTACCTCATTCAGTTGGTACATTTTGTACCAACCGAATGAGGGTAGGCAAACTAGCGAAGCACTTTATGGTCTGGCTCTGGAGCATAGTGTAGGGCAGGTAGTCTTTCCAGATAATTCTACATTGACGACAAATGGTTGCATGCAATGAAGCTTGAAACAAATGTCATTCAAATGCTTTATTTTTTTTGAAAAAATCCAAAACAGAATAGAGAGACCGTAGTGAAAGGAATTCTCATCGCCAGGCTGGTCGTTGAAAATGTTCCAGTGTTCCACAAGCACGTTGTACGTCCGAAGACCAGATGGAGGGGCCGTCTCTCAGTCGGTATGGGCGCGATTCTCTCAGGAAGAATGATGTATAATTTGTAACTCAAAACGAAATTCACGTGACGTTTACATAGGAGAAACTTTGTTTCAATACAGCAAACAATCCTAACTGAAACTCTAACACATATTTAGCAAACAACGAAACCCAAGATGAAAATTGGAATTTCATGTCCGGTAGCAATTATATGTTCAACCATGATTACTGACAATTAGTAACATCAAGTAAATGCCAATTCAAATGTTTACTTTATTACGCATTTATTTAATTAGTTCCTGTTCGAGTAAATATTGCAGATAGATTTTGTTACTCAATATTTTCGTCAATAGACAAAACTAAAATACACATCTTGCCCTCTACGATTTCATAACTGAATAAAAGAACCGTAACGAATTCTGAAGATTATTTTAAAGAAATATAAATATTCCTGTAACACTGCGATTTCAATTTTCACCTAATTTTATTTAAAACTGATCAACATGTAGAGAAGACGTTTGTGAATGTTAAGGAATTATATTTTTTTCGCTTTTCAAATGAAAGTAATAAAAATAAAATAATTCGAATTATTTCATAGTAACTGCTGATATGTTTGCTTATAGAATACAGAAAATATTCCGAAATGAGAATGGCTGGAAATTCACATTTACAATTACGAGTGTTCAGAGAAGTGTATTTCAGTAATGTAGTATATTCCATGTTGAGACACGATTTCGTTCGGGTTCTAGTAGTATGTTCAACAATAATGAGGTGTGACCCAACAATGATATCACTTGTAAGTTTGAACATTTAATAGACTACATAATAAGAGATGAAGTTATTGTTTATACTTAGGTGATGAAACTGGTTCCGATTATGCAATTTAAGACCACAACAAGGGATTTCAAAACTTAATCAGTAGAAAGAAAATAGTCCTTAATTCCACTTGTTGACGGGGTATTGAGATAGGAGAAAAAATATAGTTCGTTTTTTTTTTTTTTTCCTAACTTGCTTTAAATGTGAAATGCGTAAGTACCTGCGCGCTTCAGATTTTGTAGTGCTCTTGTAGAATGTCTGCTTTGGAAACACGACGCCTGTAAACAGTAAAGTGTTTATTGCCCTTCCGTATGTCATCCTTATCATGATGCTTTCGTTATCGAAATGTAGTAGTGAAGATAGGTGACTAGCAACGGAATTACCAGCACACATTGAAAATCTATATTATTCATTTTCAAATCATACAGAAATAGAGAGAAAACTATGCAGAATCTGACCATATGAGAGATTTTTATCATTTAGATACACAGGAACACGGAGAAAAAAAGAAATCATTTAGTTTTTGTCTGAAACATGCACATATTTCATAGAGTTGAATGCGCAATGTGCTAAGACTGAAATTTATCTTCATTCTGTCGTATGTTCAGCTTTCTTGTAAAGAGTTTATACTGATCTGCACTTCTAGTCTTTGACAAACATTGCAAAGCTAGAGTGCGACTTCACTTGAGTACCTCACTCCTACACTTCTGTTCCAACGTGACCATACCTACGTACTCCTTGCACTCATCTCTTCTTTCTGTCTCTGCGGGTAGGTGCTCTTCAATATGGGCGAAAGATACATAGGTGATTCCATAAGTTTCTGACCTTACCAAGTAATGCTCATCAATGAAAAAACCTTCTGGCCAGTAAATAGTCTTATCTTTAATTGTTGGAATGCTGTAAGTTTGCAACTGACATGTCTTTCAGTTTTGTGGAGAGAGGTATTTGAGTTGTATGAGGAGCGTGAAATCTCACCGTGTTTATTTTCTTCAAGACAATGCACCTGTGACTTACTGCCAAGTTTGCAAATAATGTTGTGAAAGACTGACTTCAAGGAGAAGGACCATTCACCCTAGGTTCAGATTGGGCATCCAGCAACTACTACCATTAAAAAAACTAAAGAATGACCTTCGGGGAAGAAAGTTTTCATGAGTGTGAGGTGACAGAATCAGGTTTTACTTTCCCGTATACGTACGTATACACGGAGTGATATACGTAGTATAGGGAAAGTTATGTTATGCTGCGCGAAAAAATGGTCAATTTTCGCCAGAAAAAAAATCGTTGCCGGGCGCTGACAACGTAAAAGTGGATAAAACCAGTTGCTAATTTAAGAAAAAAAATCCCCTAACACGTGGTGCAACCAGAACCCCTCTTTTGTGGGTCATTGATACCGAAAAAACAATTGAAAGGAAAACGTCCCTCTGGTCCGTCCCTCTGTGAACACTGCTAGCACCTAAACCATACGTACGATTTCTTCCAAAATGGGTATTCCCCGATCGATCTGGTTCTAGTCAGAGCTTTGAGATTTTGAAAAATATTCTGTAAAATTTGGGGGTACTATACTTGAAGCCCACCGGACATTTTCAAAATTTTCTCAAAAACGGCTCCAATTTTTTTTCTTTAAATTTCTTGTAAGAATAAAGTAAAATGCACTTATTAGGGTGGCATAGGTCCGATTTTCGCGGATAACTCAACAACGAAAATTGCAAAAGTTTAAAATTTGTTCGTCGTCATTCTGGAACTACAAATTTGAAGATAGAGATTTTTCTTTTAAATAAAATTTGTTGTCCAAAGTGAGTTCTTTCATTAAGGTCATATACATTTTTTGAAACGTTTAGTAGTTTTCGCGCAATATTGCGTGCAATATGTGCAATTTAAAAATATTACAAAAACAAGGTTTTCTCAAAAACGGCTCCAAATTTTTACTTTAAACTTTTGGTAGGGATAGTGCCTAATGTATTTTATGAGATGACGAAACGCCATATTGGTCTATTCTTTTGTTTTTTCAAAAATCGGAAAAATGTAATTTTTTTGACTTGTCTGTCACGTCGTTAATATTTACTTTAGCGGCGATTTTTTCACATTATTATATTTACGAGTACTCGCTGGGTGGCCCCGCTCTGATCTCCACGCCAGCTTGCGAGGAATATCCCCTTCCGAGTATTTCCCTCCAGCGGGATAATGCCTCAGCCGGGACAAACTCTTAAGTGCCCAACTGGTTTTTCCCACATGTGTGGTAGAGCAGAACGTGTAAGTGTGTATGTGTGCAAGGGAAGAGAATACAAGGAAGAGGAAGTGAAGGACGCGCGCGGTCCACGGCCTATTTGTTAGGGTACTGCTCCGACATTCGCCTGGTACTGATTTTAGAAACCACGGAACACTCCGATCAGAGCAGCCAGCAGCTGGGAATCTCCTCCGGATGGCGGATGAATTCTACATAATACCAAATTTTTAAGATCATGATATTACAAATAACGGTATCTCCACTGCAATTGATAGAATTTAGGTTGGAATTTCCGTTAACCCTCAGACCGAAGATGAGTATTTAGCCTCATATTTGTTTCACGTCCGATTTGTCACTTGTCTCATCTTCGTGTCACTCACAAGAGTAGTCGTCATGGCTTAAGAGTAAGATACTTTTTATGCTTGAAACGTAATGTAATGGACGATAATTTCTTGCAGATTAGAAAATGACCTTTCAACTTTATTTCATGCATTATTCCACACTCAAATACCCTTAATCCTTCAATTTAGTTTTCAGGACACATTTCCAAGAGTTCACGAAGATCAACAAAAAATCCATTAATACGATAGCCTCACTCACATGTTTCCACAGCGTAGAACAATTAAGCATCAGAGGATAGTAGCAACTAAAAACAACAGGAATTTAAATTCAAAAATGCTATACATACAGACACGCCCTCAACGGCGAAGAGAATAGTACGTTGTAGTATCTGGACGAGAGGCCGATTGATGGTTCTCCTCCTCGGCACCAGGGAGCAGTGCCGGCGCCGCCCGTTCGCGAGGCGCCGCAAACCGGTCGCGCAATTTCGCACAAATGTGCGGTTTCGCCCGACGGAGATTTAATTATGGTTATTTCTGAATGGGCCATTGTAGGTTCTTATCCAAATAGCAAATCTAATGTTGCACATTAACACACTCCCACGTGCGCTGGCGAATTTCCGAAGGATTAAAATTACTTTTTCGTTCCCTGCCTTTCGGTGTCCCTTAGAGGTAACACGTCTATCGTTACTTGCCTGAACTTTCATTGTGCTGATGTAGAAATGTACAATATTCTTTTCCAAACGCTCAGCTAAGCCTTTAGTCAAGGCATGCTATGATGACGTAATACGCATTTTGGTTAAAGTATGTCACCACCCAAGTGAGACGTTACATCATTTTCAAGACAAAGACGTATTAAAATGACTTACAGTGAAGATAAACGCAGGCTTTGACAGGAAACAACGCATTTAGAAGTCTTGGACATCAAGTAAAGAAAACAGTTTTTTCGTTAAACAATGACACTCAAATTACATACACTACACACACACACACACACACACTGGTATATTTGATCAATTTACTTTTATCAGGCATTATCATATCACCTTCTACCCACTCTTCTTCACCTTCTTCATCCATTTGAAAAATGCCCTCCATACTCTCTTCGGCGGAACTTTTGTTCTGTTGATATTTTGATAAAATATGACAAAAATAGCACACTTCTTTACAAAGTCTTTATCAATATACATAATTTTTAAAGGGTCATCTAATAAGAGCTTTCCAAGCAACTACACAACATGAAGTTGGGGTTCTATTCCAAGAAAAGTCGGTTTTATGCGGTATTTATGATGGCATCGTCACAAAGTGAAGTAAGCATGCTGCTGCTGAAGAGGGAAATTTTCCCCCATCCCCGCCCTGGTGAATCAAACAGATTAAGAAACTAAGTTTAGAAATCCACAGATTATAAGGAAAACAGCCGCAGCAAATGTAATCCAAAATAGTTGTTAACTTAACAAGGGCGCGAAACAGGTGATTCAGGCACGAGTCGAGTTTGTCGTCCGAGCGTAGCGGCGTGGACTATTTTTTGTTACGTATACTACAGTGTGCTACTTTTTAAGACGCTATGAGTGAAACGCAACCGTCAAATAAAGGAATATACATTAAATATCAAGTAATTACTTTAAGGTATTTCTAGTAATTGCTAGAAATACCTTACTTGTACAAAAGCAAATAGATTCCAATCTTTGTCATGACACTATTGTTTGTAAATAATAAATAAAGAGACTGAGAAGATGAAAGACAATTGCGAATCGTTACAGATGTTTCGCACACGCTTCGCAATGTTCTGCACACTGATAAAAAATTAGCTGTTTCGCTCACGAAAAATAAGCACGAATAACCACGTTTCGCGCACGGCGGGTTAAATAAATATTACGTTATAACACATCGAACTGAACGCGGTAACTATCCTTAAAGCCAGATTTTCGTGACCCCGGGAAATATTGATTGATTCATTCATATTTCTGAGCACTTCAACTGCTATGGTTATTAGTCCCGTTAGTGTAGTGTGTTTTTTTTCGTGGGAGGTGGCAGTGTCCCTCTCCTGCTTGATAGAAAGATCCGGTAGGTCGGCTTGCGGGGGATGTACCTACAGAGGTATCCCCCAGCGGGACACCGTCCCAATCGGGATGAGCTCTAAGCTCTCAACTGGCCTCCCGACACTTGTAGTTGGGTAGTGGATTGTAAGAGTAAAGAGAGACGATAGGACGAGGAAGAGGAAGGAAAAATCGCATGCGGTCTTTGGCCCATTTGTTAGGGTACAGCTCCGTCAGTCGCCTGGTATTTATAAGAAAAACCACGGAAAACTACGGATCATAGCAGCGTGACACTAGAATTCTCCTCCAGACAGTGACTCAATCCGGCGGGAAAATCCACCGGCATCGGGACTCAAACCAGGAGATTGCCAATCAGAGTCGCAGTAGACTCAGCGGCAATGTTAGCTCTGAGCTTAATTCAGCCATTCTTTATCACAACATTGTTTGGGCGTAAGCTACAAAATGGGACCTTTTTAGACATTTGGAATCCATATTTGGAAGACACACTTACTCATTAACACGGAAAAAACATTCGAAGTTGAGTTCCATTACGGAGATATTTTCACTTTAAAAACTATTAATTAAAATGTGAGGAATAATTGCACGGGTCGAACAAGTATTTAACTATTTTGTTTCCTTAAGCCTCAAACCATCAAATATGTTATGTAAATCAAATATGTTACGATACCAAGTCATGAAAAGGCATCTTGTATCATCGTTTGCCGATCAGGCAACTTGATTCCTAGAAACCAAATATAAATTCTTTCAGATCTCGAAAAGAAATCGGTAATCGTACACGGGATTTCGCAAAGCTTGTTGGTTTGCAAAGGCCCAGAGAAATTACATAAGTCATTCCGTAGAAAAGGTCGGAGGTGATGGCACTTGCGTAGGCGAACCACGAAAGCAGTTGTAGAGCTAGCCAGTTGAATTGGCAGAAGAAATGGTAGTACTGATGCGACTAGTAGTAGTCAAGCAAGCACAATGACTATCTTATGGAGACAATGAAGAGTAATGTGCTTAAAGGTAGGATAGGCGGCGGAGGACGGGCGGCGGAGGACGGGCGGCGGAGGACGGGCGGCGGAGGACGGGCGGCGGAGGACGGGCGGCGGAGGACGGGCGGCGGAGGACGGGCGGCGGAGGACGGGCGGCGGAGGACGGGCGGCGGAGGACGGGCGGCGGAGGACGGGCGGCGGAGGACGGGCGGCGGAGGACGGGCGGCGGAGGACGGGCGGCGGAGGACGGGCGGCGGAGGACGGGCGGCGGAGGACGGGCGGCGGAGGACGGGCGGCGGAGGACGGGCGGCGGAGGACGGGCGGCGGAGGACGGGCGGCGGAGGACGGGCGGCGGAGGACGGGCGGCGGAGGACGGGCGGCGGAGGACGGGCGGCGGAGGACGGGCGGCGGAGGACGGGCGGCGGAGGACGGGCGGCGGAGGACGGGCGGCGGAGGACGGGCGGCGGAGGACGGGCGGCGGAGGACGGGCGGCGGAGGACGGGCGGCGGAGGACGGGCGGCGGAGGACGGGCGGCGGAGGACGGGCGGCGGAGGACGGGCGGCGGAGGACGGGCGGCGGAGGACGGGCGGCGGAGGACGGGCGGCGGAGGACGGGCGGCGGAGGACGGGCGGCGGAGGACGGGCGGCGGAGGACGGGCGGCGGAGGACGGGCGGCGGAGGACGGGCGGCGGAGGACGGGCGGCGGAGGACGGGCGGCGGAGGACGGGCGGCGGAGGACGGACGGCGGAGGACGGGCGGCGGAGGGAGTCGGAGGGCATGTGGGACGAAAGACATGGAGCAATGGACACGGCAGATTTGCGGAGGAAGGGAGTCCAGAGACGGGGGACGATGGACGAAATACGAGGAGCGTGCTTAGGTGCGGGTGACGTGGATTGGGGGCGGAGGACGAGGGCCAGGACACGTGGGTCGTGATGATCGGTGGGTTAAGGAAGGAATGGCGGCGGAGTCAGAGCCACTCACCCCCCCCGCCGCCGCGCCGCAGCGTCGCGTCGTTAATATGCGGAATCCGTCGCCGCCGGAATCTCAGACTCGAGGAGGCCGCGCGCAGGCGCGCGCAGCAACACGCAGCTGGTCGCAGCCTCAGCGCAGGCGAGGTGAATAATGACGTCACAATGTGAGAAAACCTCACACGTAATGCTAGTCGCATTTATTATTTTCAGGAAACGCCCAAACACGTAAACAAGCGAGGTATCTTGATAAATATGTTTACATGTTTGGGATTGTAAACGCTTTTGGATAATAAATTTAAAATGTAAGATATCGTAAATTCACTAATTTCCGCTAATAACTACCCATGCATTCTGTTTTTCTATTTACAAATTTATAATTTAGATGTATTATTTGAGAAGTGTTATTATGATTCATATAAATGCTATTATATGCCATCGCACAAGGATTCTCAGTTTGAAAAACTGATCATGATTTGAACGTTTTCCCAATTCTATTTTTCAAGTTATGAATAGGTTTTGCCGATGGATAAAGAACTTTCAGAACATGGACAGACGGAGCAACGGGTGTGACCAGATTTCGTCCAAATAGAATACTCACGTTTTACAAGAAAAATATAATGCTTGATTTAATGGTTATAATAAATTAATATGAATCCAAGTACCCAAAGGTAAACAGAACTGTGTCCGCATACATCGTTTTCAAACAATAATTACGGAAACGTAATGCTCCAGATAACGAGATTTCCAAATTAATATTTCAATAGTTCTTTACAATCATAACATGCCGCATGATTAAAGAATTATAATCTGGTGAGATGTATTTAAAAAGATACATCTGAGAACATTCATTTTTTGTATTTGTACTGTGCACTGTCACTAATTTTAATTCATATGTTTTAATAGAATGTAATTCAATAGAATAATACAGACATTCCATGTTTCGCCGAAATCACCAGTATACTGATTTATCAGTCAATGTCTTTTCTCCGCAAATATGAACGACATTGAACGATAAGACTGGAAGCAATTTCGACAGTCTTGTTGAAGTAGATAAGCGCTTTGTCATTTACTAGCCATGTACCGTACTGAATCGTTTCAACTCGATGTCTGAGACGATGTAACGCTAATACGTATTTCTGGCAAATCAATTAGCTGAATAAACTTTTAGGTGTCCTGTTTGCATTACAACCGTGGACAAACACACACTTAAAATTTATGGAACGAGTAATCTACCGGGAACTGCGGTGGCTATTATATACCACCCTGATTTTCTGTTGTAGGATATACATTCCTTTGCTTTTATAGATCAAACAAGATTCAGTTCCTGCATAGACCAGTTTAGCTGTGTAATGATGAGACGAGTTTGTTACGAATGAAGGATATACTATACTACAAACATGCAAATACGAACGTATCAAAACTCGCAGATTTTCATTTAAAAACATTATTCATACAACCCAGGGGGTTTGTGTAAGTTTCACGTAACAAACGATTGGTAAATTGAATCCAAGTTTTTGTATGAGACTTCAATAAAGTCATATGAATTGTAATATTCTCTGATCGTTCTGATTACTTAATAACAATACTTATTACGTCAAACAGCCTTCAACATATATACTCGTGTAAAAATAAAATTTCATTACATTTATATGTAAGGCTTCAGTTATATTTTGTAAGTATAGTTAAAATGTTTCAAATTTATTTATCGCAATACTTTTTCTATTATTATTATTATTATTATTATTATTACTAAATATATATAACTGGGAGAAAATTACAAATATAATGACGTGAACAAAAATTTCACACCCCTTCAGAGATATCCAATAACCCACATGAAAGATGAGTCGTTAATACGAGCATAGTTGAAGTTAATATTTCTAAAGAAAACTTGAAATTATTTCAAAGGTAGAAATAAGAGACGATCTCAGCTCTAATCAGAAAGCTTGTTTGTTTCGAAACAGAACTTCAAAATTGTACACTCGTTTTAAATGAAAAGAGAGGACATAAATATTTAGTAAGAAAATTCTACATTTTTCTGAGATAATTTTTTGAATTCAGGAGAATCCTTTAGGTGCTTATTTCCGGGAGCAAGAAGTGATCATACGTTGCAATAAAACTATCAATCATATAGATTCATTTTATTTCTTAAGAGTGTGAGTCACATTATGACAAATAACTACGAACGAATGCCTCTATTGTTCGTAGATAGTACAGTATGAACTGTTAAAATTAAATCTATAGCTGCAAATAGCCGATGAATCCAAAATGACGAGCAGAGAAGTAAATTTCGCTCCCCACGACGGTCTGTAGGATGGACACGAAAGGCGACTGGCTGGCGCCGGGAAGCCGCGTGTTTGTGGGCGCTCCGCCCCTATGTAGGTTATTAAACGGCCGCGTCCGTCGCGAGAGCTCCAATAACCGACATCCCGGGGAGTCACGTCCCGCCGCCGCCGCCGCCGCCGCCACCGGCGCTGCCGCAGCGACCGCGACGACCGCCTCCAAGTCGGAAGCGAATGCGCAGAATTGAGAATTACGAAAAAATGAATGTCTTCGGATTCGCACACACAGAAATCGCACACAAATTTATGACTTTTTAATGAACTTTCATGTGCCAATTATTTCATCATTTATTCATCAAATTGTTAATTACGTCTTGGAGTCTATGTTAAAATATTTGTGCATAAACTTCGAACAAATCAAAAAAACGGTTCAAATTCGTTTTTGCCAAAGTGATCGTAAAAGTGTACACTATTTCTTCAATGTTTTGTTTGGAGTAGTATATAAAGTTTCGAATTTGTGAAAATAAGATACATTAGACATACAAAAATGTACACTAAGATTTTTTTAAATTTAAGGTCACATCAACTAGTAGGTCATTAGTGACCACTATTGATGTAACGTTATGGTATGGGGATGAAACAATATGATGATGATAGGGGGTGAAAGGACGAACACATACAACCATGCCCCAGGCGCAACTCGAACCCCCCAACCCCACGATCCAAGACCACTACGGCACTATTGCTTTAGCGATCTCAGCCACGGGGCCGACCTAACAATTATTACTGACATTACAAATTAAAAAAACAAGTGGAAAGGGAAACACCAAGTAATCAGGATTGAGTGATCAACACCATAATAAAACCTCATTAAAATCAATACCACACAAATGATTCTGAAAAACAAAACTCGTGAGACGTTCCACGAAACTACTACTCACATCAAACCGAGAAAGAGACTTTATCTGAATTACCACTCAATATTCGAGGGAAAAAATCTAGTCTAAACCCTCCAAACACACCCTATTTGGCATAGCACTCAATCGCGTGACCCGGAAATTTTTCGCAGAGCCTGTCTCCGGGATTCGATTAGAGTCCGGTGTTAGGGCGGGAGCGGGCGTAATCGCCACGGCCCCATCGGGCGGCGCCGCAGCCGCCTCTATTTCTGCGCGCCGGAAAAGCCGGTTCCCTGCGAGCATCCCGCGGCTAATTGCGCGAACGCGCGCCGCCTGGCGGCCGCGGCTGGGCGTCGCGCGCCGCGCAGGGGGCGGGTTTTTGCGCGCATGCGCACGCCGCCACGGACGCGCCCTGGGGCCCCACGATTGATTGGTTATTTAGTTTCCGGGCCCGTCGACGATGCTCAGGCCATCAGGCCTGCTCTTCTGCCCGACCAAGCTCTTCCACCCTCTAGCAGAGAAAGAAGGTACAACTTCAGCGACGAAACAGGCTCCCCCCGGAAGAAATGCGTACGAAGATTTTTTTGCCCGGAAAATTCCACGGCTTCAATCGGATTTGAATCCGCGAACTTGGATATAGCAGACCGATATGCTAACCAATGCACCATCATTATTCCGCAGTCATTCGTCTTTAAATATAGTGCATGTTGGGTCCCGGGAGGTGGCGGTGTTTCTATACTACCAGAACACGAAATCCGGCGTCAGCATACACTTTGGCTTGCGGGTATTTCCCCCTTAGCCAAGAGGGTATCGCTCCAGCCAGAACAAGTCTAAACTCCAGACTAATCTCCCGTCATGCGTGGTAGACAGGTAATCGCATGTCGAATGCATGTAAGTTAGAATGTGAGTGTTAGGAGAAAGGAGACAGGGTTGAGCAAGGAACGATCGTGCGCGGTACGTGGCTCGTATGTGAAGGTACTGCTCCAGCAATCGCCTGGTGTTGATCGGAGAAAACCACAGAAACTACCGATCAGAAGCAGCTATACGCTGCAATTCCCGTCCAGAAGATAGCGACTGAATTCGATCTGGTATCTAGATAGTGTCGAAAATCCGAAAGAGTTGGGACTCGATCCTAGGTCGTACCGGTCAGAGACAGTGTAGTGGCAGCACTTCTTAGCTTGAAATATTTCAGCCGTTCTAGCGCTAGGGAACCTGTAAATTTACTCGCAGTCCACCACGCAGACCCTACAATGCATTTTCCAATGACTGACAAACCACATATCATATACGTACGTTACGAATCAGTATATCGCAAGAAGTGGCAAATTACATATATTCTGATTCGTAAAATCTGCCATTTAGAATGTGATGGAAGTTTGCACTATCACATAACAATATAATTATTGAAGTACAATATAATCGTTTCCAATAATGCTTAGAGCTTGCTTGCTCAAGTTGGAAGATAATACCAAATCTCGTCTGATTACAAAGTTGTAGTATAGGTATGACCTTGTGATTCAGTATTTGACGCAAATTCCTATTTTATTCTTTTCATGAGACACTCGAAACTAATTATATTCACATTTCGTGATTTAAGATATTACAGAACCAATTTATAGTGCCTCAATTCTAATTTGCATAAGAACCTAAAAATGACTATCATTTCGTTAATTACGAAAATTTTTGAATTTTTTAAGAATTATTTTGGCAATTTACAAGCGTGTTTCCCTGTGGAGTCACCTTAAGGAGAGAGAATTACGTTACGAGATGTACTGGGCTAGAACACTTAGTTGAAATACACTCAAGTTGGGCATTTTGTTAAGAGGATTGTATCGTCCTCTAAATTGAAACAAAAATCGATTAACCATTCTGCAAATTTATATCTTAGAGAAATTCGAGGCTTCGTTCTACATCAAAAATACAAACGGGTGAAACCTCACCCGTTTGCATATTTCCCAAAATAAAAGTATACATCTAACACAAGTGTAGAAGCGGATTGTTTAAAAATTTGAATGATAGTAGGCACTGATTCCAGCCTCCTCATTTAGAAGACGTTTTGATTGTACGTAAATTGTGAAGCAAGTTATGTAAAATAATTTTATCGCAGAAGTTTTAGAGTATTTTCTTTGTAAAAAAAACATATCATTTGCTCTGAAAAGTTATTATTATATCAATATTTACCGCCTATTTAAAAGAATTCGCCTATTTTCGTCTTGTAAGAGCCTATTTTCGGCGCTTCATTGGGAGATTTTACTGCATTAAATCCGACGTCGTGACTGCAAAATCGTTCCATTTCTCCTTAAATTATTACAAAATTTTTTTAAATAACACAATTACATTTTAACTCACAATAATAAATCACAAAATATCTGCATCCACAGACCATAGTTCGCCAGGAAGCGAGCAAAGCGTATGAAGTAGCATTGCTTTGACGCCCACTATAGTCAATGTATGCAAACGAGGCTAACGACTTCTTAGAAGAGCCGTTGAATGCAAATCGCTCTTTTAAAACGGTTTCGCATTGTCTTTGGGCAACAATTATTTCTCCATCACGAACACTGCGCTTCAAAAACAATTACGAATAAGATCATCTTCACACGAGTAAAGTAGTGATCTTCCAAACAATTCGCATAATATCTTCCTTAGTAGCATCTTACATTCAGCAATTTATTTAAAATCATTGTTCACCATATCAGCACTTACCATCTCTTTACTCGTGCTTTGGAATATTTATTTCCTATAAGGTGTAGGAAGATATTAATTTTTCCGTGTTGAAACCCCTTAATTCATTCACATTTAGTTTTCTTTATGTGAATAGACACTGGAGTTTGGACGATTTAAACTAAATATTAGATCCACATTAGACGTACCGCATAGTATTTGCTAGGAATCCCCAAGGCGGTAACCAGTGCACTCCACATTACGTCACATTTCCGTCCGCAAACCGTTGGCCGGCGGGGAGTGCAAGGCGAACCGAACCCGCTCCCACCACGCGCAGCTAACCGCACAATGTGCGCTCTTCATTCTGGAGGAGGTCGCGTCGTTTCATTTAAACAAGAACACACGCGAACCGGTACGCAAGCGCCTGCATGGATTTAAGTGTATCTTACGGGCTATTATGGCGGCAGGTGGTACTCGGGAGCTACGTGCCGCGACGTATCATCCTCCGGACAAATACGTGCCAGCCGGCCGAGCGCTGTGTAACGAGTTGCGCCGGCCCGGCCGATCGCCACGCCCCGCCCCGCCCCGCCAGCTCCCAATCTGTGTTACTTGCGCCACTGACGGAAGGGGTGGGCGTAATTACCTCCGTGAGTCATGTATGTTCCCCTGCGAGAGGATTCATTTGGAAGATCCCCGCGCGCGGCGTCTCGATACGAATTAAAAACTAATACCTCCAGGCTGCCATTTTTCAACATATTAAACGTATCGGTATAATCTACTTATGGACTCTAGATCGTCGAATGTTATTTTTCTTTAGAGGGGTCTTACGGAGGTACGAAGATAAATGCAGTCTTATTTTTAATATTAATTTATGGCGCCGCAACAAATTACTCTTACTTAATGTTTTCCGATCAATTATCTGATGCACACGCTCTGAACCAAGCCAATGCGTATCTTTCAACGATTGCTACATCACAATGTAACAGCATTTCATGTTATTTCATTTGTTAATCGCTACCGTCTGGAGAAAATGATTAATGATATAAAATTGAAGCATGGACGTAAGCTTAATGAGAAAAATCATTGAAACAAATTCGCAAACGTTTTGAAGTAAAAAGATAAAATAACAAAATATATGCTTGAAAAAATTCAATCTGACAAACATAAGCTATTCTGAAAAGTAAAGTGTTTTAAAGATAGAAAAAAGTCTGATAATTGAATACTAGTGTTACGTTGAAATATTTTTTCAAATATTAATATGAAATAAAATATTTAAAATGTTTATATGTAAATAAGAAGTGTTTATTTTTTCATCACTTTATAGGAAACAATTATTATCACATAAAACATTTCTTCGATATCTAATACATTTGAGAAAAATAGAAAGAAAATAAATATTTTACGAAAATGATTGCAAAATGTAAATATTAAAACTGCTATAATGATTCAAATGCATCGAATTTATTAAGATTATTATAGTTTTCAAAGTCAAAATGCGGAGAAGGGCAACAAAACCATTTCCGGTGGTTATCGCTAAAGCCCCTTTATTCAACTTTTTTATATTTGTTATTTATACCAGAACTATCAACTTCTATATTTATAATTTAATTTAAAATATGGATTAACAATAATATTCAAACGATATTTCATTAGTATTAGTATTTATTAGTACACATTATTAGTATTTACACTTCTTTCCAATTTACCATTCAGATTTACAAATAAAGAAAGCATTGGTATTATATTAAAATCTGAGTTTTCATAAATCCTACATTTATTGACGGCACCAGTACATTAATATATGCACGACCACAGCTTAAAGCGAAAACCTCACGCAGTTACTTGTGTACTCGTGCGTTGAAGTCTCCAGAGATTTCAACGTTATGGACGCCCCTGGAGAGGCTATAGGCAGCCCTCCGGCATGCTTTATGGTCCAGACTGTGCGGCATTAATTTCCGTTTACCGACCGCCTCATTTTCGGGTAAGCTCCTAACTGGCCTTATATACTACACCGCCTGGCCCAAGACCGCCGCCGTCACTCCCCCGCCTTTACCTTTCGCCGCCACCAAACGAACTAGAGCAGGCTGGCGCGGCGAGGCGCGGGACGATCGAGCTGAAGCAAGTCGTAAACTGCCTCTCAGAGGTGCAGGGTCTGCTGCGGGCTCGTGAGGCGCAGATGAAGCTCTGAGAAGCACGCGGGCTACAAAGACGCCGACTGAGAACTCCAAGGGGGGCCCTCTGATTGCTACCGCCCGGCAGCCCCGCGCTTGCGACACCTCTCCACGTAGGAGGTCTCGAGTTCAATGGCGGGACGATCTCCTTCTCGATCGTAGCACAATGCTCCAAAGCCTGAAGAATGGCAGTTCACGAGGGTGCGTACCGCCTGAGGAGAGCGCCAGAAAACGGATCGAGGAAGAGAAAGTGCCGGCAGAAGACGCTACGTGCCTTATCCCACTGAGAACCGAACAAGAACGGTCTCCAGTCTCGATCCATTAAACACGCATTAGCCTAAGCTTTCCTTGCAAGAGTAGTAAATGTCTCTTATATTCTAATTCTCTGAAGCTATTCTGACGGAGAAAGGAGGCTCGAATGCATACCATAAAAAATTATCCACTGATCCCGACAAGAAGCACCATGAAAAGCCAACATATTTCGTAGTTAAACGAATAAGAAGAGACTCATTTGAATGTCTAAACATATTCTTACATTTTCTTTCCCACATTATCACTAGAATTTGGGAGTGCCCTCTAATACGATGTTCTACGTTGACATATGTAAACAATATTTGAGATATAATACTAAAAATGTAATTAAACAGAATTTATTTTTTATTCTACGCTAATGAGTTTTGACTCATGAACTGGGTGGCTACTGACCATGTATCATTGTAACGTATCAGTAAATTGAGGAAATGAAGAATACGATTCAACAAACAAAAATTAAGAAACACTAGAGAACTTCGAGCGCAAATATATATTATTATTTATCTAGCCACACAGTAATTATTATTGAAAAGACAACCCTGACAAATGACTAATTTTCATAAAACGCATTTCACATCACACATTTCACAGAGATAAACTCTTCGGATAATGAACAGACGTAATGTCACTCAATTATCTTAAATATGAATACGTCTTCGGAACATGTTAACAGATATTTTTTATATTACCTTTCTACTTGAAACATCGCGATGCATCGCGGTGCACCGTCCTATCTAGGCAGTTGTCAACTAAATCATTTGAACGTGCCTTTTCCATGCAAGCAAGGCAGAACACAGTGTTTTATAAATTTAATTATTGCACGATAATTGAAGAAAAATCGTTTTGATTACAAAAGAAATTACATTAAATAAAGTACACACAAAAATGTAATAATCTTTTTGAAAAATCCAAAATTTTCTTTCAATTCCTCATCCTTATTTTTTATCTACGTCAAAAAAAGGCTTCCCTACTTTCGGAGATTCATTTAAGCGTGTGGATACTTGGCTGCCTGGGAGTAGTTGCGCTCTAGGCACAGTGTGGAAATCTTTTTGCCGACATCACTGTGACATTTCCTAGGTGAAATGCATTTCGCCCAGAGGAAGGTCGCAGTTTGACGTTGGCAAATATACGGCGTCTCCCAGACAGTACCGCCAGACATTGAGTCCGGCCGCGAAAGCCTAGGCTTTCGGACTGTATTGCACTAGAGAGAATAATCCTTTCCACGGCGTCTCCTGAAACGCAAGCGCAGGGCGGCGAGGAGGCAGGTACTCACGTTCACTTTCTCGAGTAGAGCTCGAGCTCGCGGTAGGGGTCGGCGCCGGAGATGACGCCCGCCGCGCGCTCGTCGGGGCGCAGCGTGTCCATGGCGGCGCGCGGGGCCCTACGTCATGGGGCGCTCATGGCGGCCAGCCTGCGGACACACCACAAGCACGCATTTCATACGCTTGCTTCACACACCATTACAACCTACTTCTCAATGGAAACTGCGCCCACACTCGTACACTCCTCTCTCATTACTCTCAAATCTTCACAACTCCACGTTCACATTCAAGTCTCTTATACAACCCTACCTTTTTCTAATAATTCATTCATCATTATACATGTATGTACTACACTTTCTCTTCTCTTTCGTCTTCAGTTACTGCGTGACTTTCTGCTTCCTCTCTTAGTTTCTCTATCCTCACCAATTCGCCCTTGACAATTCCATCCTCACATAAATATCCTCCAATCTCTCTAAACTCTCTCCATTTACTATCCATTCTTCAACTTCTCCCGCACCCCTTGATTACCATAATACACACATCGATCACCACAATGTACTTAGAACGACTTTTATCATTTCATACTTGCACTAAATTCTAAGAAATAAATATAAGAAAATACATAGATAATGATTAAAATTAACAAAATCTATTAATAAGGCAATAACATAAATATAATGGGTCTGTTTTTTCATAAAAACACCAGAGTACAATGAGTAATATAAATAAGTAATATAACATGTTCATCAGCATTTATCACAAAGTTTATATATTGTAATAGTAGTTCCTAGAATACTAATAAAATAACAAATATATTTGTCCATAAAACATTTATTTTTCATAAAAGCAAAAGTACGTAGTAAATAAAGTGTGGAGCAGATATCGCTGAAGGTGAAAAGGAGATAGGTAGGGGGAGGTACGTGGGTTAACATTTTCTCGCACCAACTTAAATAATAAATACAATAATTTAACATATTCTACTCACGACAAAGTATTTAAATACAAATATTTTCTTTGCGGAATAGCATGCACAAGATTAATACGTGAAGCTCTATCTTACATTAAAGACAAAAACTGTAATGTGAATACAATGAGAGGATATTCTGAATATACATGTCCTTGGTCTGCCACAGAATTTCAGTACTATATTTTCCTAATGCTTTCAAATCCTAGTAATTAATTTTCTTTTAATTTCGAAAAAATATTTTACGTCACATTTTACATCTTAGGTTTGCATGGAAACGTATGGAAATGTAGGCAGACAGCAGGAATTAACTTTTAAGAACAAACTGATCATTCACTTCCATTATTAAGAGGTAAACAATGCAACATGAGTATTCTCTCACGAGAATGAATTCTAATTGTTGAATTCAATTAATAGTTGATTACTAAATTAACTACCAAACACTGTTCAACATACTTCAAAATCAATGATGTTTCAACATTCTTTGTAGTACTGACATCAACGTCAGAAAATAAAACGAAGCACCGAAAAATTTGATTGACAATTTAATACACATAAATATCGCATTTAGTAGAAATTTACACATTACTTGAATTTAATGGCTGTTATTTTGTAATGAACTATTTAGAGAATGGTTGCATCCAGCTATTAACAGAGGACATAATTCACGATATCACAGAGGAAAATCATAGATCATTAACAAACAACGCCAACACTCACGAAGGCAAAGACATTTCCTGGCAATAAAAGGCCTGCAAGAGCCATTTCGCCACACAAATCTTCCGTAAAAACAAGCTCATTACACTGTGAACAAGACTCCCTCGCGGCACGTCCCCGCCCACTCTGCACCCGCAGTTCGTTAACGAACGCCGACATTACGACCGCGGATCGTTAAGAGCCGTCAACGTCCTCGTGCACCACAAGCGATCAGTCACAGTTCAAGCGCGGCGCACACCTCCACGGGAACTGCCTTCTCCGCGCCGAAGCCCTAACAAGCGCGCGCGATAGCCGAGTGGGCAGGCAGGCGCATCTCCAGAGCAGCCGGCCTCGTTCCTAACAGGCGCATTGTATTCATCGGAGTTGTTCCCTGGCAGGGCGAGGCGCGGGGCACGGAAAGACGGTGGCGGCCGAGCCAGCGGAAAAGACAGGGGCGGCAGGACAGGCGGCAGCGAGGCAATTGGAATGGAAAAAGACGACGGTGATATTCAGAATATGGTGTGGAGACGAGACTACCAAGAGTCTGGGGGCTGCTTGTCGTGCGTCAACAATCACAGATGTGTACTAGGTTGTGTTCGCTTTGTGATTTGATGTTGATTTCAGTGGTTTGTAGATTTTATTTTTTACACATACTTTCCAAATACTTTACTCATACTTTTTAAAACATACTTTTCTACATATAGCTATATAGAATAATATGTTTCGTATACACACTTCTTTGATATTGAGGGCAATTTTTGGGTAAATGTTTTTGTTGTTCGGGGTGGTAGTGGTGGTGCTGGTGGTGGTAGTGGTGGTGGTGGTGGTGATAAGAGAGTAAGCGATACAGACGGTTAAGGCTGAGAAATGGAGGAGAGGTTGGTGGTGATGTGAAGGCTGCCGCAGAGGCAGAGAACGGGAAAACCTGCTCCAATTAGCG
>JAHLJT010002406.1:155296351-155307155 GCA_031308135.1 Acheta domesticus
ATCCCAAATTCGAACACAAAAAAATATTTTCGAAAAAAAATATCACGAAATATTTTTACTGTGTCTTAGAAGCCTGGAACAGGCTCGAAAAAAATGTCAAAGGTTCCTCTTTACACACAAATTGTTGTGTATTTTTTTCAGAGTTTTCCGATTACTGGGCTGCAGTTAAAAAAATAAAAAACCATTTTCCCGCCTTTAAAGCACCTGGACTTTCAATATACTTTGAAACTGACTGCAACGGTTCTCTGCATTTATTTAGTGTTTATTATACATTTGTATACATTGCTGTATCACCCAATGAAGTTTTGATTTTGGAATATACTTACGAAGTATCATTTTTAAAGCTTTCTAATCCTTTGTATGAGAATATCATACGCTAAGGAAAGATAATAGTGTTTGGCAGTTTAATTAATAATAATTCCGTCATATTTGAGGGATAATTGGGGGACATGTGGAAAAATGGAGGGGAAGAGGTTAAAACCAGATTTACAAGAACTGTTTTACTTGTCTTAGAACACAGACACTGGCACGAAATAATCTTCAAACTTCATCTCAGAATGCTTGTGAATTTTTTTCATATTTTTTTAATAGCTGGGTCATAGTTTTTAAAAAAAACTAAGACATTTGTAGTCAACCACTTGGCAGTTCGGCAGTTGCCGCGTCCTAAGCACGTGCGACCTTGCTTGAGGAGGAAGGCCACAGAATAGCAGCTAAAACGTTGACAACTGAGCCTAGAACGCGGCGCCTCCCGGACAGATTAATAGTAACGCATTGGTTGCGGAAGCCTGTGTTCTCACGTCTGTAGATGTTTCAGACTAGAGAAAAAGTTGTCTTTTCCTTTACCTAAGTATTTGTTCTTGTATACGTATAAATATGGAGACACTCGTACAATCTGTACACGTGCGAAAACTCTGCACTTTGTAAATAATAATTGTACGAAAATTGAAAATTGATTTAATGTAGCACCCAACTGCAAACGCTCATCCCCCGAAAAGTAGTTTACGGCATTATAGACCCGGAGAGAATTCATTCCAAAATTGCTGAGCGTTGAGATAAAAATTCGCAGAAAATAAAATAGTCCCGTTAATTTTATCGTGAAAGATAATTTCAGTATTTTCCTTCAATTTAATTTTACATTGATATTGACTTCTCTTTTCTGTCCATCTGTGCTACGGAAAAGGCGCACCCAAAAGAACTAATATGGAAAATTGTAAAATGGGATGATCATAAAAGTGGTATTTTGAAAAATACATCCCAACAACATAATCGGGGCCTAATATATTCCCCTTCACTTCCCCATTGTCCCCCATCTATTCTGCACACGAAATGTCCTTTATCATTTCCCCATTTGTCATCTACCCGTCCCCCAAAACATGTGTGTTAGAATTTACTTGTTCTCAAAGAAAAGGGCGTGTCCCCATGAGACAAGCAAACCTGGTTTAAAAGGCCTAGGAAGCATCGCTTCCGAGTTATTTACCATTATAATGTGTGTTGCAATAATCTTTTTTTGTATGTCATAATCTGCAAACTTCTATTTTTTCTTCTAAAATGTGTTTGATGTAGGATGGGGTGTAATTCTTTATCCACCAGTATCACACTTACAAGGTCTTGTGTCGATTGTTTCTTATAAATTGCCAAAACTATCGTCTTTCCGTAGCATACGATTACTTATGCAAACGATTAGAAAGCTTTAAAAATGATACTTCGTAAGTATATTCCAAAATCAAAACTTCATTGGGTGATACAGCAATGTATACAAATGTATAATAAACACTAAAATAAATGCAGAGAACCGTTGCAGTCAGTTTCAAAGTATATTGAAAGTCCAGGTGCTTTAAAGGCGGGAAAATGGTTTTTATTTTTTTAACTGCAGCCCAGTAATCGGAAAACTCTGAAAAAAATACACAACAATTTGTGTGTAAAGAGGAACCTTTGACATTTTTTTCGAGCCTGTTCCAGGCTTCTAAGACACAGTAAAAAATATTTCGTGATATTTTTTTTCGAAAATATTTTTTTGTGTTCGAATTTGGGCTTGAGAAAATATTGAAAAATACTTTTCTGATAGTCTAAGTTGTGTTCTTATTTATCATATTTTTTTCTGTCTGATAAAATAGTGTCCAGTTGTCGAAAAAAATTGAAATTAAAAAAACACGTTTTTGGCTGTATAGGGATGTGGGTGGTAGGACGGAGGCTAAGAAACCTTTCAAAAATATTATTTTTATGTTAGAATTATAGTGTAACCACTCATATGTAATTTGGTTGAGGGGAACTTTTTACCATCTTATCGGGGGGGACCCTTTCTTACGTCGTTTTTCTTTGTTTTTAGGGCATTTTAAAAACATTTTACGAGCATTTTATTGATCATTTTTGGCAAAGTGTTAGTTCATCAAAATCCGTCCCCTAGTAATAGCAAGCTATAACGTATCAGTAAAAATAAAGAATAAACTCCTGCTTTTAAGGCGGTGAGGGGGATGGCCTCTTGGGCTGCGAGCGCTGCACACGCGTGGGCGGCGCCGTGCCGCACGCCCCCGACCGCGCCCCGCTCCCCGCTGGCGTCCCACGCGGAGCCCCGCGACGCGACGGCTCGCGCAACACGGGCCCCCCGCTAAACGGAGCCCAGCGCCCCCCAGCGGCCCTGCAAGCACGCCCTACTTGGCCATCCGGTCACGCGTCCGAACGCTCAGTCTATGCACAGGCTATGCTCAGGCCTAGCGAATGCTAGGGCGCGACCGTGGCGAATTTGCGATACGAGCTAGACAGCTAGATCGAATTCAGCCGCTCTCTGCAGGAGAATTCCAGCGACCTCTCGCGCTGATTGGTTGTTTTCCCAGGTTTTTCCGATCAATGCCAAGCGAATATCGGAGCAGGTCCCCATCAAGCGGTCCACGAATCACACGCGATTTTTCGTACCACATCCTTGACCCATACACACATGTTTATGCAATACACTATTACATACGTTGGGAGATCAGTCGGGGTTAGAACTTGTCCCGTCTGGGGCGGTGTCCCACTGCGGGAGATATCTGGGAGGAATATACTCCACATGTCGTTGAGTAAGTCGGTGCCGGTTCTCGCCAGCTAGTACGGGTGGAACACGGCCACCTCCTGAAAAATTACATTCACTACACTTACAGAACTGATGTCAACAGCAGTTGAAGAGTCCAGAAACATCAATCAATCGAATACCGCGATACTCTTTCATTTAAAAATTGTTTTAACAAGCCGTGCGGGAAAGGGTCTCTCGTGCATGTTATCCGTGTGCGAAACAGCTATTTTTTTATTCTATGTGTGCAAAACATCATGGAGCGTGCCCGAAATATCGCGAAGCTAAACATAGTTCACGCACGACGAGTTAAAACAATAGTATAATATGCAATACATGTGCGATGTGATTCTCGTGTTCATCTTCCGGCACAGGCTCGCCGACAAACTCGACACGTGCGCGAATCACCCGTTTCGTAATACACCATTTTGAATTCGTAATGAATACCTTTAAGGCCGTGTAGTGGGCGGGATTAAAAAATGACTACATTTTGCCAATGAATGTTTGGTGGGGGAATCTCAGTATGCATATTGGTAGTAGTTAGCAACACGAATATTCTGCAGGAGCCAATCCTTCCCCTGCAAGTTAGTGTAACTGCCAAATATCAGAGCAGAATGAGTTATTCAGGAATCAGAGGCGCGTTGACAAAAGAGGCAGTTGTGTAACTTTGTTATATGCTGTTTTCTATAGCATGTTCATTCGCAAAAAGTTATATTTGACCCCACCTATATGCCCTTCCCCTGTCTAGGAATTTTTAACATTTATTCTCAACCATCTGTAAAGACATAGTATAACAAATTGTATAAAATATAAATAACCTTAGAAAACGTTAAATAAAACAAAGAATTACATTATTATGTGATCGAGTTCGAAATATTTAGTGCTCAAAATTATTGCCCACATGTGCGAAAGAAAATAAATGTCAGTACTTGTAGACTGTCGTAATAAACATTATTATTTGCCTCAAAGAGATAAATTAACATTACCTCGAACATAATGTCGTAAATTTATATTGTTGCCAAAATAAAACTTTTGAACGAAAGAAAAATGTTACTTGCATAATCTAAAATACAACACTTCAACGTGAAAATACTAAAAATATTTGATTTAATTCCTACACAACAAATGTGACAGACCTATCCATTATTTTTCAACATGCTACCAGGACAGCACTGGCCAGTACAAACTAATGCCATCGATTTGCTAAGCGCTGACAATCGTATTAGTAGCTGTATGTTGGAATTACGCAGTACGTAAGCCTACGTGGTATAGTTGTAGAATTTTGGATGGAATTTTCAATAGAATGCTCTCACACATTACATTTTGTACCCTTGATGATACCGCTCTTCACACAATTTAACTTTTATATTAGCATTCAGTTTTGCTTTTTAGTTTACCTCTCAGCGAACCAGTTATTCCATTAATTCATTAGTGATTTCACTAATATTTTCACCAGTGATTTCATCAATATTCACTAGTGATTTCATTAATATTTTGTGGATTTTAAAAATATCATCGTCACTTATAGAAGGCCTGCATTCGACACCCGCCTTGCGAAACTAAACCAGAGAACGTCGAACTTTATGGCGTATTGTTACGTGTATGCTCCATCAAATTATGAGGGTAATGATTAAAAGAGCATACACTCTACGTTACATCAGATGAGATCTGTATCGGATACATTCTCCATATGGCGCCGAAGTGCTTATCAACATACTCGTATATAATGCACAGCGAGTGCGGTGCTTTAAACAAGCATTCGCAGTCGCATTGTTCTTCCTGACACTTCCTCATGGCCGATTCTTCAACGATGTTCAGACCGTTACATTCAAATAGGAATACATGTTTAACGAGTGGGTGTTCCATGCGGATGTTGTTGCTGTTAGGCTTGGCAGTGGTCGCATCAAAAATGGGCAGCGACTAAGCTTCAAGCAGCCAATAGATCATCAAAAATATGAACAATATATGAACCAAAGAACGTCGTTTAAAAGTTTAACGGTAATTAATTTATAAATCAAAAATATCATTTTATCTGAAGATATGTTTCAATATTTCACTTGTACATGTCAGAATTTAAAAAAAATTATGCAGCGTAATTTATTGAACACGTTTATTGTGTGACCAATGAATTAGGATTTTTTGTAACTTTTCGTATATTTGAGTTAATTTGTGAAGTAAACATTGATGTTTTATATCGGTGTTACAACATCATGTTTTTGGTCACAATATCATGCATAAAAATATATCTTCACGAAGTGTTGATTGGTTATAATGTGATTATAATAAGTAAATATTTTACTGATTTTAAAATATTCATGATAGCATTAACTTTCGATCAGTTTCCATTCATTTAAAGAACATCCCGTTCATGAAGATGATTCCTTAAATACTTTGCATTGTGGCGCACAGATTTGTCAAATCCTTCATTTGATGAAAACATTCATTTATTTTTTAATTAGCTGAAAGAACCACACAATATTTCAATGCATGATTATATCTTCAATATGCCATTTACAACCTATAGCTTATATGCACTTTTGAACAATCTAATTAATTGGTCATTGGTACATCAATACATGAAAACCTATAATTACATAAATGGCTACAAAAAACACTAATACAATTGATTTGCTACAATTCTAACATTGTGTGTCAGTTACTAATAGTAATTAGGTTTTCTCGTTTTTGTTTGAGTGGAGTTTCTTTAAATAGAAGCAGTTCCGTATTACATTGTGAGTGTCAACTTTTCTTCTAGAGATTTTTGTTATATGAAATGAAATATAACTTAGCTTACCCGTGCGAGAACTCCCGCATGTTAAAACCTACTTCCCTACCCTTCCATTTCCATACACCTCTTAAGGGAGGAAGTTGTTAACTAAATGTGTTTATTTGTTTAAAAAGCGTATAAAAACATGTGCTGAATATTAACTGAACATAAATGTATAATTGTAAAAAAATGTAACCACGTTATGTAAACATTCAGAACTAACTCTATGTAAACTTAAAGCATGTACCTCATTGTAAACTTACAGAATAGTCGCTAATAACCTTGCAGTTGAGGCGACTATAAATAAATTAAATTTAAATTTAATTTAACATATACTGGTCCATTATAAACCTTTTTCTTCCGGCCTTCTTATCCACAGTCACTTATTCTATACGTTTCCTTGTAATTGTACAAACTGAACGTATTTTATGTTCACAGTACAACACATCCTTCTCAATCAATACATACTATTCTTATTTAAACTTATTACCGAACAGAGAGGTACTTCCGTGCAATTAAATTACTTAAAAATCAAGTAATTAGTTCAATTTCACATACAACTGCAGATTCTGCACGTTTCTGAACAAATAGAGTATAATCGAGAAGCGCCGAACCAGAAAAAATGTAATAGAATGTCCACCCTGTAGACGGTTTGAGAACGGTTCTTTTGAGGCCTTCGGCCGCCCGAGTGCTACGGATTGCATTTAACATGAATATTTAGATCCGTTTTCTTCAACAAATCCTTCATATTTTTACAGTTTAAACAAATTGGTCACGTCTCCGTGAAATTCTATTTTGTTGAGTCTTTATTTATAAAGATTGGCTGCGTGTGAGAGCCACAAATTCATCTTTACTACATAAATAATATAGGAGAGGATTCTTGGAGCATATTTACATCAGTTTTGCAAAAACCACTTTTCTGCTTTGAGTCTGACCAACATGATTAAGATCATAGCGAACAGAAACAGGCACTACCCATCATACAGTATACATAGCGTAAGCAGACGAGATAAGACAATGACAAACCAGCGTTCAATATGCTATAGAAAGATACCAACATTTTTAGTAGAAAGCCCACGGAAAAATCCAACTCGAAGCAGAGCATTCTATCTCTAAAAATCACCTTCAACCACAAGGAAAGGATAACTTGTCAGCAATCATTAGGGCAGTACACGTGCAACTTCCGCGGTTTTGCACAACATGTGCTGATCCGCATGAGTAATAAATCCCGCTACCATTACTAAGAAACAGCTCAAATCCTCCGCCGGCGGTGCAAGGACGGCTGCGAAAGCCGTGCGGCCGCGCGCGCGAGCTGGCAACCTGGCAGGCGGCTAATTGACCCGTTAGTGTTAATTAAGCGTGGAACTGCGGCGGCTAATGGCTACAGCCCGCCTAACGGCAGAGCAAAGATAAAGCGTGTTAAATGTTATGTCCCGCGATGCCATTACCAAGAGGGCGGCGGCGGCGGCGAGGGCGGAGGCGGTTGTCGTGGCGAAGGCGAGAGGATCGGGGGCGGGGGTGTCTGTTCGAGGGCGGAGGCGAGGGGGTCGGAGATGCAGAAGGACGAGGGAAGGGGGGGGCGAGAGAGGGGGAGCGCGGGTGGAGTTTTGCGGCGCTGGTGGCGTGAGGAGCGAGCGTGATGGCTGTGGCGTGGGGGAGGAGGTGCAGAAAGGAGAGGGGACAGAGAGAGGCGTGGCGACGCACGGGTCTGCCAGTGGCCTCTCACCTTGCCCTCCTGAGGCGTCGAACCGCGCTGGTGCGACGCCAAATGCCAAGAGGCAATCGACGTGCGCTTCTGGCAACTCGACGCGCTCTTCGCGAAATGACCCTGCTGGCCGAGGTACTTTGGCACAAGCTTTGATCGCTCTCTTGTGTGGATGAGCCATTCTCAATTCAAAGCATTGTTACCTGTTACGTTAATTTTATTTGGATTTAACAGTAGTGCACTTCTTCTCTGGGTATAACACGAAAAGAAAATACGATGTATTATTCTTGATTCAATATTTAATTGATTTAAAGCTAAAAATCATAAAAATTATGAAACCTGTATACACGAAAACTAAATTGTGAAAACTGAATGTGAAATAAAAGAGCATTGTAATACAATACCATCAACTTATTATTATTATTATTATTATTATTGCAACAATTATATTAGTAAATAAAGAGCACAAAAGGGAGCACAAAAGCTACATTAGTACAAAAGGGATTAAGCTACATTTTTTTTCAAAACCCACATTTTACTATAAATTGATTTTACACCACATCGAACATCGCCCTAGCAAAGCGCTATGTGTCACTCCTTGTATAGTAGCTACTCAGTGTGCCGAAAGATATCGTAGTTACTGTCTCAGGCAGCTCTTACTCTCCAAAGGAGTAGCATGAGACTCATTCCTCGAGTAGCTGCTCCAGTAAGTTTCTGTAACAGTGAAGGTGTGTTTCTACACACAAGCAACACGTAGAAGACATTAATAAATTTTAACTTTACAGGCATATCTCTAACTAGCAGCCAATGTATTCAAGAATTCAAACACAAAAGAAAAGGAAAGTATGAAAATGTGAAGAATGGGATTTTTTAAAACTAAGTAAGAACTGCTTTCGCGCTTAGCGCCTTTATACTTGGCTCTTCACTTGGTATTAATAAGTAATGGTCTCTGACGTTGTGTTTACGAGAATGCCACCAATGCTAATGGCGACGAAGTGTGAATCGATTAGCAAAGGAGAGGAGAGAAGAAGTATCCCCAAGCAAAGGCAGTTATAAGTTAATACAAATGAAGACTAGAAATACGATAAGTGGAATATGGTAAACTTTATTATTACAATGGCAGGACGGCAAGCAATGGCCTGCAATGGCAGAAAGTGTGAGGAGAGCAAAAACCGGAAAACGGCAGAAACGGTGAGGACGGCAGAAACGGCGAGGACGACAGAATCTGTGAGGACGACAGAAATCGGTGAGGATGGCAGAGACGGTGAGGACGGGAGAATCGATGAGGATGGCAGAAACGGCGAGCAGAAACAGAAAGCAAGAAACAGAAACGCAAGAACCGCCAGGAAGCCCGGAAGTGAGCAGGAATGGACAGGACGGAAGGAACTGACAGAAAAATAAGGACGGCTAAGCAGGAGGGAGCCGGGAACCGTGGAGAAAATTGGGAGCAATTCTGACAAGGGGGGGTGAAGGAACCGCGGAAAGCGGGGAGAGGCGGGGCGGGGAGGGGCGTCATCGCGCGGCCGGCGGAGGCGGCAGCAACCCGACACCGCGGCTGCGCCCGGGCCGAGTTGTAAACCGACATGTTTCGCCGCGCGGCGCGGGGCCGGAGCGCAGGGCCGCGCCCCGCTTCCCAGGCCGATCCGCCGCCCGCGGCGCGCATGTGCGCCCGCCCCCCGCACATATGGCGGCCCATCGGCACATGTGCGCCCGCCCGCCGCAGCGACCGCACCGATCCTCGCCCGCGCTCACAACGAGGCCTGGACCTACAGGCAGGCCGAACGCTTCCAGCTCCCCCGCGCTGGAAGTGCTCGCTCCAATTGTGGAAACCCAATTTTTATTATGCCATTTTTCGGGATTTTGTTACAATTTTCATAACTATTCCAAAATATTTCTGAAAAAGTGAAACAAGTCAAGAAAATATTTGCTTTTTTTATTTTTATGAAAAAATAACCAAGTTTTCCATCTATAAATAATTATTAGATTCTACTTAGTAAACTTGCATAATTTCTCAAATAGGAAATGGATCGGCCTCGTAATGAACGCAAATTACAATCATTCGAAATTGCACATTTTACAGAAATTTAAAACAATATGTTAAGAAAAAGCTCAAAACATAGAAAACTGCTTTTGAACGTATTTCGAAATTCTTAAATAAAATTTAATTGGAAATATTGCAGCGAGCTTGTTTTATTCTTTTGAAAGTGGAGCACCTTAGCCTCTCTTTTGTAAAACTGTGCACTTGTCACGATAACCGTAATCTGCTGCTTATATATTTTTTAAAGAAAAAAACTCCAGCGTTTATTAGCATGTATAATCTAACAAGAATGATCACTGGGCTGCGCAGACTCACCCTCGCTTCCAGATCTGAATTATTTCGGTGGCGTCGAGAGCCTCGCGAGAGCGTACGCGCGCACTTGCCTCGCTCGCTCCGCGGGCGCCGTCGGAGGCTTTTTTCGCCGGGGACGCCCCGCCCCGCCCCGCACTGTGACAGGCCGCCTTCCGTTTCCCACACGCGAGTCAAGTGCACGCGGGGGCAAGACGCCACCCCACCCCACCCCACACTTACGACTGGTTATGAGGCGGTGCTTGCGTACGAAGGCTGCGCTTAATGGCGATAGAAAACGAATGCTTACGAGTGTTTATGCCTCGTTTCAACTTTGAAGAACTTCTCTTCTTTTTCGTTTATTACAATACTTCTGCTTTACTGTAAACCAGTAGATTGCTGATTTTGTTCTTGTCCAATAATTACTGTTATTGCCTTTCATATTTTCGTCGATTTTCCTATTTTTTTCTCCCTTCGATCTTTATTCTTTTGATATTTTCATATTTATCTATATGGCTAATAGATATCCGCAATATTAGGTATAAATGTACTATTGTGCGGGGGAACACAAGATGCACTTTGCAAGAGTCGGATGCAATCCGAAGGATTAAAGAATAAACTAGATACCAAGATTTTGAAATAAGGTTTAAGAATAAAGTTATTCTAAAATAATTAGACTGACAAAACAAATAAAGTGGTAATAAAAAGAGATATGCGGTTTAACATTTCAGAAAATCCAATCAATAAATAATCTTTTAAATTATGTTTTTATAATTAAAAAGTATTGTTTAAAATGTAACAGGGTAGCGTCGATCGTTCCACGTGAATACGTTTTTATCTTTCGCAGTGAAGAAGTCACACAGAAAAATATACCACACATTCATTCGTCTCTAACTCGCGCGAAACTACAAATTCTTTCGTAGGAAACGTGAAACCAACCGAAGCCTCTTTCGTAAATCTTCG
>JAHLJT010002406.1:155308155-155459093 GCA_031308135.1 Acheta domesticus
AGATCCCAAACAACGTCAACGCCTTCCACTTCGTGATAAACAACAATTTGGGGTCAAGCGCCAAAGCTGTAGGTTCCGCCTCCATTCACACGCGTCATCCGCCGGCGGCGCGGAGGAACCGCGGCGCGTTTTTGTTTGCCCCCTCCCCCGCCGCCACAGCCATTGCCCTCGGCAGGCAGCGGGGGCGGCGGGCGACGCACGGCGCGGGCGTGCGGACAGACGCGCGTTTTATGACCCGCGAGCGAGGAACGACGAGCAGCGCCGCGCCGCCCCCGCACACGCGCCGTCACGCCTCACAGATCAACGCAAGCACGCACGGGTGTATTACGAGTATTTTAATTATTTAATAGGTAATTAAAACACATTGATACATAATTTCAATTCTTTTAACTATGTGGCTAGGCTGAAGGCCTTTAAGCCATTACAATACCTACATCCTACCGCATTCTAACCTTTGGAATTCTGGCATTTACCCCTAATGGTCTCTTTATCGCATCAAAGCCGCGGAAAGGAGACCATAAAGTACGGCTGAGGCAAAAAACCCTGAAAGGGGAAATGTTGTATACTAGAATTGCAGTGTACCCTCATTAACTCTCCTATTAACCAGAAGAACAGTTGAAAATGGTGCACGAACAGGATGATCAGTTTATCCACCCTTAACAGGAATCGCACATGCTGGAGCATCTGTTGATCTAGCTATCTTTTCACTACATTTACCAGGAATTTCATCACTATTCTGTGGTCACGGGGTAAAAGTTTTTAAGTCAATTTTGGGGGAAATTGGGTTAAGTACTGGAACTACAAGTTAAGAATCTATATTTTATTTTAGTTAAACAACTTAATTCAAATGCTGCCTCCTTAACGAGAAAAACGTTGGGAAATAGCGATGATTATTGGAAAAAGCGTAGGTTGCTCAATAATCTAACCCTTGTTTTCTCCAAACTACGATTTTTGTCTTAAGAACTTTTACCCCGTGACCACAGTATTAATGAATAGTAGTTTATGCAATTTGTTTATAATGTTAAGCTTTATTGCATGAGCAAGTGTTTTGAAAATGACCGACATTAGAAGCGATTTCAAAATTTGTACGACTACAATAAAACAACATTATAAACAAGTTGCATACGCAATGTTTTTGTAAAACAGCATTTTATAAGAGAATCAAACTTAATTTTGCGAAACAACTTTCTTATGACGTCTCGGGTATTTGACATCTGTGCGAGAAACGGAGGTCGCCTGTTCCGTTTACCGCTACCTCCCCGAGAGTGGCTGAGTGGGTGATGACGCAATAATTCGTGCCGTAAAATGCTAATAGGTCATAATTTGTGTCGTAAAATGCCCTTTTTTGAACGATTTCTTGCAACAGACAAGGTCGTTTATAATGCTGGTATAAAAAAAGTATTCATTGAAAAGTGAATAGTCTCCACAATGAAAAGTCGTAATTTAGACGATTAGTTATTTTAATATCGCCGAAACACTTTATCAAAAGACACCATAGACGCTTATTAAACACTGAAACAACTTTTACAGAATCGCACAAAAATCTTACAAAGAGACTAACTGTGCGAGTCACTCTGAATCGAGCCTCCTTATTACTACCTACTGAGTAAATTTTATTCACTTCTATTCTAGGGTTAAGGATCTCTACATCCTGGGAATTACACTTAAATGTATCACAGGAAGTTCCTACAAAATATCCCTTTCATATCTAATACTCTGAGGAAAGATAACGAGTTTGCACCATTCACAAGAAGCCATCGATGAAACCAACCCAGTAAGTGCGCTACTGCTCGAAGGGAAATCAAAACCCAATCATGCGTCAAATAGATTGCAGTTTACAAGTTTGCAGATTATTAAGGGAAAAGAGCTGGCGAAAATGCCACAGTCAAACACACATGTTGCCGTCACGTCGCAGATGACATTCCCATACATGTTACCATCGTACATAACTCGGAAACAATGATCCTAAGCTCTTAAAATTGTGTTAAAATCAGTTATGATTCTTGTATTGTAATCTCCAAAATAATATCGATGTGAAGTTTCTATTACATTTTTCAACGGCATCCTCACTTCGAAGTACAAATTGTTTAAATGTTTCCAAGTTGGGTTCTAAGATAAAGCTATTTTCACTTTTAAAACAATGATTTACAGAGCGCGTCAAGAGTGCACAGATCCAACTTGTAGTATTTCTTGTCAAATAGTATATCTTGTCAAAATAGAAAATAATAAAAAGTTTAAAATTATATTTTCGATGTCGATGACCACAATGACCATGGTAATGAAATCTCCAATTGACTCATCGCTTCGCTCCCAAACATGCGGGATTCGAACTCGATCTTGGTCATAGATGACACTCTTGTCTTTCATTGGTGTTGTAGATGTCTCCGGTTTTGATGACCGCCATGTCCGAAGAGCCCGCTAGTATGTTAATGTTCAGTGTTTGGTTCAAGATGCATTCCATTGGGATGCAGAAGGCAAAGCAAATATTATTTTTGTTGTGCGTCACCCCAAGGGAAAGTTGGTGACTAAGTATACAGAACTGATACTGGCCTTCAGTAATTACGAAATAAGGAAAGATGTTACTGATATCTGAAACGTGCTGATTTGCTTCATGGAAACTCTACTGCAATTGCAATGTGAAATATCCATGCCTCATATACCATTGGAACTCTAAAATTCGTATTTTTTTGAGTTCTAGTATCTTCATTATTCCTTATTCAGTTCATATTTTTCACAACATTTAATTAATGCACTCGTATTTACACTTGAGAGTCAATGTAAATGCACGAGGATATCTATATTCAATGTAATTCGATAATTCAATTTTGATTTCAATAGCGTCACATCTCGGAAGAGCATTAAGGTGTAACTCTGTTCCATGTTTTGTATAAATTTCCTATAATTTAGAAATGACTAATATTTGTTCTGAAGTATGACTTACATTTATTGCGTTATCGTAAACACAGAGTTTTACTGGCATTACTGTGTCATTAACACGAACACCTATCGCGAGAGCAGGAAAACATCGCAATTGCTGCGCGCCCCGCGCGGAGCGACAATCGCTTTCCGCCGCGAAGTAGCATTTACGCCAAGGTAAACGGCGCCTGTGGGCCTCGGGCACTCCGCCGCACGAGCAGCGGGGCGGCCTTTCGTTTCCCGGAAACGCTCGTGCGTAGGTCGCCCGCGCCCGCGCCCCCGCGCCCCCGCACCCCCGCGCCGCCGCCACCAGCGCCACCTGTGAAAACAGCCGCTGCGCTCGACGCGTTCGATACGCCCCCGGAGATAACGCCACCACCGCCACCGCCACCGCCGCCGCCGCCGCGCATATCGCCTGTCGCGCCGAGACTCCTGCCCGCTGCGCTGTACAGGGCTGGGCGCCTCTGCTTTTCAAATGAAAGTAACAAAAATAAAATAAATCGAATTGTTTCATAGTAACTGCTTACATGTTTGCTTGCAGAATACAGAAAATATTCCGAAATGAGAATGGCTCGAAATTCACATTAAGAATTACGAGTGTTCAGAGAAGTAATGTAGTGTATTCAATGTTGAGACATGATTTAGTTCGGGATCTAGTAGAATGTACAACGATAATGAGGTGTGACCCAACAATGATATCACTTGTAAGTTTGAACATTTAATAGACTACATAATAAGAGATGAAGTTATAGTTTATACTTAGGTGACGAAATTGGTTCCGATTATGCAATTTAAGACCACAACACGGGATTTCAAAACATAATCAGTAGAAAGAAAATAGTCCTTAATTCCACTTGTTGACGAGGTATTGAGATAGGAGAAAAATACAGTTCGTTTTTTTCCTAACTTGCTTTAAATGTGAAATGCGTAAGTACCTGCGCGCTTCAGATTTTGTAGTGCTCTTGTAGAATGTCTGCTTTGGAAACACGACGCTTGTAAACAGTAAAGTGTTTATTGCTCTTCCGTATGTCATCCTTATCATGATGCTTTCGTTATCGAAATGTAGTAGTGAAGATAGGTGACTAGCAACGGAATTAACAGCACACATTGAAAATCTATTTTATTCATTTTCAAATCATACAGAAATAGAGAGAAAACTATGCAGAATCTGACCATATGAGAGATGTTTATCGTTTAGATACACAGGAACACGGAGAAAAAAAAGAAATCATTTAGTTTTTGTCTGAAACATGCACATATTTCATAGTGTTGATTGCGCAATGTGCTAAGACTGAAATTTATTTTCATTCTGTTTTATGTTCAGCTGTCTTGTAAAGTGTTTATCCTGATCTGTACTTCTAGTCTTTGACAAACATTGCAAAGCTAGAGTGCGACTTCGCTTGAGTACCTCACTCCTTCACTTCTGTTACAACGTGACCATACCTACGTACTCCTTGCACTCATCTCTTCTTTCTGTCTCTGCGGGTAGGTGCTCTTCAATATGGGCGAATGATACATAGGTGATTCCATAAGTTTCTGACCTTACCAAATAATGCTCATCAATGAAAAAACCTTCTGGCCAGTAAATAGTCTTATCTTTAATTGTTGTAATACAGTAAGTTTGCAACTGACATGTCTTTCACTTTTGTGGAGAGAGATATTTGAGTTGTCTTAGGTGCGTGAAATCTCACCGTGTTTATTTTCTTCAAGACAATGCACCTGTGACTTACTGCCTAGTTGCAAATAATGTTGTGAAGACTGACTTCAAGGAGAAGGACCATTCACCCTAGGTTCAGATTGGGCATCCAGCAACTACTACCATTAAAAAAAAATTAAAGAATGACCTTCGGGGAAGAAAGTTTTCATGAGTGTGAGGTGACAGAAACAGGTTTTACTTTCCCGTATACGTACGTATACACGGAGTGATGTACGTAGTATAGGGAAAGTTACGTTATGCTGCGCGGAAAAAATGGTCAATTTTCGCCAGAAAAAAAAATCGTTGCCGGGCGCTGACAACGAAAAAGTGGATAAAACCTGTTGCTAATTTAAGAAAAAAAATCCCTAACACGTGGTGTAGCCAGAACCCCCTCTTTTGTGGATCATTGATACCGAAAAAGCAATTGAAACGAAAACGTCCGTCCCTCCCTCTCTCCGTCCGTCTGTGAACACTGCTAGCGCCTAAACCATACGTACGATTTCTTCCACAATGGATATTCCCCGATCGATGTGGTTCTAGTCAGAGCTTTGAGATTTTGAAAAATATTCTGGAAAATTTGGGGTACTTATTTGAAGCCCCCCAGACATTTTCAAAATTTTCTCAAAAACGGCTCCAAATTTTTTCTTTAAAATTCTTGTAAGAATAAAGTAAAATACACTTATTAAGGTGACATAGGTCCGATTTTTGCGGATAACTCTGAATTTTCGAAAATTGCAAAAGTTTAAAATTTGTTCGGCGTCATTCTAAAACTACAAATTTGAAGATAGAGATTTTTCTTTTAAATAAAATTTGTTGTCCAAAGTGAGTTCTTTCATTAAGGTCATAAGGTCTTTTTTTTAAACGTTTAGTAGTTTTCGCGCAATATTGCGTGCAATATGTGCAATTTAAAAAAAATACAAAAACAAGGTTTTCTCACAAACGGCTCCAAATTTTTACTTTAAACTTTTGGTAGGGATAGTGCCTAATGTATTTTATGAGATGACGAAACGCCATATTGCTCTATTCTTTTGTTTCTTCAAAAATCGGAAAAACGTAATTTTTTTGACTTGTCTGTCACGTCGTTAATATTTACTTTAGCGGCGATTTTTTCACATTATTATATTTACGAGTACTCGCTGGGTGGCCCCGCGCTGATCTACACGCCAGCTTGCGAGGGATATCCCCTTCCGAGTATTTCCCTCCAGCGGGATAATGCCTCAGCCAGGACAAGCTCTTAAGTGCCCGACAGGTTTTCCCCACATGTGTGGTAGAGCAAAACGTGTAAGTATGTGGGTGTGTGTGCAAGGGAAGAGAATACAAGGAAGAGGAAGTGAAGGACGCGCGCGGTCCACGGCCTATTTGTTAGGGTACTGCTCCGACATTTGCCTGGTACTAATTTTAGATACCACGGAACACTCCGATCAGAGCAGCCAGCCGCTGGAAATCTCCTCCGGATGGCAGATGAATTCTACATAACACCACATTTTTAACATTACGATATCACAAATAACGGTATCTCCACTGCAATTGATAGAATTTAGGTTGGTATTTCCGTTAACCCTCAGACCGAAGATGAGTATTTAGCCTCATATTTGTTCACGTCCGATTTGTCACTTGTCTCATCTTCGTGTCACCCTCACAAGAGTAGGTTTCAAGACGTCATGGCTTAGAGTAAGATACTTTTTATGCTTGAAACGTAATGTAATGGACGATAATTTCTTGCAGATTAGAAAATGACCTTTCAACTTTATTTCATGCATTATTCCACACTCAAATACCCTTAATCCTTCAATTTAGTTTTCAGGACACATTTCCAAGAGTTCACGAAGATCAACAAAAAATCCATAATACGATAGCCTCACTCACATGTTTCCACAGCGTAGAACAATTAAGCATCAGAGTATAGTAGCAACTAAAAACAACAGGAATTTAAATTCAAAAATGCCATACATACAGACACGCCCTCACGGCGAAGAGAATAGTACGTTGTAGTATCTGGACGAGAGGCCGATTGATGGTTCTCCTCCTCGGCACCAGGGAGCAGTGCCGGCGCCGCCCGTTCGCGAGGCGCCGCAAACCGGTCGCGCAATTTCGCACAAATGTGCGGTTTCGCCCGACGGAGATTTAATTATCGTTATTTCTGAATGGGCCATTGTAGGTTCTTATCCAAATAGCAAATCTAATGTTGCACATTAACACACTCCCACGTGCGCTGGCGAATTTCCGAAGGATTAAAATTACTTTTTCGTTCCCTACCTTTCGGTGTTCCTTAGAGGTAACACGTCTATCGTTACTTGCCTGAACTTTCATTGTGCTGATGTAGAAATGTACAATATTCTTTTCCAAACGCTCAGCTAAGCCTTTAGTCAAGGCATGCCATGATGACGTAATACGCATTTTGGTTAAAGTATGTCACCACCCAAGTGAGACGTTACATCATTTTCAAGACAAAAACGTATTAAAATGACTTACAGTGAAGATAAACGCAGGCTTTGACAGGAAACAACGCATTTAGAAGTCTTGGACATCAAGTAAAGAAAACAGTTTTTTTCGTTAAACAATGACACTCAAATTACATACACTACACACACACACACACACACACACTGGTATATTTGATCAATTTACTTTTATCAGGCATTATCATATCACCTTCTAGGTTCTGTCCCATTTGAAAAATGTCCTCCATACTCTCTTCGGCGGAACTTGTGTTCTGTTGATATTTTGATAAAATATGACAAAAATAGCACACTTCTTTACAAAGTCTTTATCAATATACATAATTTTTAAAGGGTCATATAATAAGAGCTTTCCAAGCAACTACACAACATGAAGTTGGGGTTCTATTCCAAGAAAAGTCGGTTTTATGCGGTATTTATGATGGCATCGACACAAAGTAAAGTAAGCATGCTGCTGCTGAAGAGGGAAATTTCCCCCCATCCCCGCCCTAGATTTAAAGAAGATTTAAAATAGATTTAAGAAACTAAGTTTAGAAATACACAGATTAAAAGAAAAACAGCGGCCGCAAATGTATTCCAAAATAGTAGTTTACTTAACAAGGGCGCGAAACAGGTGATTCAGGCACGAGTCGAGTTTGTTGTCCGAGCGAAGCGAGGATACTATTTTTTGTTACATTCTGTGTGCTACTTTTTAAGACGCTTTGAGCGAAACGCAACTGTCAAGTAAAGGAATATAAATTAAATGTCAAGTTATTACTTTAAGGTATTTCTAGTAATTACTAGTAATTTCTAGAAATACCTTACTTGTACAAAAGCAAATAGATTCCAATCTTTGTCATGACACTATTGTTTGTAAATAATAAATAAAGAGACTGAGAAGATGAAAGACAATTGCGAATCGTTACAGATGTTTCGCACACGCTTCGGAATGTTCTGCACACTGATAAAAAATTAGCTGTTTCGCCCACGAAAAATAAGCACGAATAACCACGTTTCGCGCACGGCGGGTTAAAATAAATATTACGTTATAACACATGTTACCATCGAACTGAACGCGGAAACTATCCTTAAAGCCAGATTTTCGTGACCCCGGGAAATATTGATTGATTCATTCATATTTCTGAGCACTTCAACTGCTATGGTTATTAGTCCCGTTAGTGTAGTGTGTTTTTTTTCGTGGGAGGTGGCAGTGTCCCTCTCCTGCTTGATAGAAAGATCCGGTAGGTCGGCTTGCGGGGGATGTACCTACAGAGGTATCCCCCAGCGGGACCCCGTCCCAATCGGGATGAGCTCTCGACTGGCCTCCCGACACTGGTTGGGTAGTGTATTGGAAGAGTAAAGAGAGACGATAGGACGAGGAAGAGAAAGGAAAAATAGCATGCGGTCTTTGGCCCATTTGTTTGGATACAGCACCGTCAGTCGCCAGGCATTAATAATAAAAACCACGGAAAACTACGGATCGTAGCAGCGTGACGCTAGAATTCTCCTCCAGACAGTGACTCAATCCGGCGGGAAAATCCACCGGCATCGGGACTCAAACCATGAGATTGCCGATCAGAGTCGCAGTAGACTCAGCGGCAATGTTAGCTCTGAGCTTAATTCAGCCATTCTTTATCACAACATTGTTTGGGCGTAAGCTACAAAATGGGACCTTTTTAGACATTTGGAATCCATATTTGGAAGACACACTTACTCATTAACACGGGAAAACATTCGAAGTTGAGTTCCATTACGGAGATATTTTCACTTTAAAAACTATTAATTAAAATGTGAGGAATAATTGCACGGGTCGAACAAGTATTTAACTATTTTGTTTCCTTAAGCCTCAAACCATCAAATGTGTTATGTAAATCAAATATGTTACGATACCAAGTCATGAAAAGGCATCTTGTATCATCGTTTGCCGATCAGGCAACTTGATTCCTAGAAACCAAATATAAATTCTTTCAGATCTCGAAAAGAAATCGGTAATCGTACACGGGATTTCGCAAAGCTTGTTGGTTTGCAAAGGCCCAGAGAAATTACATAAGTCATTCCGTAGAAAAGGTCGGAGGTGATGGCACTTGCGTAGGCGAACCACGAAAGCAGTTGTAGAGGTAGCCAGTTGAATTGGCAGAAGAAATGGTAGTACTGATGCGGCTAGTAGTAGTCAAGCAAGCACAATGACTATCTTATGGAGACAATGAAGAGTAATGTGCTTAAAGGTAGGATAGGCGGCGGAGGACGAGCAGTGGAGGACGGGCGGCGGAGGACGGGCGGCGGAGGACGGGCGGCGGAGGACGGGCGGCGGAGGACGGGCGGCGGAGGACGGGCGGCGGAGGACGGGCGGCGGAGGACGGGCGGCGGAGGACGGGCGGCGGAGGACGGGCGGCGGAGGACGGGCGGCGGAGGACGGGCGGCGGAGGACGGGCGGCGGAGGACGGGCGGCGGAGGACGGGCGGCGGAGGACGGGCGGCGGAGGACGGGCGGCGGAGGACGGGCGGCGGAGGACGGGCGGCGGAGGACGGGCGGCGGAGGACGGGCGGCGGAGGACGGGCGGCGGAGGACGGGCGGCGGAGGACGGGCGGCGGAGGACGGGCGGCGGAGGACGGGCGGCGGAGGACGGGCGGCGGAGGACGGGCGGCGGAGGACGGGCGGCGGAGGACGGGCGGCGGAGGACGGGCGGCGGAGGACGGGCGGCGGAGGACGGGCGGCGGAGGACGGGCGGCGGAGGACGGGCGGCGGAGGACGGGCGGCGGAGGACGGGCGGCGGAGGACGGGCGGCGGAGGACGGGCGGCGGAGGACGGGCGGCGGAGGACGGGCGGCGGAGGACGGACGGCGGAGGGAGTCGGAGGGCATGTGGGACGAAAGACGTGGAGCAATGGACACGGCAGATTTGCGGAGGAAGGGAGTCCAGAGACGGGGAACGATGGACGAAATACTAGGAGCATGCTTAGGTGCAGGCGACGTGGATTGGGGGCGGAGGACGAGGGCCAGGAGACGTGGGTCGTGATGATCGGTGGGTTAAGGAAGGAATGGCGGCGGGCGGCGGAGTCAGAGCCACTCACCCACCCGCCGCCCCGCCGCAGCGTCGCGTCGTTAATATGCGGAATCCGTCGCCGCCGGAATCTCAGACTCGAGGAGGCCGCGCGCAGGCGCGCGCAGCAACACGCAGCTGGTCGCAGCCTCAGCGCAGGCGAGGTGAATAATGACGTCACAATGTGAGAAAACCTCACACGTAATGCTAGTCGCATTTATTATTTTCAGGAAACGCCCAAACACGTAAACAAGCGAGGTATCTTGATAAATATGTTTACATGTTTGGGATTGTAAACGCTTTTGGATAATAAATTTAAAATGTAAGATATCGTAAATTCACTAATTTCCACTAATAACTACCCATGCATTCTGTTTTTCTATTTACAAATTTATAATTTAGATGTATTATTTGAGAAGTGTTATTATGATTCATATAAATGCTATTATATGCCATCGCACAAGGAGTCTCCGTTTGAAAACCTGATCTTGATTTGAACGTTTTCCCAATTCTATTTTTCAAGTTATGAATAGGTTTTGCCGATGGATAAGGAACTTTCAGAACATCGACAGACAGAGCAACGGGTGTGACCAGATTTCGTCCAAATAGAATACTCACGTTTTACAAGAAAAATATAATGCTTGATTTAACTGTTATAATAAATGAATATGAATCCAAGTACCCAAAGGTAACAGAACTGTGTCCGCATACATCGGTTACAAACAATAATTACGGAAACGTAATGCTCCAGATAACGAGATTTCCAAATTAATATTTCATGGTTCTTTACAATCATAACATGCCGCATGATTAAAGAATTATAATCTGGTGAGATGTATTTAAAAAGATACATCTGAAAACATTCATTTTTTGTATTTGTACTGTGCACTGTGTCACTAATTTTAATTCATATGTTTTAATTGAATGTAATTCAATAGAATAATACAGACATTCCATGTTTCGCCGAAATCACCAGTAGACTGATTTATCAGTCAATGTCTTTTCTCCGCAAATATGGACGACATTGAACGATAAGACTGGAAGCAATTTCGACAGTCTTGTTGAAGTAGATAAGCGCTTTGTCATTTACTGGCCATGTACCGTGCTGAATCGTTCGACTCGATGTCTGAGACGATGTAACGCTAATACGTATTTCAGGCAAATCAATTAGCTGAATAAACTTTTAGGTGTCCTGTTTGCATTACAACCATGGACAAACACACACTTAAAATTTATGGAACGAGTAATCTACCGGGAACTGCGGTGGCTATTATACACCACCCTGATTTTCTGTTGTAGGACATACATTCCCTTGCTTTTATAGATCAAACAAGATTCAGTTTCTGCATAGCCCAGTTTAGCTGTGTAATGATCAGACGAGTTGGTTACGAATGAAAGATATACTATAATACAAACATGCAAAAACGAACGTATCAAAACTCGCAGAATTTCGTTTAAAAAAATTATTCATAAAATCCAGTGGGATTGTGTAAGTTTCACGTAACAAACAATTGGTAAATTGAATCCCAGTTTTTGTATGAGTCTTCAATAAAGTCATATGAACTGTAATATTCTCTGATCGTCGTTCTGATTACTTAATAACAATACTTATTACGTCAAACAGCCTTCAACATATATACTCGTGTAAAAATAAAATTTCATTACATTTATATGTAAGGCTTCAGTTATATTTTATAAGTATAGTTAAAATGTTTCAAATTTATTTATCGCAATACTTTTCCATTATTATTATTATTACTAATTATATATAACCGAGACAAAATTACAAATATAATGTCGTGAAAAAATGTCACACCCCTTCACCGATATCCAATTGTTTCGAAACAGAACTTCAAAATTGTACACTCGTTTTAAATGAAAAGAGAGGACATAAATATTTAGTATGAACATTCTATATTTTTGTGAGAGAATTTTTGAATTCAGGAGAATCCTTTAGGTGCTTATTTCCGGGAGCAAGAAGTGATCATACGTTAGTATAAAAATCATATAGAATCATTTTATTTCTTAAGAGTGTGAGTCACATTATGACAAATAACTACGAACGAATGCCTCTATTGTTCGTAGATAGTACAGTATGAACTGTTAAAATTAAATCTATAGCTGCAAATAGCCGATGAATCCAAAATGACGAGCAGAGAAGTAAATTTCGCTCCCCACGACGGTCTGTAGGATGGACACGAAAGGCGACTGGCCGGCGCCGGGAAGCCGCGTGTTTGTGGGCGCTCCGCCCCTATGTAGGTTATTAAACGGCCGCGTCCGTCGCAAGAGCTCCAATAACCGACATCCCGGGGAGTCACGTCCCGCCGCCGCCGCCGCCGCCGCCACCGGCGCTGCCGCAGCGACCGCGACGGCCGCCTCCCAAGACGGAGGCGAATACGCAGAATTGAGAATTACGAAAAAATGAATGTCTTCGGATTCGCACACACAGAAATCGCACACAAATTTATGAATTTTTAATGAACTTTCATGTGCCAATTATTTCATCATTTATTCATCAAATTGTTTAATTACGTCTTGGAGTCTATGTTAAAATATTTGTGCATGAACTTCGAACAAATAAAAAAAAACGGTTCAAATTCGTTTTGCCAAAGTGATCGTAAAAGTGTACACTATTTCTTCAATGTTTTGTTTGGAGTAGTATATAAAGTTTCGAATTTGTAAAAATAAGATATATTAGACATACAAAAATGTACGCTAAGATTTTTTTTAAATTTAAGGTCACGTCAACTAGTAGGTCATTAGTGACCACTATTGGATGTAACGTTATGCTATGCTATGAGTATGAAACGATATGATGATGATAGGGGGTGAAAGGACGAACACATACAACCATGCCCGAGGCGCAACTCGAACCCCCAATCCCACGATCCAAGACCACTACGGCACTATTGCTTTAGCGATCTCAGCCACGGGGCCGACCTAACAATTATTACTGACATTACAAATTAAAAAAAAACAAGTGGAAGGGAAACACCAAGTAATCAGGATTGAGTGATCAACACCATAATAAAACCTCATTAAAATCAATACCACACAAATGATTCTGAAAAACAAAACTCGTGAGACGTTCCACGAAACTACTACTCACATCAAACCGAGGAAAGAGACTTTATCTGAATTACCACTCAATATTCGAGGGAAAAAATCTAGTCTAAACACCTCCAAACACACCCTATTTGGCATAGCACTCAATCGCGTGACCCGGAAATTTTTCGCAGAGCCTGTCTCCGGGATTCGATTAGAGTCCGGTGTTAGGGCGGGAGCGGGCGTAATCGCCACGGCCCCATCGGGCGGCGCCGCAGCCGCCTCTATTTCTGCGCGCCGAAAAGCCGGTTCCCTGCGAAGCATCGCGCGGCTAATTGCGCGAACGCGCGCCGCCCGGCGGCCGCGGCTGGACGTCGCGCGCCGCGCTGGGGGCGGGTTTTTGCGTGCATGCGCACGCCGCCACGGACGCGCCCTGGGGCCCCACGATTGATTGGTTATTTAGTTTCCGGGCTCGTCGACGATGCCCAGGCCATCAGGCCTGCTCTTCTGCCTGACCAAGCTCTTCCACCCTCTAGCAGAGAAAGAAGGTACAACTTCAGCGACGAAACAGGCTTCCCCCCCGGAAGAAATGCGTACGAAGGATTTTTTTGCACCGGAAAATTCCACGGCTTCAATCGGAATTTGAATCCGCGAACTTGGATATAGCAGACCGATACTGCTAACCAATGCACCATCATTATTCCGCAGTCATTCGTCTTTAAATATAGTGCATGTTGGGTCCCGGGAGGTGGCGGTGTTTCTATACTACCAGAACACGAAATCCGGCGTCAGCATACACTTCGGCTTAGCGGGATATTTCCCCCTTAGCCAAGAGGGTATCGCTCCAGCCAGAACAAGCTCAAAACTCCAGACTAATCTCCCGTCATGCGTGGTAGGCAGGTAATCGCATGTCGAATGCGTGGCAAGTTAGAATGTGAGTGTTAGGAGAAAGGAGACAGGGCTGAGCAAGGAATGATCGCGCGCGGTACGTGGCCCGTATGTGAAGGCATTGCTCCAGCAATCGCCTGGTGTTGATCGGAGAAACCAGAGAAACTACCGATCAGAGCAGCTATACGCTACAATTCTTGTCCAGAAGATAGCGACTGAATTCGATCTGGTATCTAGATAGTGTCGAAAATCCGCAAGAGTTGGGACTCTGTCAGAGACAGTGTAGTGGCAGCAGTTCTTAGCTTGAAATATCTCAGCCGGTTCTAGCGCTAGGGGAACCTGTAAATTTACTCGCAATCCACCACGCGGACCCTACAATGCATTTTCCAATGACTGACAAACCACATATCATATACGTACGTTACGAATCAGTATATCACAAGAAGTGGCAAATTACGTATATTCTGATTCGTAATATCTGCCATTTGGAATGTGATGAAAGTTTGCAGTATCACATAACAATGTATTTAGTGAAGTACAATAGAATCGTTTCCAATATTGCTTAGAGCTTGCTTGCATAAGTTTGAAGATAATCCAAAATCTCGTCTGATTACAAAGTTATGAGTATAGGTATGACCTTGTGATTCAGTATTTGACGCAAATTCCTATTTTACTCTTTTCATGAGACACTCGCAACTAATTATATTCACATTTCGTGATTTAAGATACTACACAACCAATTTATAGTGCCTCAGCTCCTAATTTGCATAAGAACCTAAAAATGACTATCATTTCGTTAATTACGAAATTTTTGAATTTTTTAAGAATTACTTTGGCAATTTACAAGCGTGTTTCCTAGTCGAGTCACCGTAAGGAGAGAGAATTCCGTACTCGGCTAGAATACTTAGTTGAAATACACTCAAGTTGGGCATCTTTGTTAAGAGGATTGTATCGTCCTCTAAATTGAAACAAAAATCGATTAACCATTCTGCAATTTATATCTTAGAGAAATTCGAGGTTTCGCTCTAAATTAAAAATACAAACGGGAGAAACCTCACCCGTTTGCATATTTTCCAAAATAAAAGTATACTTCTAACACAAGTGTAGAAGCGGATTTTTTTTTTTAAATTGAATGATAGTAGGCACTGATTCCAGCCTCCTAATTTAGAAGACGTTTTGACTGTACGTAAATTGTGAAGCAAGTTATGTAAAATAATTTTATCGCAGAAGTTTCAGAGTATTTCTTTGTAAAAAAAAAACATAACATTTGCTCTGAAAAGTTATTATTATATCAATATTTACCTGCCTATTTAAGAGCATTCGCCTATTTTCGTCTTGTAAGAGCCTATTTTCGGCGCTTAATTGGGAGATTTTACTGCATTAAATCCGAAGTCGTGACTGCAAAATCGTTCCATTTCTCCTTAAATTATTACAAAATTATTTTTAAATAACACTAATTTACATTTTAACTCACACAATAAATAACACAAAATATCTGCATCCACAGACCCATAGTTCGCCAGGAAGCGAGCAAAGCGTATGAAGTAGCATTGCTTTGACGCCCACTATAGTCAATGTATGCAAACGAGGCTAACGACTTCTTAGAAGAGCCGTTGAATGCAAATCGCTCTTTTAAACGGTTTCGCATTGTCTTTGGGCAACAATTATTTCTCCATCACGAACACTGCGCTTCAAAAACAATTACGAATAAGATCATCTTCACAGCGAGTAAAAGTAGTGCTCTTCCAAACTAATTCGCATAATAATCTTCCTTAGTAGCATCTTACATTCAGCAATTTATTTGAAAATCATTGTTCACCATATCAGCACTTACCATCTCTTTACTCGTGCTTCAGAATATTTATTTCCTATAAGGTGTAGGAAGATATTAATTTTTCCGTGTTGAAATCCCATTAATTCATTCACATTTAGTTTTCTTTATGTGAATAGACACTGGAGAGTTTGGACGATTTAACTAAATATTAGATCCACATTAGACGTTACCGCATAGTATTTGCTAGGAATCCCTAAGGCGGTAACCAGTGCACTCCAACATTACGTCACATTTCCGTCCGCAAACCGTTGGCCGGCGGGGAGTGCAAGGCGAACCGAACCCGCTCCCACCACGCGCAGCTAACCGCACAATGTGCGCTCTTCATTCTGGAGGAGGTCGCGTCGTTTCATTTAAACAAGAACACACGCGAACCGGTACGCAAGCGCCTGCATGGATTTAAGTGTATCATTACGGGCTATTATGGCGGCAGGTGGTACTCGGGAGCTACGTGCCGCGACCGTATCATCCTCCGGACAAATACGTGCCAGCCGGCCGAGCGCTGTGTAACGAGTTGCGCCGGCCCGGCCGATCGCCACGCCCCGCCCCGCCCCGCCAGCTCCCAATCTGTGTTACTTGCGCCACTGACGGAAGGGGTGGGGCGTAATTACCTCCGTGAGTCATGTATGTTCCCCTGCGAGAGGATTCATTTGGAAGATCCCGCGCGCGGCGTCTCGATACGAATTAAAAACTAATACCTCCAGGCTGCCATTTTTCAACATATTAAACGTATCGGTATAATCTACTTATGGACTCTAGATCGTCGAATGTTATTTTTCTTTAGAGGGGGTCTTACGGAGGTACGAAGATAAATGCAGTCTTATTTTTAATATTAATTTATGGCGCCGCAACAAATTACTCTTACTTAATGTTTTCCGATCAATTATCTGATGCACGCTCTGAACCAAGCCTAATGCGTATCTTTCAACGATTGCTACATCACAATGTAACAGCATTTCATGTTATTTCATTTGTTAATCGCTACCGTCTGGAGAAAATGATTAATGATATAAAATTGAAGCATGGACGTAAGCTTAATGAGAAAAATCATTGAAACAAATTCGCAAACGTTTTGAAGTAAAAGATAAAATAACAAAATATATGCTTGAAAAAATTCAATCTGACAAACATAAGCTATTCTGAAAAGTAAAGTGTTTTAAAGATAGAAAAAAGTCTGATAATTGAATACTAGTGTTACGTTGAAATATTTTTTCAAATATTAATATGAAATAAAATATTTAAAATGTTTATATGTAATAAGAAGTGTTTATTTTTTCATCACTTTATAGGAAAACAATTATTATCAACATAAAACATTTCTTCGATATCTAATACATTTGAGAAAAAAATAGAAAGAAAATAAAATATTTTACGAAAATGATTGCAAAATGTAAATATTAAAACTGCTATAATGATTCAAATGCATCGAATTTATTAAGATTATTATAGTTTTCAAAGTCAAAATGCGGAGAAGGGCAACAAAACCATTTCCGGTGGTTATCGCTAAAGCCCTTTATTCAACATTTTTATATTTTGTTATTTATACCAGAACTATCAACTTCTATAATTTATAATTTAATTTAAAATATGGATTAACAATAATATTCAAACGATATTTCATTAGTATTAGTATTTATTAGTACACATTATTAGTATTTACACTTCTTTTCCAATTTACCATTCAGATTTACAAATAAAGAAAGCATTGGTATTATATTAAAATCTGAGTTTTCATAAATCCTACATTTATTGACGGCACCAGTACATTAATATATGCACGACCACAGCTTAAAGCGAAAACCTCACGCAGTTACTTGTGTACTCGTGCGTTGAAGTCTCCAGAGATTTCAACGTTATGGACGCCCCTGGAGAGGCTATAGGCAGCCCTCCGGCATGCTTATGGTCAGACTGTGCGGCATTAATTTCCGTTTACCGACCGCCTCATTTCGGGTAAGCTCCTAACTGGCCTTATATACTACACCGCCTGGCCCAAGACCGCCGCCGTCACTCCCCCGCCTTTACCTTCGCCGCCACCAAACCGAACTAGAGCAGGCTGGCGCGGCGAGGCGCGGGACGATCGAGCTGAAGCAAGTCGTAAACTGCCTCTCAGAGGTGCAGGGTCTGCTGCGGGCTCGTGAGGCGCAGATGAAGCTCTGAGAAGCACGCGGGCTACAAAGACGCCGACTGAGAACTCCAAGGGGGGCCCTCTGATTGCTACCGCCCGGCAGCCCCGCGCTTGCGACACCTCTCCACGTAGGAGGTCTCGAGTTCAATGGCGGGACGATCTCCTTCTCGATCGTAGCACAATGCTCCAAAGCCTGAAGAATGGCAGTTCACGAGGGTGCGTACCGCCTGAGGAGAGCGCCAGAAACGGATCGAGGAAGAGAAAGTGCCGGCAGAAGACGCTACGTGCCTTATCCCACTGAGAACCGAACAAGAACGGTCTCCAGTCTCGATCCATTAAACACGCATTAGCCTAAGCTTTCCTTGCAAGAGTAGTAAATGTCTCTTATATTCTAATTCTCTGAAGCTATTCTGACGGAGAAAGGAGGCTCGAATGCATACCATAAAAAATTATCCACTGATCCCGACAAGAAGCACCATGAAAAGCCAACATATTTCGTAGTTAAACGAATAAGACGAGACTCATTTGAATGTCTAAACATATTCTTACATTTTCTTTCCCACATTATCACTAGAATTTGGGAGTGCCCTCTAATACGATGTTCTACGTTGACATATGTAAACAATATTTGAGATATAATACTAAAAATGTAATTAAACAGAATTTATTTTTATTCTACGCTAATGAGTTTTGACTCATGAACTGGGTGGCTACTGACCATGTATCATTGTAACGTTATCAGTAAATTGAGGAAATGAAGAATACGATTCAACAAACAAAAATTAAGAAACACTAGAGAACTTCGAGCGCAAATATATATTATTATTTATCTAGCCACACAGTAATTATTATTGAAAAGACAACCCTGACAAATGACTAATTTCATAAAACGCATTTCACATCACACATTTCACAGAGATAAACTCTTCGGATAATGAACAGACGTAATGTCACTCAATTATCTTAAATATGAATACGTCTTCGGAACATGTTAACAGATATTTTTTATTACCTTTTCTACTTGAAACATCGCGATGCATCGCGGTGCACCGTCCTATCTAGGCAGTTGTCAACTAAATCATTTGAACGTGCCTTTTCCATGCAAGCAAGGCAGAACACAGTGTTTTATAAATTTAATTATTGCACGATAATTGAAGAAAAATCGTTTTGATTACAAAAGAAATTACATTAAAATAAAAGTAACACAAAAATGTAATAATCTTTTTGAAAAATCCAAAATTTTCTTTCAATAATCCTCATCCTTATTTTTTATCTACGTCAAAAAAAGGCTTCCCTACTTTCGGAGATTCATTTAAGCGTGTGGATACTTGGCTGCCTGGGAGTAGTTGCGCTCTAGGCACAGTTGGAAATCTTTTTGCCGACATCACTGTGACATTCCTCTAGGTGAAATGCATTTCGCCCAGAGGAAGGTCGCAGTTTGACGTTGGCAAATATACGGCGTCTCCCAGACAGTACCGCCAGACATTGAGTCCGGCCGCGAAAGCCTAGGCTTTCGGACTGTATTGCACTAGAGAGAATAATCCTTTCCACGGCGTCTCCTGAAACGCAAGCGCAGGGCGGCGAGGAGGCAGGTACTCACGTTCACTTTCTCGAGGTAGAGCTCGAGCTCGCGGTAGGGGTCGGCGCCGGAGATGACGCCCGCCGCGCGCTCGTCGGGGCGCAGCGTGTCCATGGCGGCGCGCGGGGCCCTACGTCATGGGGCGCTCATGGCGGCCAGCCTGCGGACACACCACAAGCACGCATTTCATACGCTTGCTTCACACACCATTACAACCTACTTCTCAATGGAAACTGCGCCCACACTCGTACACTCCTCTCTCATTACTCTCCAAATCTTCACAACTCCACGTTCACATTCAAGTCTCTTATACAACCCTACCTTTTTCTAATAATTCATTCATCATTATACATGTATGTACTACACTTTCTCTTCTCTTTCGTCTTCAGTTACTGCGTGACTTTCTGCTTCCTCTCTTAGTTTCTCTATCCTCACCAATTCGCCCTTGACAATTCCATCCTCACATAAATATCCTCCAATCTCTCTAAACTCTCTCCATTTACTATCCATTCTTCAACTTCTCCCGCACCCCTTGATTACCATAATACACACATCGATCACCACAATGTACTTAGAACGACTTTTATCATTTCATACTTGCACTAAATTCTAAGAAATAAATATAAGAAAATACATAGATAATGATTAAAATTAACAAAATCTATTAATAAGGCAATAACATAAATATAATGGGTCTGTTTTTTCATAAAACACCAGAGTACAATGAGTAATATAAATAAGTAATATAACATGTTCATCAGCATTTATCACAAAGTTTATATATTGTAAATAGTAGTTCCTAGAATACTAATAAAATAACAAATATATTTGTCCATAAAACATTTATTTTTCATAAAAGCAAAAGTACGTAGTAAATAAAGTGTGGAGCAGATATCGCTGAAGGTGAAAAGGAGATAGGTAGGGGGAGGTACGTGGGTTAACATTTTCTCGCACCAACTTAAATAATAAATACAATAATTTAACATATTCTACTCACGACAAAGTATTTAAATACAAATATTTTCTTTGCGGAATAGCATGCACAAGATTAATACGTGAAGCTCTATCTTACATTAAAGACAAAAACTGTAATGTGAATAACAATGAGAGGATATTCTGAATTATACATGTCCTTGGTCTGCCACAGAATTTCAGTACTATATTTTCCTAATGCTTTCAAATCCTAGTAATTAATTTTCTTTTAATTTCGAAAAAATATTTTACGTCACATTTTACATCTTAGGTTCGCATGGAAACGTATGGAAATGTAGACAGACAGCAGGAATTAACTTTTAAGAACAAACTGATCATTCACTTCCATTATTAAGAGGTAAACAATGCAACATGAGTATTCTCTCACGAGAATGAATTCTAATTGTTGAATTCAATTAATAGTTGATTACTAAATTAACTACCAAACACTGTTCAACATACTTCAAAATCAATGATGTATCAAACATTCTTTGTAGTACTGACATCAACGTCAGAAAATAAAACGAAGCACCGAAAAATTTGATTGACAATTTAATACACATAAATATCGCATTTAGTAGAAATTTACACATTACTTGAATTTTAATGGCTGTTATTTTGTAATGAACTATTTAGAGAATGGTTGCATCCAGCTATTAACAGAGGACATTAATTCACTGATAATCACAGAGGAAAATCATAGATCATTAACAAACAACGCCAACACTCACGAAGGCAAAGACATTTCCTGGCAATAAAACGGCCTGCAAGAGCCATTTCGCCACACAAATCTTCCGTAAAAACAAGCTCATTACACTGTGAACAAGACTCCCTCGCGGCACGTCCCCGCCCACTCTGCACCCGCAGTTCGTTAACGAACGCCGACATTACGACCGCGGATCGTTAAGAGCCGTCAACGTCCTCGTGCACCACAAGCGATCAGTCACAGTTCAAGCGCGGCGCACACCTCCACGGGAACTGCCTTCTCCGCGCCGAAGCCCTAACAAGCGCGCGCGATAGCCGAGTGGGCAGGCAGGCGCATCTCCAGAGCAGCCGGCCTCGTTCCTAACAGGCGCATTGTATTCATCGGAGTTGTTCCCTGGCAGGGCGAGGCGCGGGGCACGGAAAGACGGTGGCGGCCGAGCCAGCGGAAAAGACAGGGGCGGCAGGACAGGCGGCAGCGAGGCAATTGGAATGGAAAAGACGACGGTGATATTCAGAATATGGTGTGGAGACGAGACTACCAAGAGTCTGGGGGCTGCTTGTCGCGTCAACAATCACAGATGTGTACTAGGTTGTGTTCGCTTTTGTGATTTGATGTTGATTTCAGTGGTTTGTAGATTTTATTTTTTACACATACTTTCCAAATACTTTACTCATACTTTTTAAACATACTTTTCTACATATAGCTATATAGAATAATATGTTTCGTATACACACTTCTTTGATATTGAGGGCAATTTTTGGGTAAATGTTTTTGTTGTTCGGGGTGGTAGTGGTGGTGCTGGTGGTGGTAGTGGTGGTGGTGGTGGTGATAAGAGAGTAAGCGATACAGACGGTTAAGGCTGAGAAATGGAGGAGAGGTTGGTGGTGATGTGAAGGCTGCCGCAGAGGCAGAGAACGGGAAACCTGCTCCAATTAGCGGGCAGCGCGTGTGCGGAACCAAGGGGAAGCACTGCTTCAAGCGGGAAAAGACACTAAATCGAGGAAAACAGGTGTGTGGGCTTCAGTTGTACGCACGAATTTCTTTTGTCTTGAAACTCCTCTGACAAATTAAGCGTTTTCTGAAAAATTCCCGAAGAGGTTTATACAATATATGCCCGTATTTGGCTAAAATATATTTGACTAGGAAAACATTTTTTTCGAAGTTTCAAATAATAAACATTTCTAAATGGTGTAAGACAAAAACCAGTATAAAGTATACAATATATGATTTTTTTTCGATTTTGTGCCTTTTTTACCTGAGGCAGTAAAAAAGACAACAAAAGCCCGCTAAACACTAGGATTCTAGACTGAAATAAATGATAAAATTACACCAAATGTAACAAGACAATCTGTAGATATCAACTTTTGAAAAATAATTATAAACTTACCAGTCTGTTAAATATTTAAAAACGTTTCAAAATAAACATTCGATATCAATGTAGCAATATAGTGAAAAATATCGGTGTTGACAAAATCAATATGTCAAATGACACGTCAATGTATCGTACAAATGACTTAACAGAATTTTTACTGAAGATGATTTTGAAAACTTCGAGAGAAAATTAGACTGCAAGTAAATAATGTAATACTATTAATAAATATATCAACACGAATAAAATTGAAATGTGTCTGCGATTTCGAAATAACTGCATTATGGTCCCATATGCTTATTTAGATATAAAAAACAAACAAATGTCTTTACGATTTTGTCTGTTTGTCCGGGAGCAGCTGCAACGATTTTGATGCAGTTTTCACAGACATGTGAATTGTTCTGTGGGGCATAACTTATGCTACTTTTGTTCACAAAGTTATTTTTTCCTACTTACAGACGAATGTTTGTTTCTTTTTTTCATTTAACTCTACAGTTTTATTCCGATAACTTTTTTACACATGACCATCAAAACAAAACAAAAGCTACCGTATGTACGCTATTTCATTAAAATTACTATTACACCTTTCTTCCCCCTTAGATCAAAATTTTGTGTACAATTTTTCCGTTTTTCGCACATGTTTCGAAAATAGTGAGGTAATTTATCAAAGTGAAACAAACGTTTCTAAAACCCCATAAAATGTCCCTCTACATACAAGTTGAATAATTCTAACTGCACAACTACGCTAAGAGTAATTGAGGGTCAAAATTGTATTTGGATGTTAGTCAGGAGTATCCAACAATGCATCTATTTGCAGCTGCCCGTAACAACTATGGCGGGAGCAAAGATGATCGTAGGTAACATGGTGGGGCGGGACAATGAGGCAGAGTGAAGCGGGTGGAGGGAGGATTAGGTGGAAGCGCGTGAAGCTGGTGGTTGGGCAGGACAGGGCAGGGCAGGGTAGGGCACCTCCTCAACAGAACAGGGCGGTTCAGGACAGCGCAGGGCGGTGACACACCAGTACATATAATTCATTCATTTTCCAGTCTAATAGATGATACCCGAATAACGCAAGGTTATGCAGCCATGAAGTAAATAAGTAAATAAATAGTGTCGGGCTCTGAGAATGGTTCGGATGGAGTGGGAGGAAGCGCTGTAATATAAAGATCTGGAGTGGATTCAAGTAGCTGGGCAAAAAACATCTTCTAGTTGCAAAGAGACTACTGCAAAATTGTTCTATCTGTAGAGTTATTACGTCTAGATCCTGACCGGAACGTAAGCTAAAATTTGGGTAAGATACATTATGTGAAGTAATTTTAAATACTTGCATTGGTTTTATTTTTCCTTTTCTCAGAATTATTAACAAAATAAAAAGTTTTAACTAAAAACATTGACTCTCAGAATTCCAATAAATAAAATTGGACATAAAATTTCAAAATAAAAGGGCGATATATAGTTTAGTACTAAAACGTCTACGTAATACATGGTTCATACGTTTAGAATCTGACAATTCCTTTTCAATTTACGAACTTCGAAATGGCTATGAAGAGATCCTAAGTGAAGGTAGAAGCATCCATTGTGCAGAAGCGAGATTGATATAAACGCATACGGTAGAGGTCCCTCCGACAAGACAGAACACTCGAGGAGGTCTCGACCCCACCGCACCTACAGCGACGCCGCCGATTTCAATCAACCTTCGCTCCTCAAACAAAGGCCTATTCCCGCCGTCTCCCACTCTTGCCGTCTCTGCCGCCGCAACAGCTGCCGTTGCCACTTCCGATGCTGTCTCCCAACAATGCTGTGCCACTGTCGCTGTTTCGTTCACCTTTCCGACTTCAGAAACCTTTCCTGCAGTATTTTCTATCTGATTTCTCTTCTAAGAAACAAAGCAAAGGGGAGACCATTCAACATCGAAGTTAAAAGAAATTCATGAATTGATTCCTTGTTATGTAATATTTATGTCAACAGTTTTCCATTGAAACAGCGTACGTCCTGTTAAAATCTTAATATTCTAAGTATGTATATTGAGAGTGATCGCACAGAAAGTTATTTCGAATGTCAATATTTGTACTTTGTATCTGACAGAAGATTGAAGAGGACTACTCTTGAAAAACGCCGTATTTTCTGAGATCTAAGGCAGGCACGTCAAACTCACCCGCACGAGCTACTTGCCCGACTGGGGAGCCCGGCCCGGGGCCCAGGCAACTTCCCCTGACTCCGAACTCATTTCCCCTCAAAATCCAGAAAGGGGTGTACATTCGCACGCTGAAGCAGCGCGAGGCGGAGAATAGTGGCTTCCTACGAAAATATATTTGTCAGATTTTTCTATCAAATAATCGAGAATTGTATTATGTTTATATTCTTCACTACTTGTTACTATTTGATCTTTATTTTCTTACTAAATTCTCCCTTATATGAACATATTTGCTTAGTGGCAGAATTCTTGACTGGTTTTCGTTTTATATTGTATTGTTAAATCATTCAGTTAATTTATTGTACTTACAAACAATGTGAAATAAATTAACAAGTGGGATAGGGTAAGTTATCAATTCTCGCTTACCGACGGACAGCGCTTTTAACAGACAAGAATACTAGTCTTAAACCTAGTTTGGACGTAGAAAGTTCAGGCATTCATATCACTCTTAAGTAAACAAGATTACAAAATTAAGATTATTTTGATTCATTTTTTTATAATTTTACTCTGAATTGAGAATTTGAAATGTTGTATTATTTTATTTCACTGTGTCATTTCTCTGCCTTGAAGAGAAAATGGGAAATAATATAGCAAAATTTGTGACAATAACGGTCAAGTAACTTCTCCCTAAGACTGTCATGAGCTAGGTATCCAGTGATGTACTGCCACTCTGGAGATATTTGTACAATCCTTACTTTTAAATATCGCGCCAATTTCTCTGGATACAGTGCCCGCGAGTTCTAGTAAGCTTGTTACCTTGCCCGCGACCTTGACATGCATAATCGGAAAGTAGTAGGGAATCTATTACACATTTCACTATTGGTTTATTCCTCCATTAAAGTGCCTAGATTTATTTACATGCAAGCAGAACATTGAATACACAAAAGACACTAAGATACGTTACTTTTGCCGTGTATATCATGTTAGATCTCCAAATCTTAAATCTGCGAGAATTTTGCGCTACACATACATCATAATAAGAAAACGAAATGTTTTTCTTTTCATGGATGCTGGAAATTGATTCTGCCATCGAAATCTTGTCCTTGAATATATCGAACGAACCCAATACTTTTCCTTGAGACTACGAAGAGCCGAGAAAAAGTAGAAATGGTCGATGGATGATGGATTTTAAAAGAGCTTCTAACGCACGAGAAACACTATGTGAATATTGATTCCTCATCCATTCTCACTACCCTCTTTTATGACTGCAGGCAAGGCAGTCCTACAATGTATTCCCTTGCGCAGCCATCATCTCCCGTTGACGTTAATTCCGGGCGACAGCAAGACGACGCCGGCGCGGCGGTCAGGAGAGGCCTCCATCCAGCACGGCTTCTCGCTTCGCTCGCCGCCGCTCCTACCGTAAAATCGTCAGAGCCTCGGCCGCATCCGCCGCGCCTTCCCTGCCGCAGCGCCGCGCAGCGCCGCGCAGCGCCGCGCAGCGCCGCGCAGCGCCGCGCAGCGCCGCGCCGCGCCGCGCCGCGCCGCGCCGCGCCGCGCCGCGCCGCGCCGCGCCGCGCCGCGCCGCGCCGCGCCGCGCCGCGCCGCGCCGCGCCGCGCCGCGCCGCGCCGCGCCGCGCCGCGCCGCGCCGCGCCGCGCCGCGCCGCGCCGCGCCGCGCCGCGCCGTCTCCGCAGCGGCAAACGGCGGCGTCAAGCGCACCCGTCTCGGCAACGGCCTCTTTTATTGCCGCAATACTACGCCCCTTGCACGCGCGACTGCGCCGCCGCGCCAGACAAAAGAGTTCCCGCGGAGAGTCCGATGCGAGCGCTGGAGTACGGCACCTCCGCGCCGTTTGGCCAATTGAGAGAGAACAAGCGGCTCTCGGTTTTACACCGCAAAACGCGTTCGACGTGGATACCTACGACGAGATGCAACTCGGCGCTAGACTCTTTATATCACTCGCACACAGATTCTGAGTAAAATGTTAGAAGTCATTGAATAATACAATATTAAATGTATTTAAGAAACTACGTAGATCGTGTCCTTTCACTAGAATTCCGACAATCGTAATTCTGAATAAATAAAAATAAAAATAAAATAGCCCTTCATACAGGTACGAGCTTGGTGCTGAAAAGTGAGTCGCAGTGCAAGTGAGTAGTAAATCGTTAGTTCATCACGAGATACTACCGGCTTAGGTAGCTCAGGGTATCAATTATCACTGTACCGCCTTTGATAGGGAAATCTTTGGGTGGCCGGGTTGGCAGGATTTTCAACATAGGCTACATAGCTAGGTCAAATTCAGTCGCTGTCTCGAGGAGAATTCTACCCACCAGATTTCTTCGATCAACACCAGGAGAAATCCGGATCAGTATCCTAAAAAACGGGCCACGAATCGCGTGTGATACTTCTTTCTCCTTCCTTGTTCTAACCTCACCCATAACTTACACACAAACACTAACATACACCATGCTACCACAAATGCCAAGAGAACACTCGGGAGCTTAGAGCTTGTCCCGGTAGGTGCGGTGTCCTGCTCGCTGGTGAGAGATACCTGGTGGGAGAAAACCCCGCAAGCCGCCGTGTATGTCGGCGCCGGTTCTCGCCATCCAGCTAGGAAAGATGACCACTACCGCCCGCGATAAAACATGCGGGACTTACGGGTCTAATAACCTTAGCCCTTGACGCGTCCGGAAACATCATTCAATCAATTCATCAAGAGAAGGATATTACAAAAATCAAGTCTGTATTTCAGGCCATTCAGCTAAGGGCATGACTTTACATTTATAACTGATTTTTTTTTAATTTTCAGTTTCTTGGAGAATGCACAAGAAAGTATAACACATTTGTTGGTGATTTGAGCCTTGGGCAGGTCTGTACTGAAATAACAGATGTTTTCTCCAACTCTATTTTCGTATTCCTAATCAAATCTTATTAATTATTAAACAATTCTCAGCCCGACGAACTATTTCACAATCCCTGGGCACTGCATTTCTCAGTTAACGTATCTCCTTCCAGCACCAAACGGAGGTGCACTCGTGTATCCTATCGGGTCTACTGCCAGCGGAAAAATGCCTCCACAGACCAGGCAATTACAAGAGTGAAGGCCGTTCGGGTGCGACTCTTAAGACAAATAGGCACCACCTCCCGCGATGAAAATGATCTGACGAAAGTAGAAGAGACTTTAATTTCAAGACTCCGCTCCGGCATGTGTTAATCGCTGAGGAGACCCCATCAATCATTTGACCTGAAAAAGAGGACAGCGTTGATTGCATTCGAGGATGATAACATGGTGGAATGCAAATTGTACGTCAAGTGTGGGAACTTTCCGTTAGCACTTCAACATCAATTTCGAATGAAATTCCGCACGAGAAATATATTTTTTTAGGCAGAAAATGATGAAAGTAACTGTTCTTCATAAACTGTTTCGAAAATATATAAAACTAACGACGGACGACACGTACTTGTACCGAAAAGTAACGTACGCGTACTGAGAAGTAAACATAAATAGTGGGGATAGATCACTCGAATCCCTGAAATACTCACTTCATGAAAACTGAAAAATATTCGAGATCTAATGTTCGAAATGTCATGGTAAATCATCACTATGTATCATTATTTCCTTTCTTCTAATTTCCAATAAGACACTTTTAATATCTGTGAGTGGCCCCTAACGCTTTTCTTAAATTTTAGAAAGGGTACATTTTTATTACATAATTAAACATAACATTCATCATTTCAAAGCAATATATTTCTTTTAATTCACTTTTACACTTAAAGAGATTGTTTATGGATTTAACTAGTGCTACCTATCCGCAGATTTACATTTAGTATTCTTTCATTTTTTTTTCAATTTTACAGCGCTGTACTAGGAGCGTATTAAATATTATTGGTAATATTATACAATACTATTATGAACATCAGATTCGAAATATTTGGAGGCTCCATTAAATTAATTAATCCTTTAAGATTTTGATTCGAGAAAAATGAGGTTTTATTCCCACTTTTATTTACTAGGCGGTTTTTTTTCTTTGTTGCGTGGAAGTGAGTCCACATGATACTAATTTTACTTTTTGCGTTTTCGGTTTTCGCTTGGAAAAATATAGCGAACTATTCCTAATCGTCTTATTTACGAAACTCGACAGAAAAAAAGATTTCATTTCTCTCCATAATCAATGAACTTTGATCGTAACTAATATTGTCAACGTAGTCATAAACTAAAAAATTCAAAAAGGTTCATTAATTCGGTGTTATTGAGAGCTGAATAAAAAAATAACGCAATTCACTTTCATTAAGAAATATTTCATTTTGCACTTAACTACTCGGACATGTGTTTTGTGAAAAACATCGAAGTTCGTCTTACTAAATAACAGACTTAAATTACATAACGAAAAGTCCAATGATTTGACGAAGGGTTTGAAATTGCCTTTCGTTTAACAAGAAAACAAAAACATGCTCTCGTACAACAGAGTATTTTTTGCAAAGGACGACTGCTTCATTAACCAACTGTAGCGGCCCTGTTGCCATGCTGACCGACAGTAAATTGCCTACCGACCCTCGGCCACGCTAACTTAAGGGTCACGTTACGCTAAACCGCCTCTCTCCAATCCCCCCCCCCCCGCAATCTCCTGCCTCAGCCGACCGCGCAGCGATCGCCGACTCGACTCGACGACGCGCGCGGCTGCATGTGTAGTAGTGATGTGCCATCAACAAAATATTAATGTTCAAAGCTGAAAAATCTATGTTTTAAAGCTTGAGTGGTAATCTTTACCATCAATTTAAATTCAACATTTTTGGTAGTGCCCGTATTTATTATTTTGTAATTTATATTTATCTAAAAACAAAGTTTTAAAAACTAAGGAAAATGGAAAAAATTAGTCTGAAAGCCTGAGAGCCCAGAGTTATGTTAAAGGTCAGTCCTGTGTTCGCCAGAGAAGGATATGGAAAGAAGAAGGAAGGGGAAATACGGAGAAAGACGTAGGAAATAGTAGTCACACATCGGGGTCATTTCGAGCGAGAATAAGTCTGCTCGGTAAAGGAACTGGAAACTGCGTTCGTTTGGTTAGAGCACAAACTGACAAAGACAATTATTATTTCATACTTTATCTTTTAAAAAATTATAATTACGGACATTTTTCATTCACAAACAAAACATCAAAAAAGTAAAATCAACCCACAAACAATCGTTTGTTACAAAACCATCAACTTAATATTTTGATGATTAAAATATCTGCGTTTCTGTCAAAATATTGATGTTTTGAAAACATCGACACATCGATGTGGCTTCCCTGTCGTGAAGGCGCCGAGCCGCAGCCGACGCCGTCGAACGCGTTGCCCGGCAGAGGCGCGGCGGCTTTCTTGAATCGCGCGAGGGGCTGCAGCGCGCGTCCCGGCTCGGGACGTGCGCCGGCAAACGCCTTACAAGGCGATGGATCGTCGCCTGCCGAGGCCTACTGCGGATCGATATTAAGGGAAAAACTGATTCCATTACATCCGTTCATGTAATTACACTTGTTTCAAACTGGGATGGATATTCAATGCCTAACGCGCAATCTGGCGAAGCAACATTCCGCACCGATCGAGCTAGAACACGTGACAGTGCTACACGTCCGGGTGAAATGCCGAAGGAATATGAAGCTGAATGCTATTGACTGCTTGGAATGGGTCGGAAACAACAAAACATATATTAAATATATGTTTTGCATAAAAGCACAAAATAGTTATGCTTTCATTTCATGGATAGCAAATTTATTTGAAAAGAACAACGATGCTGTTTTATACAATCAAACTACTAAAACAATAAACTCAATATTTATTTATGATGTTTTTGAAGCGAATTTTAGGACATAAAATTTCTACAGGGAAATTAAAATATATACATTCATGCGAAAATTAGAGAACGAAAACATTCCAAAGCTCAACGCTCCAATATTTGGCCAAAAAGGAGTACCTGTTCTTGGATTCCCAATGTGTAAGGTAGGTTAACACTAAAGCTGATATACTACTCTGAGATTATGTTACCCAACCCGGAAGAGTTTCTATTTCAATGTACCAGAACCCTGATTTGAAATAAAAACGATCATGTGTTTTTATTCCTTGGGTTTTCTTCTTTTTTAGAAGTTTGTGTAGATGAGTAGTTTCAGCTTTTGAATTTCAGAGTGACGTTTGCAGCCTCTTTTCCTCGGGTATATCATACAATTATCAACCACAAATTAAAGATTTTCATATATTACGTAAGACATGCACAATGAATCAAATGTATTGCCAACGATTTTGGAATGTCAGAAATACCTTAAGTGTGAAGCTATACCGCGATCTTCTTGTAGTGACATTAGGTCATTGTTATACCTCCTGCCTTAAAAAATTAATAACGTGAAATGAATCTAACAGAGGTAAATACAATCCTGAAGCCACGAGCACAGTTAAGAAGGACGTTCGCGAATTAATTTAAAAAATGCATTTGATAAGGAAGGGGGTGTAAAAATGACCTAATGTCATCAATCACTTAAAAAAATCAAAGTATATGCACCCACAGGCACGATTGACGAACATTCCTCACGCCGTTTGTAAATCTGTCGCCGCAGCTAGTAGCTTCTTTGTTCGCATAACGAGAAACAACGCAGCGTTGACAGATTTACAACCAGGCTCGCAGGTGCGGCTTGTTAGTGAATCGGACCCTTCAAACGCCCCGCCCCCAAACTCTAACAACCGGAGCGCACCACTTCGTAACTCTCTCCTCACTCAAGGCGACTCCACACATTCGGTATTCGGCGAGTAGCGAGCGACCGCTCGCCAAATCTCGCGAAGTGTGTGTTATTGTTTTCCTTTTGATAGTATTTACATTGTTCAGTTACATTTCAGCCTACATATGTTTTTTGACTAATTAACTAAACTAAAATTAAACTTACAGCTCGCATGCGATTGAGGAAACCTAATTGCCACCTCTAATTAGGGTCCATTTCGAAAAATTCCTTTAGGATTATGGGAAAAGAGTACTTATTTTTGATTCTTGTGGAATAGATTGGGTATCTGTCTAGGTTCAATCAGGTTAAATTTGGAATCTGCATTAGGTTGGAGTAGAATTGGGTGAATAGGTATATGATGTGCTGGGTTGTGGGTTGGAGATTGACTTGTTTATGGCCGTGAAGTGTGTTCTGGTTGCTAGCTATTTGTCGAGCGACGAACAGTCGGTGCTAGCCCCTACCCATTCCGCTTCGGTCGTTTGGACACATCAAAGAAAGCGAATCGCCGAGCACATCAGCTGCTTGGGATTGGGCAAGCAGTAGCTCACTGCTCGGCGAATGCCGAATGTGTGGAGCCGCCTTAAGGCTCGTCCCACACATTCGCTATTCGGCGAACAGCGAGCAACCGCTCGCCGAATCCCGAGTAGTGTGGAAGGGTCGCTTGCTATTTGCCGAGTGACGAACATTCGGCGCTCGCCCTACCCACCGCGTGTCGGTCTTTTAGACACATCAAAGGGAGCGAACATTCGCCGAACACATCAGCTGCTCCGGATCGGGCGAGCAGTAGCTCGCTGCTCGGCGAATGCCGAATGTGTGGAGCCACCTTTAGTTACATCCCGGCTACAAGTTCCTACGAGATCTTCAGAAAGCGGTATCGAGGGGCACCGGCCGACCGGCCAACCGCAGGGGATCGGCCGGACCCCAACGCCTTGGCCCCCGCCATTCGTTCCGGTGCCGCGCCGCGCCGCTACGCTCCGCGCCGCCTGCACTTCCGGTCCGGAACCGCCGCCACGCGTCATTATCCACGCTGCCGTGCGAGCGGGGGCGGGGGCGGGGGAAGGGGCGGGCTGGCGTTCCGGCGCCCGCGCACGCGGCGGCGCTCGTCGCTTTGTCAGAAGGCGACGGACGGCGACAACTGCGCGGAACGGGCTCCCCTGGGCTGCGGGGGGGGGGGCGGAGGGTCTTCTGCCTCCGAAGACGCCGACGCGACGGTGGCTGCCATATACAGTCGACTTCGGTTACAGTGAACTTCTGGGGACTAATATGTTTGCTTAATTATATCAGAGGTTCACTACATCCAACAACGTCAAAATTAAACAGAATTTCTCAACAATAATTGAGTTTATTAATGTAGCGATGCAGCAAAATTCATTAACAGCATAAACTGAACATTTCAATTTTTTTATTTCTCCTTAAAAGATCAATTACTTTCAGTATTTTTGCTTCGTAAAATTTTCATTAGTAATTTCTCTAGCTCCTTCTCCAGAGTTCGTGGTCTCTCCATACTTGATTCTGGATTGTCCTCTGTCTCGCAGTCGTAATGCAGTCTTCACACCATCCAATGCTTTTTGCACTGTTGGAACGCCATCCCACTCTCCGAAGGCCCTTCTACTCGCCTTATAACAAAGGAGATCCAATTAATTTCCAGTACTTATTTTGCTTATTTGTAATGTAAGTGAAACGGGTCCAGTGACCTATGTTCACTATAACCGAAGGTTCACTACACCCGAGTTCACTGTAACTGTGGTAGACTGTATTACCTCTGAAGCACAAACGGGCATTGCATATTGGACGACGGGCTTGGCTGAGCGTGACCAGCTATTCGAAGGATATCACGTTTACGAACCTATGTAATAATAAGGGTAACAAATGAATGTCTAGAGAATAAAAAATTACTCTACGAATCACGAGTCTGAGTTATAAATCCCCTCTGCTTTCGGGATTCCAATAGAGCCGCTGATGAAGAACGATGAAACATGTGGACCACTGAAGCTCTTCACTATTTCAGAAGAAAGATAAGAGAGACATTCTACTAGTTTCTCTGGTCTCCTGTCACGCGAAGCTACAACTTCACAAATTTCAATTAGGGAAGAATCTACCACATAAAGTGACTGGACTGGATAACAATAACATGCGCCACAACATCCAACAACTTATAAATTGTATTTTACAGTTCCCACACATCAGCCTCTTTGAATATTTTTAGGTGTTCAAATTTTCCATGTTCATCATGTCAAAGCAGGGTCTCAAACGAAAGGGAAAATGACAACTTCAGCATACGTCTACTAGCAGCTGCGTGTCCTAAATTTTCCATCAATAATATGTATTCAATTTCGTAATAATTTACTTTTCTAACTGAAAGTATTTTCAATAATGTGAAGTTAATTCTTCACATTATATTTCGGATTTCCTCTAAAACCCGCTGTTACATAAAATTTCGTGACTCGAAATAAGAAGGCATTGAAGGTAACCGTTAAATTTAAGCTGGGCCAATGACCGAATGTTGAGAGAACGAGCTTTATGAGCCGACCGGCGTGCACACGCCACGCGATAAGGCAGAGTGAGTTTTGGCCTCATTATCGGGCTATCTTCCCAACGTCCGTTCGATAATCCATAAATGTTCTGCTCACAATGATTTACGAGCATTTAAATCTTCTTTTTAGCATCGCTATGTAAACAGAGCATCCTCAATGAATAAACACTGTCGATTATTTAAGAACTACTAGTTTATAAACTCACAAAAAATATGGTATGCCAGATGGGAAATTTCTGAGGTTTAAGATACTAGTGTGAAAAATAGTGAGCAGAAAACGTTTCTCATCGTTGAAAGCGCGTCATATAACGTCAATAGGTAGTACGCTCAGTTTATGTAGTACGATTGAAAAACTGAATGTGTACTGCGACTAAAAGCGAAGATTTGCAAATAGGAAATTAAACAGAATTTCATACACGTGAATAAAATATTCGATGTATTCGTTGCACCAACATAAAACTGAAATTTAAAGCCCTGGAAACAGAAAATCATGGTAAATATTAGTATAAAATAAAAACAACATTAAAGCAGAACATTGTTACGTCTCTCAAAACTTAATTCATGGGAGTTCATGTGTCTTATAACTTTGAACTATTCCCTCATTCACCTGAAAGCAAAACTAAAATTAGAACGAAATAAGTGTTTTAATATTCGTAAAAATCTTATTTCGAGTCCATTTGAATATTAAAGAGCTGTCGATTTCTGGACCTGCAAGTTTAGAAGATGCTGATGGTCGAATTCGAACTATTTGATCACACGTTACGGCGAAGAAGCACGTGCGAACAAAGAATATAACACAACATAAACCGGACTCGAGGAGGCGGACTGGTATTCACTCACGTTTCAACCGCATTCGGACAGCAGGGTCGAGTTACCGTGGCGTGACGCACACAATACGGGGAATAAGACGCAATTCCACACAGTGTCCGTTTGCAAGACAAGGATAAAGTTATATCTGAAGGAGAAAAACCCGGACTGTTGGCAAACCGCTTGATTGCGTCTATGTCTATTGTGTCAGTGTTCTACTTGTTTTCTGCATTCAGGGTCGTATGTCGTTTCTGCACCGATGCAAATTTGGAATGAAATGTTCCAAATGACTCGTAATTTGTGAAAACGACAACGAAATAGAATGACGACACATTCGGAAAAGGTTATGGAGTGTGGAATGGCGTGGCTGAAGTTGAAGATGTGTTGAGATACATACTTCACAAAATGTACTGGCAGGAATCTTTGATGTACAGAAAAAAGGATTTTGAAGGACAAGTTGGTTAAAATTGTCCGAATCAAATAAAGAAAACTGGAGTAAGTAGAGACTCGTCATTGTTTTTAGTTTTCAAATAACATTTTCTTCAAAGCATGATACCTTAGAGAATTACAAAAACATTGTGTTTAGGTGTGCATGGAATTGAACATAGCTTTTTTATTCTTTTCCGTTTGTTTGACTTCGATTGGTGGAAAAATACCTGTTATTATCTTCATCTATTTTTGTCTAACTTGCTCTAAAATGATATCTTTTGAATTTCTCCCCAATCCTCTACAATCTTGTTCATAGAGAAACAATTCAGATTAAACTTCTGCATATAGATTAATTTATGAACAATTTGTGATAAAAGAATATCCCATTACTGTCAACTGAACATGTACCATCATCACAACTTGCAAACAACGATGGCATGAACCCCAGATAGCAATTTAGGCTTACAGACACATTATGCACCTCCGTTTCTGCAAATAAGTCAGAATTTCTCAGAATTGCATTTCTTGCCAGGTTAAAGCCAAATTCCCAGAAGTACACGCGACGTACATTCACTGCTGCACCACCGTTCAAACTCTCATCACAGGAAACCACAAGTGCTCAACGATTGTTACTCCCCTTTCCATTCATCAGCGAAACTACCTGAGCGCAGAACTGGCCGCATACAAAAAGGCAATTTATTCGCAAGCACTTCGACGAGAATAGTCGTGTTCACTGTAGGTCGGCCGACGGCGGAAGATGTTCGAATGAGCGAGGGAATGAATTTTAATTTCGAACTAATGGCGTTCCGGGAATTAGGGAGTTTATTAATCCCGTAAGTGTAGTACATGTCATATCCCGGTCGTCAGTGTTTCTCTCCCGCTGGAAATTGAGATACGACGGCGACCTTCAGTCCTCATGTGGGCTTATACGACTCACCTGATGTACCTCACCACAGGGTACCGTCCCAGTCTTGTCTAGCTCTATGTTTTGAAATGGTCCCCTGAAATGTGTGGGAGTGTAGTACATGTAACTGTAATTGTGTTTAAGAGGAAAGGAAAGACAAGGATGAGAAGGGGAAGAAAGCGCACGGTCCGTGGCCCGTTTGAACAGTACCATTCCGGCATTCGCCTGACATGGATCAGAGAAAGCACGAATACTACCGATCAGAGCAGCCGGTCAAAAGAATTCTCCTTGAGGCAGTGGCTATAACCGACCCAGCTATAAAGCTGGTATCGAAAACCCGCTGCCGTCGAGACTCGAACCCTCGAAGCTCCCGGTCAAAGATGCTGCAGAGTTAACGATGCTGCTTCCCAGTCACTTCTCCGAAGCGCGAGTCAATCTCCCCAATTGACTCATCACTCACGCAGCTGCCGAATTGAGATTCCCTGGCGTGGCGAGGCGAGGCGAAGCGCCGCGCCGGCAGCTCCGCGCGGGGCTGCCAGCGCCGGCTCCCTCGTTTCGTCAACGTCAGCTGAGGAGCCGCCCCCGCTCCCGCCCCGCTCGCTCCGCGGGGCACGTCCGTCCTCCCACCGCACACGGACGGGCAACGCTTCCCGAATGAAATGGGCGGAATGCGATTGAATTCCCCATATCGGCTCAGGGGCTCGGGTGAAATTCCGACATCCCATCCGTGATGATTCTCGTTTTGTACAGAGATTGTTTTGTTTTTATGTTTTTTTTCCTAGTTACGTTTTCAGCTTCTCCAGGTAATCAACTCTCTACTACAACTTCTCAAATTTATTCCACTATATTCACTAAATTTGTAACATCGGAATAGTTACAACTATGGCTTTGATTGGACAAATTTGCCTCTTGTCTTTAATTCATGGTCAAGTCTGAGGATATCGGTTCATTGGAGGCCACTTCCCAGATGTCATGCAATCACATACTTATTCGATTACTACTTACATGGATGCAAACTGTTTTAAATATTTCCCATTCCCCAGCATTGCTTACCTTAAAGTTTTCACCAACGACCGGACACCTACCAACCACCATTTACCAATACTTTACTCGACGCATATCACCCACATTGAAACACTGCAGGAGTACACACGCAAAAAGTCTGCATCTGCGACTGGCATGAACTGCCGGGCAACTAGTTGCAGCGGCCTTGGCTTGTGACAGGGCATGCATGCGACCAAGGTTTCTACCGCTGTCTCCCGGACGGAAAGGCAACCGCTGGTCGGCCGACGCGGCGGTTACTCGAGACGGCGCGGCGACAGCTCGAAGGCCGACGACCTCCGGGCGCGCGTTCGCGGTCTTGCGGGCGGCGCGCCCCGCGTCATTAGGCGCTAACCATACGACTGCGACCGCGCGCGGCCGCGACGACGCCTACTTCCTCGCATGTGGCTTCACCGGCGCGACGCCACGCGACGGCGCACCGAGATGGCGCTGCCATTGCTAACGCGCCTTCCAAAGAGATCAAATTGAGGAAATCCTGGCCGCGTGGCCACCGCGGAGGGCGTGGCGGGCTGGGCTGAGAGGGGAGGGGATGAGAGGTGGGAAGAGGCAGGATGGGGCGGGAGGGGGGAGAGCCCTGGCAGCGCGCGGCCGGTAGTGCCAAAAGCGAAGTGGAACGCCACGGATGGTCTGACGCTCAACCACTTGGCACGCGCCGACCGCCGACCGCCGACCGCCAACCGCGCAGGTTGTTGGCCTCTTCAAATTAGACGAGAGACTCGTAGGCGTCTCGATGTAAATCACAGGGACATGTAACTACATTATATTATATAGCATAGACAAAAAGACGCATTCGCGTTGACAGTGCTTTCTTCCACGCCTCAAAATGTAAAAGCTGAAAACCGGTAAATATCATTGAAAACTGAAAATACATTACCGAATTACAGCAAATCTCTTTCAATCCAACCACATCTATAATCATGTAAACGCTCCAATCTTCTTGATACTAATTACAAAGTACGCAAAGTTCCATTTATCAAATTATTCATCTAGGAAAATAGCCGCGGAGTAATAACAGAAGACGATTTCACATGCTAATTCAGACAACAATCACAAAGCGTGCTTCTCAGGGAGATAATCGCACCAATCCATCGACGGAGATCCGATCGAGACGCGGCCTGAGCCAAGCAACATCCTCATACCAAACAAACAACGACGCCGCATGCCACCAGTTTGCGATTCAGCGCCACGGCGGAGAAATTGAGCAATTCGTCGTGATTCGTCACGTCGCCGGCAAACGACTCATTAGACGGCGGGCGGCGCGCTGACGTCACAGCGAGGCGGGCGGGGGCGTGCAGGAGGGTTGGCCGCGCCAAGGAGCGCGCGCGCGCACGCGGAGGCTGAATCCATAGCGGCCGAATGAGGAAGCGCCGCCCGCGCCGGGGGTCGAACTCATGGTCCTCGAATTCGACCGCACCGGGCGACGGAGCGCGTGGCCGGGGAATGTTCATTGCGAGAAGTGGACGATGACGAGATGCAGGAAGTAGTCCGGAGTTCTACATGGTTACGATTTGACGGGATAAATGAAGAACGAGGCCGACGAAAGGTTTTCGCTTTTGTGGTCGTCAATAGAAAAGTCACCGATCTAAAATGTTGGTCAGGTGATATTATTTCTCCTAGCACAGTACCATTCCAATGAGCGCTTTAAATGTTGTTCACGTGACAAATGTAACAGTAAAAACAGAGTATTTTTATTATTTTAATTATTATTTATATTATTATTATTATTATTAGTGAAAGTAATGGTTAATCAAAAATATGTGAAAAAATATTAACCAATATATTTATAAAAACTGAATTTCAAATTGAATTTTTTAGGATAATTTAAATGTAATTTTGTAGTAATTTAACGGTTCAATAATAGTATAGCACAGTTTTTATTAAAAGTATAATTCTTTGGTTCAAATTAATTTATATTATTTCCTTAAAATTTTAATAATTATTGAATAGTGGCAATTAACGTATTTTGACATCCTTTTCAGCATAAATACCTCAAGGTGATCTACATTCGGACCTTGAAGATTTGTCATCAAAGGTTGTACATTCATTCTTTTCAAGTATATGAAAGTACTTTTCTTTAAATATTCAAAATCATGTCCAAATATGCATGTTCGGAAAATCTTTGAACTCTCTTTTTTGTTGAATAATTTTAGATTGAACAATGGAAATTGATTGCCAATTATTATCCAAGGAACAATCAAAATTCAAACGTTATTTTACCTCGTGTGGCACCAAAAGCGTAAATAATAAATCTAATAATACCAAATACGAAGAGAAAAGTGATAAAAATCTCATTGTTTTCGAGTTCTTACATTAACTAAAAGAAAGACTATATGTGTGAAACAAAGCACGTTGTGACAATCTTATGAGAGCTTCTTACATATGACTTGCAGAATAGAGTGTAATAGGAGTTACCGGAGAAGCATAAAGTTTCATTGCCGAAACATTCGATGGTGAACGTTAGAAGATAATATCATGTATCAAATACCATCGTAACACGTGACATACAAAAGATGCTGGGGTTATGTTACCTCGTTCCCAGCATGTATTTTCCCGGAATTGGTTGAAGAAAACATGAGAAGACGGCAAGAACAGAATAAACAGAAGCTCTAAGAGGATGGTGTCTTAAAAATTCGTACTCTCTCCTTCAACATTTAAATATATCATTCTTCTGAAATACAAGTATTTTACACACTTCCAAACCTATATTAATATATTTAGAAATAAAAATCCTAAATCCACTTATAAAAAATAGATTCTTACGCGTATCCTAACAACAACAGTCCCAGAAAATCGCATTTTTCCGAGCACAGTTAAAATTAAATAAATGAAATAAATATATAAAGCCTACCTCTAAACTAGAAGCAAGACCTGTGATGGGCATTTAAAACATTCCATTTAAACAAGATGTTTCTGAAAGTCGCACACCCACTGGGCTGGAAAATGTAAAAAGTCAATATCTCAAAAAACGTGAATTGAGAATGTGGAGAATCATTTGGCATTCATTGTTATATGTACGGGGAAATATATTAAACAGATAACGATTATTAGCAACCCGTAGACGTTTTAGGTAAAGTTGGTATTAATAAATGGCAATTACGCTTGAAATATCTCTAATATATGCATCGCCAATGTAATACATGATGTAAAGTATCAAAATGGAATAGACAAACACCCCCCCAAAAAAAATCTGGGAATAACATCTTCGATAACCAACAACATTGATCTTTTAAATATGATTAAACAACATATTGTTTTGTCAAACAAAAAATAACAACATAATACTGCGCAGTGCAGCGAGTTCAATTGTGAAACTCATTCATTTCACCACAACACATTTCTTCCCTTCCCTCCACCAGCGAACGATCGCGTTGGGCGAGGTCGTGGTTGGCGCGGTGACGCGACAGAGCCGGGGCGCGGGTGGGCGCGAGGGCGGGCGGCGTGACGTCACGGGGCAGACGCCTCGTCGGGGGGACGAGGCGAGAGCGCCCGCCTTCCCATCGCGGCCCGCGCGGCGCTGTGGCGCACCGCGCCGCGGCCGCGCGGCGGCGAAGTCGCGTCGATTGGACGCTTCCTCATTACGGCGCTGGCGGCGAGCCGAGCGCCGCAGCCCCCGCGCCGGCCGCCGCCGCGCCGGCCCACGGCCCCCGCGCGGCCGCCAGCGCCGCCCTCGCGCCAGGCGCGCCAATCCGGATCAAATCGCTATTCCACTGTCATAGTGCCAACAGAGATGGAGTTTTGAAGGATGTAAAGTGCAGTCTGATAAAATCACAAATTGTTGTTGCTGGTGTTAATATCCTTTAATAGGTTTTAACTGCACTAATATAATTGGATTAGGCCCACCATCAAACTCTTTTAAAATTTGAGTCACGCCAGAATGTTCATAACAGTCCGAGAGACAATGCATATAAAATATACACGCAGTTCCAAAATGACTTTAATGTATTACGTAAAACACTTTCCAATATTTAATAAACCCGGGTCTTGATTTCTGGCGGAACGCAAAGGAATGGCGTTCTAGGACCTCCGAAATAATGATTGAAATATTCGAATAAATATATAATTATTTATATTACATTAATAAGTAATTTGGAATGCGTTCCGGAACCTAAAATTTTATAAATTAAGCACTGAATAAAACATTGGCATACTAACAGCAATTTGGAAGAAATATTGCTGTATAACTGCTGCGAAATATTGCTGTAAATAAGAAACTGGAGGTACACACAAACATTTGTGCAGGCATTATGGTACTCATTTATTCGTGCTTATTATTTTGGTGAATACGAATTAAGCGTAAAAAATATTATCTGTAGTTTAGGGATAAATCTTATAATAAACTCAATACACTATACCAGTGCTAATTCAGTATTTGTTTTCGTGAAAAAATTGGAATACAAAAATATTGTACCAAAATTCGAGAGTTTGGTGGCATAGGTTTTCACTGATCAATCGCTAAAAAATGTGTATTTCTCATTTTTCATGTAAAAAAATGACGGGAAGTAAAAGATAAAAAGTCGATCTTGTCAAATAAAGACTTGCTTACGTGCATTCAATGGTGTATTTCTTAATTTTCCCAGCATCGTGTAAGGTTGACATACCTACATTGTGAATACGACTCACTTGATCAATTGTTTGATTGATCACGTTTTGAATATTTATGTGTTGTATGTCACGCAATTATACGGCCATGATCGGAATATTTTTAACTTGGTCATTGTGACTTCGGCGATTAAACAAAACATCTCCACTGACTTCAATGTGTGAACATAACAATAACGTCGCTTTTAAATCGCATAGCGTCTGCTGTTTGTATTATACTCAAACTTACTTGAAAGTAATTACACGGTTGGTGAATTTCGAATCCGAATAACTGAACAACAAATGTGTGGGGGTAAATAACGTTGAACTATCGAATAATTATTGTGCATGTGTTAATTTTTCGGGTTTAACAATGGTGGAAAACATTTTCTTCTTTCCACTAATTAGTACCGATATTTCAGTAAAATTCAATGTTTTGCATAAATATTCCTTCACATGAACATTCCACATTGTATTTGTTCCATGTTCCAAGAATTTTATTCCCAATCAGGAGATCGGAATAACAAGCAACCAACATTCGGTACAACGAACATCAATTCCGTTCATAGTGAAGACAGTCGGCAATAGAAACATGTGAATGAAACTGATAGGGCAGTTTACAGGTCACGCATCGGCACCTTTGACAGCGCATTCCGCGCGAGTTATCACCAGCACCCGCTCCATCGTACCCCCATCCCATCCTCGCATTCAAAGCAGCGCGTCGTCTGCCTTGGAGGAGCGCGTGCCTTGAACCGAGTGATAGACGCGCTCTGGCGGCGACCGATTGCGGCTATCGGCGCTCGGTGGAGGAATCGACGAAAACCGCCACGTCGCCTTGCGCAACCCACTCGAAAACGGAGGCGCCCTATCGAGAGGTCCGGCCGGAGAGGTTATCGCCTTGCACATCCCGTCAACTGGCCCCGCCTTGGGAGAGGCACTTGTCGCGCGACGAGACAAGTCGTTTGAAGTGAAGAGGCGCTTCCATGGTGCATGTCTTATTGGCGCTGAGAAACGATTCACATCTGTCGTCTTGACAGACGCTAGGAGTAGAAATGAAGGAAATTTATATCTCTTAGAATTAAACAGAAGCCATAATTTGCGATCCCTTCTTGAACAATATTTTATACCAACGCATTTTAAATTACTCTGAAAATTAGTACACTTTGGAAATGTATTACAATCAATGTGTAAACATTATTTCTTTCTGTTCCAACGACAACCAAGGAACATCTGATCGCTTCGTGCCTACACTACTTATAAATTGTATGATAACGTTATTTTTGGAAAATATGCCAATTGCAATGGGCATCTTTTCCTAATCTGGTTTATCGAAGATTTTCTCAAACACGGTTCCATCTTTGTTTTTCAAATTTTAGGACGGAGAGAATATAATGCTGACATGTTACGTAAATGACACTTTCACTACTTTTGAATTAAAGAAAAACCTATTAATGGTATTTTTTCAAACCTCCCTCGCTTCCTTGGCAATTAGAGTTATATTTCACGTTAGCACACATTTCTACCAAAAGCTTTAAATGTTCTCTAATAAAGTTATGTGTACAAGTGTGAAAAAATACTAATTTTCCAAATGGGGCACGAATGACATTCTTTCAAAAGCGTTTACAATATTTTTTACAAACATTTTCATAAGAAAAGAGATCTTGTTTTCCTATAATATTTCGATCGTCTTATTTGTTAAAAATTCGCGTATTAAAGGATTCGGACACTAAGAAAACATGAAAAAATGTAGTGTTTCATAGAAAGAAACTAGTTTCCAAAATACCAATAATAGTTCAACGGCAAATTATCTATTGAGCTGACTGAAATTTTCTCAAAATCTTGTGTTTGTTTTACGACATTTGTTTTTGTCACAGTTTGTTCGTTTGTGCATTTTCATGAAAATTGTTATACACGCGATTGGGAGCTAACATATCTGAAGCCAAATACACCTTCAAGTACAGTCATTAGGATCAATTTCTGTTGAAAATCTTAATCATTTACTGAATCAGTGTTGACAAGTGAAGTTTTGACAATTAACTTGAACGCATTCAAATAAATTTCTGAAATGTATGTTAGAATGTATTATAGTAAATCGAGATAGTACGGTGTGTTTCAAGTTTTGGATAAAAGGATGAAATTAATTTTGGAATGGATATTAGAATGCATTAGTAAATCGTGATACTGTGGTGTGTTTCAAGCAGAGTATTGAAGGCTTCGCAAGAACTTTCTGAAATATCAGTGGAATTCATGTGTAAGTAAAAGTTACAAATTTGATATTATAATTTAACATACCCACTACAAATAGTAAAAGAAAGTTTTTGCTATATTGTAGTACCGCTAATTAAATGAAACAAGTGATGAAGCTTCAATAATTCATGGTTCTCTTTTTACATGCGTGCCTTAAATTTGAAAAATTCGAAGCGAAAAGTCCTTTTGAGAAGTACAAGAACACACACATTCACTCTCCAAAGAAAATAGTCTAATTACGAACTCTACCACGTACGAACTTCAGCTGTTGCGAAAAATTATATATGGAGACCTTGAGCCAACGCGCGCAACTGCGCAGCTCGTTGCATAACCGGAAGGGGGCGCAGCATTCTCGATTATTTCAGAGACGAAACAAACCACAAAAGCAAAAACAAAGCTAGAAATGCAGAAAAAATACCTAGTTTTCATTTTGTTTTTCTTCATTTGTTTTAAATTCATGTATCATTCCATTTCTTTAGATATTTGGATGTTAGCAATTTTAAGCTTGTTCTGAACAATCTACATTTTTTAGCCTACTTTGTACAGAATTTGTATAAAAACAATAAACAAGGAGAGATTATGTACATAAAACCGTATATCCGCAAAGTGTATGAACGTCTCCGGGAAAAAAGTAAATACTTAATTAACATCTTATGGTAATTTCTATGCAGCTCATTGGCGCTATCATATTTTGTTGTTTATCGTCATTAACATGATTAGAATTTTATAGAGCATACGCAATTGATGGTTTTTAAATCGATAGTGTGGACGAGGTGAAATGACACACAAGAATGTCACTATTAATATCGTCGGTAGGTAGTTGAATTTTTCGTAATACGACCTTCGTTTCAGAAAGAAAATAGATAAAAATAACTTTTCTTTGAATAGGAGTGCTCGTATGCATCGTGCTCGTACAACTTACAGGTTTTGACTTTACGTACGGCGGACTGTTAAGCTGTGAAGTTAATGCTGTTAAGAGTGTTTTTTTCGTTTATCACTGGTTGCGTTTCCTCGACTTAACAGTACAGCATTACGAAAAAGAAATTATCGACTTAGAAAAAAACTTTTCGCACCTACGAAAAATCCACCAACACACTCTAATCGTAAATTATTTTTTTCTAAACATTCACAACTTTCCGAGCCGCGCGCTGAGCCGAAACTCGCCTCCCCCTATCTCCCCGGCAGCGCAGCGCAGCGCAGGCGGACGTGAGGCGTCGCGCTCCGCTTGGCGCCGGCCGTCAACCGAGAGACGGCGGCGTGAGAGAGGGGGGGGAAGGGGGAGGGAGGGCAAAAAGCGCGCGTCAATGTCGACTTCGCGCCGCCCAATCGCGCTTTTTTTACGCCGCGCGCGCCGCCGCCGGCGCCTTCCGCCTCGCGCGGGCGCTGAACTCGGGACCCCAGCGCGCCCGCTACTGCCCGTGGACGGCCCAGCCCACGCGATTGATGGGGATCCTGGGTCTCGTTGTCCGCTTCTGAACGTGAGGGCATTTCAGTAAGCATTTGCAGCAAAGGTGGTCGAAAATGTTAATAAAATAGACCTGTCGTGTTTTTTTTGTTTTGTTTTTTTTCTAATAGAACGGTTCATTTCTGTGGAAGTAAAGGTATGAGGTACAGACATTCTGAAAAACTGGCAAAAATCTGCGGTCATTTATATAAAATCTATGTCCGTAGCCTCTCACTATAGTGTCGTTGTCAGTAGTGGCCACCGTATTATGACTCTGTGAATTTCCAATTAACAAGGCAAACACTTCTTATGCAGTGTCATTATCTAGTTCTCGCCCTAATCCACAATTACCTACAAAAACCAAGAATAAACGATGTTCACACTTAGTAACATGTCGAATAGCAAACGAAAAAGAAAAAAACAACGAATTCCTGTCCCGTTTTCCAGATAAGTTTTAAAACGCCATTCTCTCTAATCTTTCGTATTTCCTTTCCCAAGCATACATACTGGTAATCGTGTTACGTTGAAAGCCTTTTCTACATTAATATCACCAAAGGTCTCTTTGAATAAATTTGCAAAATAAGTTCACAAACATTTTTATGTTAACGCCTGAGACTACTATTCAGTACAATATACTTTGCATACATTTTACAACATTTTACAAGACGTTTTCTTGTGAACATCTTGTAATGGGAAATGGTGTTATTAAAATGAGAAATAACATTACTCGTTAATTTACCTCCAATACTAGCCTTGTCGAAAATATAGAGGGAAAAGGAAAGAAAACGAACACTTCTGCCTCTTTAGTATAATTATTAATATCATTAGACCGACGTACAGCAAATAACAGACTCAGTTCAAAACCTTGAAAAGCGAGCGGTTCGCCGAGGTTTACAACCTGCCGTGTTCGTTACTTGTGTTATTAGCAACATGTACTTCATACCTCTACTAATCTATCTTCTTACACGAAAAAATCTTATAAAGAAATACCATTTCCTAGATGACGCATTCACCTTCTTTAGCTCCAGCACATCTGTTTCTAATAAATCATTTTCTTAAAAGAAGACGGACTTCAAATCCTTACCGGACGCCATCCGTTAAGTGGCTTGACGTTCTTTAAGTCAATACAACAATGCAATACTACGAAAAAATAATTAACAAAATAATAGATTCTACTTAGGAGCTATTCGTGAGCTCCAGTAAACTCACCACCAACACTGACGCTTCCGAAGCACGCGGCGCGAAGCGCGGGCGGGAGCGCCGCCCCCCGAGAGGCGCAGTCAGAGAAGGAGAAACAAACGCGCGCTCTTCCCGGGAAGCGCCGCGCGGCACCGCGGCGAGCCTCACAGGCGCGCGACGGACGCTGTCGGCGGCGCCCGATGCAGCAGCAAAAACGCGCGGCGCCAACCGCCCCCGCCTCCCGAGGGACAGAGGGCGCCCTTTCACGCGCCAGTGCGCCCGGCGCCGCCCTCCCCACCGCCATCGCCGCCGCTCTCGCCACCCCGTCATCGCCGCAGCAGCCGGCGCCGCCGCCGCCGCGCCGTCGCCAACACCATAGCCGGGCGCATCATCTGATTTAGCCTTTAGTCCTGCAAGTGTAGTGCATGTTTGTAGTAACACCCTGAAAGGTGGTATTCCCCTCCACTGGTCTGTATCCATCCGGCATGCAGGATTTTCTTCTTCAGATCTCGCTCAGAGGGGTAACGTCACATTTAACGCTCCCAGCAGGTTTCCCACATAGTATGTGTAAGTCTAAAGTCCGACACCTGCAAACTTGTCTGGCCGCTGACATTAATTACTGTAAGAGTTTTATTGGTCATTTTTGGATTTGGCATCCTACGGACGCCAAAATCCAGCGCCTCCAGATAGATTTGAACCCATAAACTTGGAACATAAGAATTTCTTCCCTGAGATTAAGAGAAGATAGTCGAAGGGGCGAAATCGTAAAAGAATGTGTTGATCCAAGAAATATAAAACTAAAAAATCGGACAGAACCGCCCAGACAGTTGATTCCAACAACGCACTGAAATTACGTTTAAAACTGTGCAAAGTCGGTCCAATCCACATTCCCACAGCAACTTGGTCAACCTCCAATCAGAACACAATGTGCAATAGAATACTCCTGAAACAGAAATATTCCTCCAACATTCATTTCGGCTAACATTACGGCATTGCTTACATCGATACTACTATCCCAGAGGAAATCTGAGAACTAGAATTGTCTATATTGAAAGTCTTACTTTATAAATGTGTCAGATTACGAAATTACTGCAAATGAACTTGCGCAACGACTTCTGTAGAAAAGGCTGGAACTTCTTCAAATTTCATTCAGCGAGAACTTTCTCAACTACCTGAACTGAAATAAGAATATTAGGGAACCAGCCAAGATGTACAAAATGTACTTCCATGTTGACGTGAACCTAAAGAAAGCTTTCTACCGGGGAAATAGACTTTAAAAATTTCAATTATCTTCTTATAGAATTACACATCTTCTTACAGTATTCATATCATCTTCCAAGAAATCATTGTGCAATCAACTAGCAAAAGTACCAAAAGTGCAGTATCTGGAAGTTTGTATAGCTCCATTATTCGTCGTAAACTACTAGTACTTTTCAATTACGACGCTTAAATTGTGATGATTACCTTATTTTCAGACTATTACGGTACGGTATAATTGAATGTTACTATACTTTAGTAATTGAGTATTTTATTTGCATCATAAATGTACATTCAGCTAATGCGAAAGTTGATTCATAAAGGAAAGATCACTCCTTTCGTCTCAAGAAGAACGCGTTTCTAAGAATGGTTTCCTCGCAGAGCACAGAGCTATTGGCTTTCTCATTTGGACAACTGCCACTTTTTCTCCTTATTCTTCCATCGAGTGCATCTAGATGCAACCAAAGACAGCAAACATGACCAGATGATTACTTTGTTTGATGATTGAGACAGCTGACGAAGATAAATTGATTATCCAGCAACCTGTTCTTCCAATCGACAACTTTTCATTTATTTTTTTCTCATTTTTCTACGCCTAGATTCCAACCTCCTTTTTTGAAATTCCAGGCAGAGTTGAGTTTTATTTCACGCTCCTTCCCCATCCCGTCCAAACTACTGGCGTTTCCACAGAGTACCGCGAATATTATCGGCAAGAATATATCAGATACGTGTATAACAAGCATAAATCGATAGGTTAAAACAAACATCAGCGATGGACCACTTACTTTCCTGTAACGAGACATTAGTATGGACGCACGTACCCAAGACATTGCTGGTGGGGCGGTGGTCACGTTCCGCGAAATATTTTGAAGTACATCCAGTAATTTTATTTAAAATTCTTCTTTTTACTGCAGAAATGTCAATTTATGTTATAACTGTAGCAATAATTCGTTTCATGAAAAAAAATGTTTGCCAACCTTCATTAGTCAAAAAGCCCAAAATGCATGGAAAAGAAATAATGAACATTCGATGCCCCAAAACTCCCAGATAGATGTACGCGACTCCCGCGAACCTGCATTTTCAGATTCACTGAAGAGGACTAATAAGCGCATAGCTTCCTAGCCGTACTACTCCAATGGACGAACGCCGCCTTTGCTTTGCCTGTCGTCGTTTTCTAAAGTAATGGTGAGACTATGTTATTGAATTCATGAGTAATTACGATATTACTTAACATTTTCGTAAACTCCCTTCTTAACTTTTATAAATCAAGAAAAATAATGGCTATGGATGAAATTACTCCGAGTAGGTACACACTTCTTTTGAGAACCATACACCTAAATTGTATGTGCCTGACATGCCATGATATTTAGTACAAGGATGACGAGCCGCGTGGTTGTGGCGTTGGGCGGCGCGGCGCGTGCAACAGCTAGTGGTGGATTGGCCGGCGCGGGGCAACCGCGGCGTCCGTTCGAGGGGAGATAGACGCGGCGCCGCCGCCGATAATCGCGCGCCTGGCTTAGCGCCCTATCTGCGTTCCCAACGCGCGCCATCTGGGCGATCCATGCACTCGCCTCTCGGCCAGAGAGGACGCGCTTGCAGCCGGCGGGAAATCCACAGCGTCATGGTCTTACGCGGCCGCGGGTGAATTGAAAGAAGGCGTTAGGTCACTCAGAATTAAAGAGTTTACTGTCAAATTGACATATCTTCACTTCCGTTTTCGTTTTACGTAGCGTGTATTCTTAAGACTCTTCTCCATAATACTGCCAAATATGTGTGTTCAAAATCTGCGTTTGGTATATTAAATGGTACCCCAAAAAAACCGTCAAATCCTATCGTAAACAATTAGGCTGGGTATGAAAACATTTACTTCCTGAAAGATTGTTTTATGGAGATATGTCACTTTGGAAATCTTCATAAGTCCTTCAATTATCACACTAGCCCGCGGTACCTAACACGTTTCAAATAGCAGAGTTCTTCGAACCAGCATATTGTTCATAACGCTCACCTCAGCCAAAGTATAGGGTGAAGGTATTCTTAGTTCAATAAATTCACTAACACAGTTCCGTCAAACAGAGACAATTTATTTGAATTCCGGTCCCTAGACGTAAGTCTCGAATACAAACAACTCACTATTGAACTACTTAATTTTCCTCTCTGCGTCCACCAATTTTGTGCTTAAACTATTGATGCTCACTTTTCGCACCCAAAATGCACTCAATTCAAAAATTCTAATAAATTTTCACACGTTCTAAATATAATCTTACGATACTTTCCGTAAACTCTGGTCATCATTCAGCTCAATGAATTAAAATAGTCTCATCAAAAAACATCATTAAATGATGGATGAAGAGATGAGGAAAGCAAATTTTACTTTCTTAATCTCTAAATCAATGGAACTTTTCAAAATACAACAGACACTTTCATAACTATCTGACAATCACGCAATAATTGACCATAACTTAAACAATTCCTAAAATATAAAAAATTACCAACGTAACACAAAAATTGTCAATATTTCAATGGGGATTGTAAAAAAAACATTCAGTTACAACATACACGAGTATATTCATGGGTTTATTACAGTGCCAGTGAATTCAATTTTGTTTACCCAATTACTAGAATTTGTGAAAATTTGTATTCCTTTTATAAGAATTTAATAACAATTTACTCAATTTTAAAGTAAAAAAAATTTATTCTCTTGTTTAACATTAAACACATTATTGTCAAACAAGATTCCCTACGAACAAACAAAATATGTCCGAAGTTGAAGAGATATTACACATATATTTCAAAACCCATCAACTGTCCATCAAACAATTTAATTTAATCATACTCCAAACACATTTTTACCACATGACGCAGCTTCTTCTACTAAGTCCCATTATAATACTAAACATCATTTAAGTGAGCGAACAAATAAGCGAAATGCAATGAAACAGCAATAAATCTCATCTTCGTGTACATAAGCACACGAAGCCGTTGACTCACGGCTTAGCTACCTTCGAGAGATGAGCCCGAGTGGCGCTTCGCACCTCAGAGCGGCGTCCTCCGATTCCATTCCGCTCGTCCGCGACTAACGAGCCTCCGCCACCGGCGCTGCCTCCGCTGCCGCCGCCGCCGCCGCCGCCGCCACCGCATTCAATAGCGTCTGCGTGAATGACCGCCCGGCGCGAACCCATCGACCGCTAACAAGTGCGAAATGCGCGCCTCCCGCGACAAAGCGCGCGGGCCCGCGGACTAATTAACCTGCGCGCGAAAGCGATGCCCGCCTCGCCCCTCCTCCCCCCGCCTTGCACGGCCCCATCCTACTCGGCCTCCACGATCATCGCGGCTCACACGCAACACTCACCGTGCTGGATACTCCGATTGTCATGAAATTTTACCAGCTTGTTCAGCACCTTTCAAAACCCCTATATAAAAATTTTTAAGTGCTATAGAGTATTAGAAATAGTGTTTTTAGGCGTTTTGTACCAGGACCTTTCGTGACCTCCGCGCTTCCCGCAGCGGGGCAGCCGTTGCTTCGGCAGCGCCTGGAACGTTACGCGACGTCTATCAACCGGTGTCAGATTTCTAAGCGCATGTGATTTGTTGTACATTTATTTATTTACGTATTTATTATTTCATAAGCCTTGTCTAAGTTTTAAATCCTTAAATCCTATCATACATATGTATAAATAATATGAGTATGCATTTAATAGTTGCTCTCGAATCACTCCTGTATGTGCTCTTTTCCTATTCGTCCTTCTGAAAGTGCAATGTTAACACTCGTTTTTGTCATCCCTCCTGCCCTCCGAAGCAGCTGAGACCCTGCGGACAGATAGCGACGAGAGCGGCGGCCGGCGTGTGAGTAACGGTTGCAGATCCAGCGGCGATCAGCAATTTCCTCTCTTCCACAGGCGGTGAGGTCACGAAAGATCTCAATACTAATTGTCGCAAAACCACTACTTGCAATACTCCATAGCACGTAAAAATTTGTATGTATGGGTTTTGAAAGATACTGAACAAGCTGGTAAAATTTCATGTCAATCCGAGTATCCAGCACGGTGAGTGTTGCGTGTCAGTGCATCAACTGATGTCACGTCAGTCCCTCAGACCGGGAGGTCCTAGGTTCGGGTTCTGACCGCGGCAGGATTTTCGACACTGGCTTTACAGTTAAGTCGAGTTCAGTCGCTGTCTGGAGGAGAATTCTAGCGGCCGGCTGCTCTGATCGGTAGTTTTCCGTGTTTTTTTTTTTTTTCGATTAACACCAGACGAATGCCGGAGAAGTACCCTAACAAACGGGCCACGGAGCACGCGCGATCTTTCCTTTCTCTTCCTTGTCCTATCCTCACCCCTTACACACTCACACACCCTACCATGCACTACACTACCACACATGCCGGGAGACCAGTTGGAAGCTTAGAGCTTGTCCCGGCTGGGGCGGTGTCCCGCTGGTGGGAGATACTTGGTTGATAGAGAATACCCCGCTAGTCGACGGTAGGTCGGCGCCGGATCTCGCCATCCAGCGGGGAAAGATCATCGCCACCTCCCGAAGAAAAACACGCACTACACTTACGGGACTAATGATTTTCTGTAGTTGACGCGCCCAGAATCACGATGAATGAATCAATCAAACCACAATCATCGCCGCCCGTAACTGCCTTCTCTGACGGCGCCGCCGAGCGCATGGCCCGCCTCTTCGACATAGCGATGCCCCGACAGACCTGACCTTCCTCTCAACGAAATGATGTGTAAACCTAAAATTCATTGACCGGACCTCCATGGTATTGCACCAGGTTAGATGGCTCGATATCATTTGATGTCACCGCCGTGCCTCTGACCGAGAGGTGGGAAGATCATCGCTACCTCTCATGACATGCATGAAAACATGCACTAAACTTACAGAATTACGGACCTTAACAGTTGATATGTCCGGAAACATCAATCAATATTGCACTAACTTGCATACAAATATTTCTGAACAAAATAAATTATTTTTTATTAAATTCTTTCAGTCCCCAGCGTGTCCCTTACGAAGAGATTTTACTGAATAACATACACATTTACATTTCCTGATCGCTGGCCGAATGTAGAAGAGCATGTCTATATCCTAAGTAACAAACATATCTACAAGTAAGGAAAATCATTTTTAAAATCTGTAGCCTGTCCGAATGAACACTGGTGATGCAATCATGATGATGTGCAGAGGCGTATATACGGTATGGCAGACATGGCACGTGCCATGGGCGCCACTCACAAAGGGCGCTATTTAGGGTATACCCGCTAAAACAAATAGCAATAACCCTAATTTGAACTATCCTGACAGGGGCGCAAATTTTATGCTTGATATGGGCGCCTGAATACCTAGATACGCCTCTGATGATGTGTGTTTTTAGTGCACCGAGCGCTTGTTACATTCGCAAGCCAGCAACTGCTGCAGGCAGCCGAGGGAAGGGCCTCGAAAAGCGGGAGCAAGGGGCGGTTCCGGGTTCAAGAGCCGCCCACGGAGGGGGGCCCTGAGGCGGCGGCGCTGGCGCGGGGGGGCGCGAGACCCGCTGCTTCCGGGATGTCTCCACGCGCGCGAGTCCGGTGTGTGACGTCACGGGCGCGGAAGCCGCGTGGCGCGGCATAGCGCGGCTGGCGCGGCAGGAGCGGGATCCTAAGGGGGGCCTACGGGTGGATGAACTAGGAGAACGATAGGGCAGAGGTAGAGAACGAAGATGGCCCGACAGGAGGTCGAGATTGCAAAAGAGAGGCGAGTAAAGAGAGGGTGAGTAAAAGAAGAAAGAATGAAAGTGGTGGGACAAACGTCTGCGAGAGTAAAAAGAGAAAAGGCACATATTTAGGAATAAAGTTGAGTTGTATCAAAAAAATACCAAGAGAAAAAAAATCGATGAAAATGAATTAATAAATTGCGTAAAATAAATGTAATCCAAAAGTTAACACGGCTGTTCCAACCTCTTCTTCCTTCTTGTGATTTCGCGGCCAAGATAAAAATGTAATGTTGACATTAATGATTTAATCGATGTTAAACACGTTGACATCACATAAATAACCACATTCGCACGCTCGCCCCCCCACACACACAACACATAGGAGCACGATTCTAAATCTTCGCTATTCTAATTTCCATTATTCTGAACCCCATTTTTACAAAAAAGGAAAAGAAATGCCGTTAATTACACGCAACCCGAAGAGAACCTGAGGTCTTGGAGTGAAATGTTATCATGAAACTTGTCCTAGAGAAACGTAATATGTACACTGGAATCAACTACAGAACATACCACATTAGCTACGGCTTCGTGGAATGAACTATTTGAATTGAGGGAGGCAACTTGAATAGACAGCTGGTTTTAAACATTTATTTGTTTCTGGCAATCCTAATCGGAGTATATTATTACAAATAATTATAACTCATACAATGAACTTATAATGCCCATGAAGCATGTAATGAAATATAATATTATTGTTGCAGTGATCATCTTTCACCGTTCGACAAAAGGATGTACCTGGAAAACAGGACCATTAATACCGGAAAAGCCGCCTTTTAAATAATTTTAATAATCAAGTGACATGCTTTCCAACACGTCGAAGTCGCCACTCACGCCCCATGGTTCATTTCAAATGATCAACTACACAGGGAATTACATTTACCAACCATCAATCATCACATCGCTCATCTCTCCAACAATTTCTACTCAAATATATCCTCAATAAATCAAATAGCCCACTACAACCCAGCCACACTTAACGAATTTCCGAGCCGAATCCGGAATAGACATCCTCTACACACCTTCCTCAATATATTCTCAGATGTAAGCTAAGCCTAGGTGCTCAATGAGTATCCTTAGCCAATTTTGTAGTTAGATTAGAAATAGTTTTTAGGTTAGGTTAAATGTAAGCCAGATGAATTACATATGAAAAAGTAATATTACTGAACCATGTATTATCATTCAAGTAATAAAATAAAATTAAAAACGTCGAAGTCTAAGAGAACCCTGTAATGCTCTAGCAATTTTATTTACTTCTGGTAAGCATGTGTCATAATTTCATTGAGTTACGAAAGACAATGAAAATGAAATGGGTGAAAGTGCGCTGATTGACACTGAAGCCGAGAGCAGACGAGGGGAAACTGCTCGCAGGAGCTAGGAATAAACATTCGGCGCGAGCTTTGCGGTCTATTTGCGAGTGGGCGCCGGAAATGCACAGGGAAAAGACCTCGGAACTCCGCACGCGATGCAGGCAGCGCCATTCAGTCGCGGGTGGAGTGACCCCGATTCACCACAAGGCTGCGTGCAAACGCGTGCCGATTCAATGCGCTGACCTGCCATCTGCTGCAGCAAGAGTCACCGCAACAGGCAATGACAAAAACCTCACATCTTGCTCGTGTCATGAGGATGATATAAGAACATACTATACACTCTTTTTCTTCAGTGACTCAAGGATATGGAGTGAATCATTAGAGGAATCCGAGCAATTATGTATATCATCGGTGAGACACTATTACCAAAAACACGTCATCCTAAGAGAAAGAAGTATTTCTGTTATGCCAACACCTAAACGTTGAGTTATTCTTGTAGAATCAATTTAATGAATTCAAGAATTCATCAACATTACAATAAAAAACAGGAATATATACGTTGAGTTATTCGAAATATATAACGAAACATTTTAGAATGTCCGATATATATATATATATATATATAATTTCTAATTTTCGTAATGCGGGTTGATTTGCGTGTTCGTTACATATTAAATTTTTCTTTGTGAAATTCTCTTTGCATAGAATTTAAAAAAATGACCGTAATATTTCGAAAAGTCTATCATGTATAATATTCTCCTCATTCAGATTTACTCCTTCAATTATGTATGTTTATTTGGATGGCATGACTATGACTGATATCATAAACCGTGAATACATTTATAGTAGAGTATATCAGACATATTCAGCCCGAGGCTATAAAGTCACAATTTGACTCTGATTCTCTTGATATACGATTGGCAGGACCTAATCATTAGCAACAGTTTCAACACGGCCACTGGGGCAGTTGGGGATCATTATATTCGCCACAGCCTTGATTGACCACTGACCCGGTCCTAAGAGGCCAATTTGCGAGCATCGACATCGTCTGCGCGCAGAGACACAAGAGCGACGCGATTCGCACTCTACATTCGAGAAAAAACTCGATTGACTAATTATTTAGTTTCCATGCGCGCCAACTTCTACGATCATTTCGTCCCGTTAGTGTAGTGAATCCTTTTTTTCGCTGGAGACGGCGGTGTTCTTTCCCCGCCAGGACGTGTGATCCGGCGCAGTCCTATACGTCGGCTTGCGGGGTTTTCCCCTCCAAGATATCTCAGCCTAGTGGAGCTGCGCCCGTGCCGAGACAAGTTCTATGCTCCCGAGTGGCCTCCCGATACGTGTGGTAGTGTAGTTCATAAGGTGTGTGTAAGAGAGGGAGGTTAGGATAGGAGAAGGAAGAGAAAAGAAAGACCGCGAGTGATCCTTGGCCCATTTGTTAGGGTGCTGCGTCGGCATTTGCCTGGTACTGACCGAAGAAACCACGGAAAACTACCGATCACAGAAGACCGGCCGCTAGAATTCTCCTCCAGACAGCTGCTGAATTCGACCTGTCTCTCTTGCTTGTTGAAAATCCCGCCACCGGCAGGACTCGAACCCCAGGACCTCCCGGTCAGAGGCACAGCAATCACATCAGTCGAACCCCTGAGAGCCACCTCTGCCGGAGAAAATCTGGGTAACCGGAGCCGCCGTCCAATTGGACGGAGTGACGTGGGGCCGCGGCGCGGTGCCGTTCTCATGCGGCTCCGCTTTCAGCCGGCGGCGGCGCGGGCGGGGCTCACGAACTGCGCGGCGCTGCACAAGAATGCGGCCGCGACACGTTCGCGAAAATACAGCATCGGAAGTGGAGCTTTCTCAACAGGACATTGGTTTCCCAAGGACTGAACATATTCGATATTAAATTTACATTTGAATGTCCACGTTTCCTCACGTTCACTCACTCCGTCCTCACGTCCTCACGTTCCTCACTCCTCCACGTTCGAGTTGGATGAGACGTAGGTGCACTGTTATTTTTGGCCTGCAATCATATAAGAACGTACGACTGCTATACTTTTTCGGGTGTACGGGTTCGGATAAAAGTATCAATTAAAATACTTGTTTAATTTTTCGTTCCGTTAGAAAAAAATACGATTAATAATCGTCAGACTGATGTATTAAGGTTACCGAAAACCGGCTAAGAATTCTGCCAATCGATTTGTCTTGTCGAGAGGAATCGAAAGAGCTACTGCAGGTGGCTCTTTCGGTGGCAAGTTACCCGAAACGTGTTTTAGTTGCTTAAAACACACTTGTTTAAGACAAATTTCTTAGTATTTTCTTGTTTCAGAAGAAAAAGCAGTTCCCCATCAAGAGAGCAAGACGCTTTGAATGACACCTCATGTCTCGGATGACGGACCGGAACATTGAGTGAGGGACAGAAGCTCGAATAGTCGCAAGTTACTCGATTCCTGTACAAGGATGATTAGGAAAATTTAACCCATGTGGTATGCATTTTTATTCATGAGAACTGAAGTTGACAAGTAAATGACTCCTCGCCTTGGGAAAGAAATGCCTTTGACACTTTGCCAGGTGGTTGAGTCTGGATCGATTTTCGTGGGGAAGCGATTCGTGGGAACTTCCTGTCCCATCGGTGCTCCGAATAGTCACGTCCGTTCTGGTTCAAGATCGCGAGATCGAGTTACCTGGGCACGTCATTCCCTCGACTGACGTCAATGCCTATTTCGTAGGAATGCTTATTTAAACTGTTACTGATCAAATTGGAATGATGAACAATCGCAAAAGTTTGAAATTTGAAAAACACTTTTGCATAAAGAATGACTCATTGTTTTTTCTTGAAAACATTACTCAGAAAGTTTTGGGACTAGTCAGATGAAAAATAAATTGAGAAGGTGAAGATAAGACAGATTATAATAATTCCTCCACAAGGATGATTTCGTGAGAAGGATGTATTGAACACATTGCACTTAAAACAGGTATAACCTTCGTCGTTTGTTAGCTGGGATTACCGACCTAGATGAACTTCCTGCTTTTTTTTGTCGATATTTTGAACGTAATAAATTCCTAACACGGCTTCTTTTGAACACGATGGAACTCAGTTGCTTTAATCCAAAGTGAACAAAACAATTCTCATAAAAACCGCACTCACAAATTAAATGACCATTTCCATCGCTCGCAATTCTCAAATTCAATTAGTGCCAAGCACATAAAGCCTAATGAGCGTGATAACGCCGGGAAGACAATCCTCACTGAGTACCAATCGCGTAAACAAGCGACATATTTGAAACTGAAATCAGAAGACCAATTAGCTCGCGGCGTAGGTGGCGGAGGCGAAGGCGGCTGTGGACGGAGATTATCAACTCAAGCACGCTGTTACTGCCGCCGCCGTCCTCCTCCTCCTACGCGCCCAGCCAAGGTCTTGCGTAAACCCCCCGCGCCAGGCTGAGCGGGTCCCAGACGAGCTGAGCCGTTGCGCCGGCATTGCTGCTGCTGCTAACGACATTCAGATGCAGTCCTTACGTCAACGCGTTACGTTGCATTTTTAATTGAGGAAAGGATTCATTCTCATGCGGGACTCATTTTTTGTGTAAGGATCTCCTTCGTATGTACTTTCGTCTTGTAGAATGACGTAACTGCAGTGTAACTACTCTCGTGAGTCTCTAATGACTGTAAAACGGATTCACAACCAGCTCGTTAATACCTTTTCTCAGACGTTAGAAAGCTATGCTTATGGAGAACAGAATACCGAATAAAATGAATGAAACTGGCAGAATTATGGAGGGATCAATAGTGTATAAATATGTAGTACGCCGTAAAGGATTTCTAAGATGAAAGCTTCAAATTCCACATAGAGTGGCTTGAAATGTTTGTGCTTCTACACAAGAACGGTGCATTGGACATAAATTACATGTTAAAATAGGAATAAAAGATTATGTGAAAAATTTTAAATTTTAAAATATTATTCAGCGACCAGCTGCGGAAGACAGTACTTATTTAAGATTCAGTGAAGTGTATATTCAGCAAGACTTCTCCCTGCACCACGAAGCGTCCTCAAAAGAAAACCAAATTTCAGGAAAACAACGAACTCAATAATTCGAATCAAATCCTACTATCCATTCAGCATTTGCCGATATTTGCCGGCGGTATTTGCCATGGTACTTCACCCAAGTTGACAAAAAACACCGAAGATCTTTCAGAACCCTCGGACAGATAACCGCACACGAGCCTTCGCGTCGAGTACATAACCGCTCGCAATTAGTCGTTATGTCGTCACGTGACCCAGTGCAACGCCGAGCCGCACCCCGCACGCGCAAATGTCAGGCACCGGCGACGACCCACAGAGCCCCCCTCCCGGTCTTCCGTCCCGCCCGCCCGCTCGCCCGCCCGCTCGCCCGCCCGCGCGCTACGTCAACGGTGGATTTAGCAGGCGCGCGTCACATTCTCGGTACGTAGAGGAGGCCCAGCTGCAGCGGCGACCGCGGCCTCCGGCGCCCCCGACGCGCCACTGCGCGCGGATCGCATCGACGCGGACGCCTCGTTATCCTCGAGGGAGCGAAAAATGTTGAACTTGATTTGATGAAATGGGACATGACTTCACGCCCGGAGGTCATGAAAAGGGTGAAGATGATGGCAGCTTTTGCGTATAGACAGTCAAAGTTATCCGGTGAATTTTCGAACATTCAGTACGACTTCTTTACAATCAATCTATACGCTTCTAAACACCCTATAAAAAGTGGCGCACCCATAGGGGGGACTAACAGGGGTTCACCCTCTCCCTAGAAACCAACGATACATCAAAAATACAACTTTTACATAGTATTTTCTCTACTAAAGAAAGTAATTCAATGTATCAATTACTAACGTTTTAAATACCATCTATAATGAACAAATTAGAAAGATTTTATATTCAGCGTAAATGAAAAACTCTTTACAAGAAATCATCAAGTCGGTTGGACATTGTAGCACGCTCCTCCGAGAAAAATGCTGAGTGCGCCTCTGCTTATAACCAATAATGAATATGTCTACGTGTCAAAATTTCTTGTCTACTAGAAAAGACTTGAAGATAAAAAATGATTCAACATTCTGAAGCGTCATATTAATAATCATAATAGTGAAACTAACAATAGGTAATATGTAATAAGAAAATTGTAGTGAACGATTAGGTTATATTAGACCTGCTCTTAACTACTCGTGCCAACAATTTTTTGACACCACACCCACACCCACGAAGTGAACAAAAATCGTATCTCCAAAATTTTGTCCTAAGAATTGTGGAACTAAACAAAAACTAGTAATTAACAATAAAGAAAGAAACAATAAATATAATTACGTGAAAATCTGTAGACATTTGTGTTAGTACACACTACTATCAGTTTCATCACTTACTGTGTGGAAGTGAGATCCCCACAGCCTATTCGAAAGAAGGCGAATTCGGCGCTCCTCGCAGCGTCTGGGGCGCGCGCGGGGGAGAGCCGGCCCGCGTGGAGGACGCGCCGGCCGCCGGCCCCGTAATGAATAGAGTAATGAGTTCGGCGGCGGCGCACGTGCCCATCAATCTTCGTCACAGCCAATCGCGTACGGATCGATCACCCGCCAAGAGGCAGCGGCGGCGGCTGGCCGCGCGGCTACACGGCGGGGACGAACTTTACAGAAGGAGCTGACGCAGTAACCGGCTCCGGTGACACCGTAAGGCACGACGCATATATTCCGAAGACAAGCAAGTAACAGGACTTAGATATCATGGAGAACCGAAGTAAAAATCGAACATGTAGGTCGTCAGATCAGAAATCAGAGCGAAGTCAGGTCGGAAGTCAGATCGAATCAGGTCGTCAGATCGACAAAACCAGAGGTGATTAGCGCAGTTTCATATACAGAAAGTGAGTTCTAGGAGTCGCGTTTAATGTGCGAAGGAAATATGGTAGATCATAAGATGGACTGGGAGTAGAATAGAAGAAGTGTTAAGCCAAACTGCACGAAGTATAACGGAGGTAGTTGATATTAGCGAATTAAGCCTGCATAAAACAATGAACGAAGTTGCAAATGATAAGTGGGAGTAACTACGCTGCCACAGAAATGGCCAGGTACCTTGAGTTTGGAAGGTGCGCGAAGAGGAAGAAGGGGGCAGAACGGAACATGTAAGGGGAGAAGGAATGGGAAGAAAACGGCATCTCGGCGCAAGGCAAAACACGGAGGCAAAGTGAGGCTCGCGTGGGCTGGGGAAGGGAAGACGCAGGAGGGGCCACGAGAGCTCCAGAGCGGCGACCGCGGCGGCGACGGCGCGAGATTCCAAGCAACCCTAGAGTCCCTAGATACAGAGAGTAACGCATTCCATAGTTCCATCGATCCCTCCATTTTATATCCAGTGGACAGGATAATTGGAAATGAGTAGTAATTCTGTATGTTGAGAACTACTGAATCTACCCCCAACTATTAATATTGTTGAAAATCTTCATAATATCACCAATTGTTATAATTTCCCTTCAGTTCTTGATTGCTGCGTGACGGGGTTGTCGGGTGAGTGGATATTAAATGGCGGCGGTTGCGCTACTCTCTGCATCTAGGGACTCTAAGCAACCCCCGACGTGAACGCCGCGCCGCGCCGCGCCGGTCGCGATATTAGTACGCGCGCGCGCGCGTTCGCATTGTTATCTGAAATTAAAATCGCCGGCGGTTGCCCGCGGCGATCGCAACGATAGGCGGCCGGCGCGCAGTGCTCGGCGCTTCCTGTGCAGCGGCCTCGCCGCCACCGTTGCGGTTTTGTTTGTCTACCGGGGCTCCCGCGATTAAGGCTCTCGCCCCCCCGCCCCGCTGGCCTGCGGAGCGGCCTCCCGCTGCCGCTCGCTGGGCGCGGATGATCGCGGATCCCCGCGGAGATCCTGATCGCTACGCGCACCTGGCGCCTGCCGCCTCGCCGGCCCTCGCTGGCATCGACGGAACGGACGGGAGGGAGCACAGGTATCAAAACGACGGGAATGTCTCGTGATCACGCATGACGAACACACACAAAAAATTATATCATTATGGTTCATCATTTAAAAGACAGAAAAAATTCTTGATATAAGAGTTTTAACCAATATTAAATGAAATACATATTCTTCACAACGTCTTCGGAAATAATTGGTTTCCATCATCAGGTGACAGAATTGAAAATATAGACAGAAACTAAATTATTAATTACTCACAAACAATTTTTTAAGTGGGGCGTCCTGTTATTAGCACGCAAATCTATTAAACAATGAGTTAATATTTCACGGGTAAAGACTTAATAAATTGACTTAAAAAAGTTTGAATACAAATTTCTACATGCTGTGCATATCACGTATATAAATAAATTGAAAAGCAAAGTAAAAAAGTAAATATGAAAATAGAAATGAATAAATTGAAATAGATATAAATAATGATGTAAAATATAAGGCAATTACATTTTGTGGATTCTATAGGCCTGTACCATATTTATTGTAACGCGCTCATTAGCAACTCTTGAGACCACTAGATGTATAAATGAATGAAAAACCTAGTTTGCGCCTAGAGCGTTTACGTACATCGCACAGCTGTTGATAAAGCTAAATGGACGTTGTTTAACAAGTCTAGAAGACAAGTGCGTCATAGCTGACTTTACGTCAACATTATGTCACGTATTAAAAGTGAACATTACAGCGTCTTCAAAACCATTCGCTCTCCCCACCAACTAACGATATTTCTCTATTGCAATGCATCGTCATTTACTTACGAATTTCAGTGGGAGACACCATACATCGTAATATTTCCCGTTAATGTTTGTTCCCATTGTTAAAATTTAACGTATCCCAAATTTTGGAAAAGCAATAACAATAATTGTTATAATTTGCCCTTTGCTCTAGAATGAAAAGTGACATCACGAAAGACATCTTTACTATTCAGTACACCAACGACATAGAATTACATTCACACTAAGATTCTAAAATAAGCGGATTCACTTGAAGATTTCCTCTATAGATTCTTCTAATGCCAAAGGGCAAACTCGAAACACAAGGCGACGAAAGCTGCATGAAGAGAATACGTACGAAGCCGCCGTGAAGCCAAGGCCGTGGTGTGGGAGCAGAGTTGGCGCCGAGGAGATTCGGGCGCGCGTAAATCACACGTGGAATGTGGTGGTGGTGGTGGTGTCATTGCTGGTGGTGCCCGTAAAAGAGGCAAAAAAGTGAACTATCGCAGGGGAAAAGGCGGTGGAGGTGGAGGGAAAGAAGAAGTCAAGTGCCGATATGGGAGAAACTAGGAGATGAGTCGAAGGCAGTGACAACGAAGGTGGTGAGAGTGACAGCAGTGAAGGCGGTAACGATCATGGTGACAGTGGGAGTGTCAAGAAATAGAGGCTAGGGATGCTGGTATTTCTGACTGCAGCGAAGGCGGGATGGTGAAGATGTTGATAGTGATAGTGTTGCTGGTGTGGTTGTAGTGATGGTAATGGCAATGGAGGAGGAAGAGGTGATGAAACTAGTAGAGATGGTGATAGTAGAGTAAGTGAGGAGGTATAGGTAGTAGATGTGGTAGGTGCTACAGTTACCAAAGTTGGAGGAGGCAGTAGAGGTGGTGGAACCGAGAGCAAAGGGGCAACGGAGAAGTCGACAGCAGCGGCAGCACCGGCAACTAGCAGAGCAAAAGCGATGGTGAAGATGGTGATAATGGTAGTGTTGCTGGTGTGGTTGTAGTGATGGTAATGGCGATGGAGGTGGAAGAGGTGAATGAAAGTAGTAGAGATGGTGATAGTAGAGGCAGAAGTGGTGGAATACGGTACAGAGACGGTAAAAGAGGTAGAGGTGGTACAGGTATGTGGTAGAGAAAACAGAGGAGGTATAGATAGTAATGTGGTAGGTGCTACAGTTACTAGAGTTGGAGGAGGCGGTAGAGGTGGTGGAACCGAGAGCAAAGGGACAACGGCGAAGTCGACAGCAGCGGCAGCACCGGCAACTAGCAGAGCGTTGGCGCGGTGGCAGCAGCGGCCGCGGGGCGCACGGAAACGCCGGCGCATTCATCACGGCCAGCAGCGGCGCGGCGCGGCGCGCGCATGAATAACCGCGCGCGGCCTTCGCGGGGTGCAGCCGACGGCAGGCGCCCGCCGCGCCGCTGACATCGCGCCCGCCACGCACCGCCACGCTCCGCCCCGCGCAGCACGCGAGCGCCAACGGATTGCTGCAATCGCTCATCGGGGTAACTGGTTGCTGCGATCAACGAATTACCTCGGGCATATCGCTCGTTTGTTCTCAAAGCCTTTGAGGATATCCAAAGGGGGGGGGGTGAGACCATTCAATTATTTCTTTACGCGGAATTGCATTCTGCAAACGCTGAAATAAGATAAGGGGCTGCCCATAAATTACGTAACGCAAATTTCGAGTATTTTTAATACCCCCTATCCCCATTGTAATGCACCCGTAATGCGCGCTTGAATAATTACGTAGCTCTTGCGACACCCACCCCCTTAAATGTAAGAAAAGAAAAAAAAATTATAGCAAAATAAAAACAATTTGTATTTATTTTGCGTGTTTAATATTAAAATTAATGATAATTAAAGTAAAAATTAGTTGGCGATGCTGGTTGCACATAACAATAAGCAAGTTGTGAGTGAAAGAAGAATGCTTGGGCGAGAAATGGTTGATCAGCTACGCATACGCCGTCGTCGGTGATGCAAGAGCGAGAGTATAGCGGCAATTTAAATGGATTCTAGAATACTCTTCATATCAGTTTTGAATATTTTCTTCGTAATCTTACAGATTCAAAATGTTAAAACATATGCATCTTCAGCTTCATTTTTTTCGGGCGGAGAATACACATCGCATAAAATTCGATGATTTTATGAGAGAACAAACTCGATTCCTTTTTGCTGGCATGTTTCCTTCTGGTTGATAGTGTTCAGTTCAAAACACATTCAGTTTTAGAAACGAACAGTCAACCCTTTTTTACTCCTCAGGTAAACATCCTGCCATTTAATATTACCTGAATTTCGTAAAATGGTTTGTCAGAGTTTTCTAAAGAGAAGTAAGTACCAAAATGATTCTGCGTTACAATGAATGACCTTTCAATGTTAATTATATCACTAAAGTGGAATTAAAAAAAGGTTTGTTCAAATGAACTTTTTTAACTAACAATGTTAACTCGACGATTTGTACATTTCTTTCTGAATGAAATAAAATAAGAATGGGGATACTTGTACAGGATGTTTGTCGTTTACGATTTTCTTCCCTCCGAAAACTTTTTTGAAACATCGTCATTTCCTTTGTTATGTAATACAGGCAGGAAACGACGAAGAAAAAATGGGTGGTCATGTAGTCCTCAAGGTAAGAGGTCAACGTAGCTTCCCCAAGAGAGAAAATATCTTCATTTACAAGAGTTGAAATATAAGCCTGAAAAATATTTTTGAGCTGTAAGACAAATGTACACAATACAATTGTACTTTCATTTACTTTTCTCAGCAATTCTCAAAGAAATACCATCCTAGGAAAAAAAGGTCGTGGAGAGATAAATTGTTCAAATTAATCTGCACAAGAGCATTGTTTTAAAGATTATACGTATTTCAAAGTAAAGTTAATTTCCATGGCCAAAGAAAGAGGAAAGGGTGTTTCATATGTGCTTAGTTTCTGTCATAACTCCTAGCGTACATGGTAGGCCGCAAATTATTTTAAAAGTAGAGGTAAGAGAAATTTCCACAGTATCATGGATATTCTCTTTGTCACAATAGTATTTGAAATCATAATATTTTAAAATTAAAACAACGAAACAAATTGCTTAATGTTCTCCTTATCATCAAATGACTACTCGATTAGCAGAAGTGACACGTACTACAAAAAACTGAAATATAGTTTTATGAATAATTTTTTGTAAAAATCTCTTCCAAAAATAATATAGTTCGCCTTATCTCATTCTATCACTTTTCATTATCCTATTATTAAATCGTGTCTCCCGAAAGAGGTATACCACCAAATTATTCCCTGCAGAGAATCGTTTTGGCCCGAAGAGTAATTCTGCGGCGAGCAAAAATTGCAGGCATTTCGCGTGATTTTTCTCTGTCGTGATGCGTTCTTCTCTTGCGAGATGCCTCAGTCTCTCGAAAAGGATCTATTCAGACAGCGCTAACGAAGTTATCCACACCACAAAGCGCCACTCAGTGCAGACTGCGAGTAAAATGAAAGAGACTAATGTCGGAGGAACATTGGTCTGCCGCCGCGGTGCCACTCACGAAGGAGGCGGCCGCCTCGCCAATGCAATGTCCATAGGCATGGCAAAATAAGTTGAAATTTGGAAGGTTTTGATTGTTATTCGATGGCCTAATTGGTAGATATTTATAAATGGATAAGGATGGAAGTGCGGTTGAGGGATCATACATTGTTACACATTCTAGCAACAAATGCTATTTATGTAATAGAATTGGTACGAATGCTCCTTGTTTTGTAGATTTCAGATCGCATATCTGTGTGATAAAAAATACATTTATAATTTACTGATGCGTTACAGCTTGTTATGATTCAAAAATGGAGCTTGATATACAGTGCATAACTTACCTAGATCGAAAGGGTCGTGGTTAGGGGGAAATATGAAAACAGTTGAATATGGTATGGAGGGAATTATCAGAGGAATTATGAACGAGAATTAAGGGAGGGAAATATGAAAAGACAAACCCAGTCAAGTTAACATCTAGTTAATTAGTAAATAAGTAAATCCGAATTAATAATATTAGGTAAAAAATAAAATTATTTGTGTACCACGGGCGTTAACTGGCTCTAATGATCTCGAGCGACAAATTGGCACAAGTTCTTTGGGTAATATTGTCGCCGCTCCGTCATTAGAACCCTTATAATGCCCTTGGTGCATAAATAACTATTTACAGTAGTTGTGGCCAAAATTAAACACATGAATAATTTTTATTATATTAATTATAATCGCCATGTAACTTTCAAAAGTGGATCAAGATACATGAATACATCGCATCCGTCCATCTAGCCGAACAGTCTTCAACCCCACTGCTTGCTTATTGTGGCATCAACTAAAAAGATTGCGCAATGTTGTAATAGGACACCGCTAGGGGACCAGACAGTAGGTCGTGTAGGGCGGCACCGAGAGCGTTCGCGTGAGACGGTAGCGACACCGGAGCCCCCTGCGACACACTGACCATCCAAGGCTCTTGCAGCTCGCATGACACCGCGAATGCAGAACTTGCTGTACAACGATCGCCGCACACGCAAATTCCTCTGGGAGAAGAAATTCTCCGACGACAATATTTATGGAACATCAATTGTATATGCAGAAATAAAACCAAGGTCTCTCACAGATGAGAAAGTGGTGGAACGTGTTAGGGAAATACACAATTCTCTAGATTTTTAAGAGGTGTAACCATGAGGTGTACGCGGTTCATTTACATTAATACATAAATTCATGACGGGACTAATCCAATGGCTAATTATGAACAATTCTTTCCACGCCATTGAATTCGACAGCACGAAAGGGACATTTAAATATGTTTAATGCTCATAAACCAGCGAGCATATCGGTAGTGAAACTTGTACGTTATTTCACACTGATGAGATTGTGTAAAACACTATTTATTTCCCACAATACATCTCAGATGATATTAACTATTTGTCACTGGTATAACACGGCGTAATAATATACTGATTCATCAGATTTCATTTGAAAATGTTGGGTAACTGGTGGTTTATATCATCTTTCAGCTACAGTCATAAGATGAAGAACATTGATCCTCTTTAGAAAGATGAAAACCCACAACACTAGCACCGAGCTAGCTCAGCTGTGTGTCTCAGCTGCCTGCGCAATTGTGGCCTGCTAACACAGGAATACCTATGAAACACTCAGGCAGAAGCAACCTTTCTAATTCGTAAATGACCAAGACCTATCACTTCCCAGGCGCCTTCCAACGCTTTCCTGCTGTGTCCCCAAGAAAGCGGAGCCGCGTGTAAAGCGAGCCGCTGGAGGAGGGGAATCGAGTGAAAATCGAACGGGGCAGTGATCGCAACCCGAGGCCTCTCGCAGAGGCAGCGGTGGCGTCGCGACGTCGCGGCGTCGCGGCGTCGCGGCGTCACGCGCGGGGCGCACGGCGCGGCGAGGCGCGGCGCGGCGCGGCGTGGCGTCGCTGGCAGCGGCGGCGGTGGCGGTGGCGGTGGCGGTGGCGGTGACGGTGGCGGTGACGGTGGCGGTGGCGGTGGCGGTGGCGGTGGCGGTGGCGGTGGAGGTGGAGGTGGAGGTGGAGGTGGAGGTGGAGGTGGCGGTGGCGGTGGCGGTGGCGGTGGCGGTGGCGGTGGCGGTGGCGGTGGCGGTGGCGGTGGCGGTGGCGGTGGCGGTGGCGGTGGCGGTGGCGGTGGCGGTGGCGGTGGCGGTGGAGGTGGCGGTGGCGCTGGCGGTGGGCGGGTGGCGGTGGCGGTGGCGGTGGCGGTGGCGGTGGCGGTGGCGGTGGCGGGGCGGTGGCGGTGGCGGCGGCGGCGGTGGCGCAGCGTGCAGCGCGGGGGGACCGCGTGGGGCGGCGCACGGCGGCGGCATGGCGATGAGCGGCGCACGCGTGCGCGCGCGTAGAATCCGCACGGCCCGCTCGCCCGCTGGCGGCCTTCGACACGGTCGCGACGCACCCCGCGCACACACTGCGCCGCACTGGGATGGCCAAAAGTCACAATCCGTGAAGAAACACGTGACGGCGTTCTAATGAAAAACCACGCAAGACAAAATTTGGCAATGGTTGTTATCAGGCAGTTTAATACTGAAAACCGTTTTTACAAAGCCACTAGTAACTAGTGGTGCTAAAACACCACGTACTTTTTCACCCGTTTTTTCACGCAAAACTAACCGAAAAGTATCCAAATTTTCGAAAAATTATCCACGACCTAATTTCAAAATCTATCTTTAAGGAACACATTTCATGAAAGGAAATAAATCTGTCTTCGTAATTGTAGTTGTTGGAAGACGCCGAAAAAATTTTGGATTTTTGAAATTTTCGAAAAATCAGAGTTATTAACGAATATGAAACCTGCACCGTTCTCTTAAACGTCCTTCACACTATTCAACAAGATGGGCCATCTTTTATAATTGGAAAATATCCAATTATATCCAAATATCCAACAGCTTCATGTAAAGATCCCCCAAAAATAAAATTTCGGTTTCAAATTCAAGGGGTCGCGACACCACCCAGATCGATTTTGGAATATCAATCTGCGGAAAATCGGCTGCACGGTTTTAGCCGCTAGCGTTTTTCAGAAACGGACAGACGGAACTACGGATAGTCGTACGGACGGATTGACGGTTTTTGTCGTCATTAGATTTTTCGGTATCAAGGACCTATAAAATATGGATTATGGCTACACCATGTGTTAGAGAATTTTTTCTAAACGTAGCTATTGGATTTATCCAATTTTTTGTCACCAGGTCTCTGTAATGAGTTTTTCTGCCGAAATTCGCCGTTTTTTCGCGCAGCATTTCATAACTTTCTCTCTCCTACGTAAGTGGTAGCTAGAAAGTAAAAGGGGTTATTTTAGGACATTTTTAATTTCTCGGAAGGTTCATGCATTTTTTGGCAGATATTCAAAATATAACAAAATGTATTTAATAATTTTTATAATAACATTTCTATGTTATCAAATTAATGAAATTATTTAAAGACTGTCCTTCTTGATACAATTTTTAATTTTTTGGAAGTTACATAACATTTTTATAACATAAAAATGCTATTATAAAAAATGTCAAATAAATTTTGTTATACACACACACACATACACTTACATGCATTTCTCTAGCATATATATCGTGAGACCTGTCGAGAGATCATACTTTGTCCCGGCAGGGGTGCTGATGCATTACAATTACGGGAATAATGCTACAGCTGATGAGCCCAAAAACAATCAATAAATAATGGTCTTGAATTTAGGGAGTTTACTAATACACAATAATACTCCCTGACTAAAGATAAAGAACGTAAATGACGCTGTGTATGCATTTCCCATAAAAACATTGCGACTTAATAGTAGAGACTACGACGTTCGCAGAATGCGTACTTAGTGCTGCAGCCTTGAGAAGCTTAATTTTCTGTGACGAAAGACCAGACAACATCAGGGAAAAACAGAAGTCATCTGCAGACGGCGGTTGGTGACGACTGAGAATGTATCAGACACGGAACATTGAGTCAGTCTATAAGACCATCCACATCTCAAAAAGTCCCGATGAAAAAAGAAACAAAAAATAACGTGACAATAAAATACACGAAGACAAATTACACCGTAAGATCGGGAAATTATTTCCTGAAAATGACATTAAACACATGTGAAGAGAATCTGAAAACATGTATTTCTGAAGTAAAAATCATAATAGCCATCTAACACTTCTTGGCGCAGAATAAGAAATTATCAGCCTTTGTTGGCGCGGAGGAGACCAACAGACTCCACGTCAGTAGCAATGTAACTTTCACTGAGTGTCCGTCGCACTTTAACAGTTAGTACATTTTGCTCTGTTGCGCCTCTGAAGAAAGTGCAATGAACAGAAAAACATGTCTAGTCTGTTAAGTGAGTGTGTAAATATTAGTGACCATGATTTGGAAGAAAATATTGTGCAATTGGTGGAGCAAATGACAAGTAGTTTCGAGAGTATCTTCGGATCATCAAATTGAAAATTATCATTACTCATCATGCGGGAAGAAGACGATAAAGAATAGGAATTTCTTGAGAATGAAGAACCCGAATAAGAAATAACTCAGACTGCAAAATACTATTACGGAAAGAACAAACAAGTGTGCAAGAGTTGTGCAGAAAAATATGACTAAAGAAACTTGTGTCAGAATTTTATTATTTGCGTTAGTAACATTTTTGTAATTGATTTTTGTAATTGATTGATTGAGCTCTTAAGTTATAGTAGTTTTCATTAGTACACTTTTAGTGTTCAATACTTTTTATTATAAAGATGAATTCGTTAAATTAAAGGTCTGCATAATGTTATTCAATCATTCCTAATTACAATTCTCTCATTAGATAACTTATTAACAAATACATCCTAATTAATGTTTTCTTTAGTGATCATTTATAAGTTTCAATGCTCTTCACTCGAATTACAAATCAATACAGTAATATTTGAAACAACATTTTATGAGTCCACAGGACTCCACGTCGGTACCAATGTGACTGAATTCCCATGTTGGCAACTAACGGTCAGCCTAGAGAAGAAAATGGGGAATAGTTACCGGCAACCATATATCGTGATTAGAATAAACGAGAATTCAAATATATACTGGCATATGTAAACACACTGGACGAAAAAGGTAATTAAAACTAAATGCGTCTAAAGTCGCATTTAGTTCCCAAAATAGGGAACAAAAGACGAAATAATACATCGGTTCATTTTCCATAATTCGTACCATACCAAAAGAGTTAAGATAAAATAGACATTTTTCTAAAAAAAATGTATGTAAATGCACTGGGGAAGAGAATCGTACTTTACAACTGCTGGCGGCACTGCACTTCCGTGGCTTCAACGTACAGGCTTCCTACGTTGCATTTTATTCTTTCACTATAATCGTACCTTTTATCTAATACTGCAACTGTTTCCCGATAAATCATTGCAATAGATTCTCTACCGTCTGACGAGTCAGCAACAAGTCCCTCTGAACTTTCAGCAATGTTTATTTCCAGAGCTATTTTCGTTTCTCCTAATCAAACCTCGCGTGCACTGCGTATGCAACATCTCCCCCGTATCTCACCCGGAGGTGAAGAAACGCCGGGAGCAGCTGAGCCGGAAAGGAATTCCGTAAGCACACACCTCCAGCGAATCACCCCCCCCCCACCGATCAAACAAACGCGCAGACTGATGAGCTCCATAAATCTCGCCAGACGGCCGCTCCGGCGGCGTTTCGGGGCCCGTTTCACAACGCGCGCGCTCTCGGAGAGGTCCCTGTCCCTGCGCCCTCGCGGAGCGCGGCGGCTGGCGGGACCGGGCCGGGTCTGGCCGCCGGCGGCGGTGGCCGAATGCATAAGCGATGGGCCCCTCCCGCTACGCGGCAAATGGCGTACAAGGCGCGTCCTGCGGGAGGAGCAACGGACGATACGGCGCCGGGCCGGGCGTTCAGCTGCTCCTCAAGCGTGGACACGCTTGGGGATGGCAGAAAAACAACATCGATGTTTTTAAGACATCGATATTTTCGAGCAGTAACATCAATATTATATATCATCGATGTTTTACTTTTGATGTCTCTTCAGATCGACGAAGCACAGATATATTTGTGCAGAAACATTCATGTTTTACAAAAAAAAGTCTCATGATATAATTATTATTTTCAGTACGTAATTTTTTTTGTGTGTGTATGTGTGTGGATTGCTCGCAATCACCCTCCATTGATAACTGTCACTATTGTCTATCCCCAGGCAGTACGAAACCGTTTGCTATTCGCAACCACTCCCGAGTGTACCACTTCTGACGTGTTGTGTATCACGTCAGAACCAGAATAGTTTACTTCGAAATGTTTCATCATTTTAAAATATCGATATATTAAACATCCATATTTTTCATCCATGGAGTAGTTTATGGGTATTGGTCCATGAATGAAAATTTTATATTAGTTTGCTGACGTTTCGGAGTTTTATTTCTCCATCCATACATTAACACGGTTAGAAGTATAAACATATTAGTGAAACTCCGAAATGTCAGCAAACTAATATAACATTTTCATTTATGGACCGATACCCATGAACTACGCGATGGATTCCACTACAGATGGTAATGAAATACATCACAGATCCGTATTTTGGTCCATGATTGCATCGCCTTCAAAAAGCTTTTGGTGATGTATCGAAGTATCGAGGTTTTGCTAAATTTTGTCACCACTATATACGCTACTTTCTATCCCCAAAGATTTCCTTTTGACACTTAGGGATGCCAAAGAGCGGGATTTGGAAACGACTCCTTAAACCTGAAATAATTTTTCGGAAATTTGTCTTGTCGTAGCGCTTTCGTAAATTATACTCCAGTAAAGTATGAAACGATATTCTGACAGTTCCTATTAATTCCGCAATGTTCTGGAAGTATCGTGAATTAAGAATGGGTGTTTGGGAATCACGGAATTTGATAAGAAATTTAAAATAGTATGTTTGAGCGCGTGATAAACGGGTACACAGCACTATACTCGGAAATTAAGAAAACATTAAGTAATAGTTCTTGAATGAATTACCTGAAAGCTCCCTCTCTGTACCAAGAGCATTATTCATGGTAGGTTCTTTCGCAATCGTATCTTTATGTAAATTAATGCTGTTCTCCACCTCCGAAATATATCTAAGATTATTTAATTATATGAAAAAATCAGAAACCAAACTTTTAATCTGGCTGCGGGCTAATATTATCATCAATTTTAATTTAAACATTATCAAAGATGAAGGCTCATAACCACAGATGTTATCTTCAACTTACTGTTCTAATTATAAGATGAGAAAAAGATTGCTTTGTGACGTATATTTATTACAAGAGAGAATTTTGAAATTCCTTTCTGGCGAGATTTCATACTTCATTGACGTATGTATCATCAGTAATATGCCACTTTCTATCATAAAGAAAATAAATTCCCAGATAAAATAACTGCCCTAAAAAACAACTCCCTTGCGTTTCGTAACAACACAAATCATCTTGCGAGGATACTACTGACATTACAAACTACTGCCTCTTCCAGATGTGATCTCAAGAATCCAGATGCGCAGTATAATAATGAGAGCATAGCTGTTCTCAGGAGGAATATTATAAACGCACTACGAAAAACATCCTTACTGAAACATCGATCTCTCACAAGATACCGAGATGACAGGAAGCCTTCAAGGCTCTGCATAAACTACCGGTTCATTCCTGCATAAAGATGAATTAAATCTTTACAAATAAGATAAATAAGAATAGATGACGGAAATAATAGGCTTCAGCACATAAATGCAAAATAATGGCGCACGTGGTATAATGGCACATAGGAAGATATGCTACTCCAGTCTTTCCCACAAACATTTCACTGTGAAAACGCACGCACGAAAGACTGTAAAACGGGTATGGTCGCATGCCCCACAAAAAATTTAACATGATACATCTCGCTTCTGGGGCTCTCGCCATTCCATGCGTAAATGAGCAGGAAGAGTTAATGGACTAAACTAAATGTTTGTCCCGGATTGTTTGTACCAGCCGTCGCGTCGGGGGAGAACGAAAACCGCTGCGCAACATGTTGGCAGCATTAAATGCGCATACGCGCTGTCAACAAAACCTCATGACCTCTTTCGCTCAAATGCGCAACGGGAGCCGACATGGGTGCGAGGATGGCTTGCGGGGACAGTCAAAAGGGGCAAGGACAATACGGGAAAGCAAGTGGAGTGAATAAAGCGTTTCTACGAATTTGAAGAGGTATGTGGGTGTGTGTGAAATCGATGGAAACGTGAAAAAAATCTCAGGAGTTCGTTTCACAAATTCTTATATTTTTAATTCCAAAAGAAACTTTAATTTTAATAACGATGTGTCCAATATTTCGATAATAATTGTGGCAATCGTTTTAGGAAAAATCATTTCTTAGAAGCAAAAATCTAAAAACATCGAAAGGTTTTACCTTTAGTCCAGTTTTGGAAAAATGATACAAAAGTTATAATACTGACAAAACTTTTAATTGTCTTACGTTTGCTAATATTCTGCAATTTCCTACCCGAGAAATAAAGAAAAATATAAAGCATACAAGATATTCCATGTGAAACAGAAATAATGTTAGGAAGGAATGGTTGTTACTGCTGTGCAATATATTAAACTTTGTAAATTAAAAGATTCATTAATTGAAAAAAAAGAAAGAATAATGACAAGTGAAGAAAAACAGAAGACTGGAAGGAGAAAGGAAAAAAGAATATTACAAAAAATCGGAAAGATAGGAACAGTTGAGTTTCTGACGGAAACATGTCACGTCACGCCGCATTTCGACACCCGCGAGCGCACATGACAGCAACGCGGACCCCCGCCGAAATACGAAACGTGCAATCCGCCGACCCCCGGGCAAAAAGGCGCTTGTCGGGGCCATTCGGTAGCTTCGCCGACGCCGCGGCCGCTTGCGCCAACACCGACGGTGGCGTCGCCGCCCCCGACCCCGCCCGCGCCGTCGCAACGCAGCCGCCCCCGCCGCCGCCGCCGCGGGCAAAAACCGCGGACAAGGAAACGAAGCGCGCGACCCGCTGAGAAAAAGCAACCGGCGGCGCGGAGCGGCGCGGCGGGTCGCGAGGAGCTGCCGCTGGGCGCGCTGCGCACGCGGCCGCGCACTGGGCGAAAAGGCCAACTCGGAATAAAAGCAACCTGCTTTTTCTTAATATTTTTTGATTAACTGGACACAAACAGTGGACAGCCCACTTTATAGTAAGCTTGAAGTGAAAAGTGGTGACAAACAGTAGCCGCTTGGCTGTCCGGGAGACGCCGCGTCCTAGGCACAGGTGCCGGCGAAATGCCCTGAGGAAGGTCGCAGAATGGCGGCCGAAACGTTGGCACACCCTGTCAAGCAGCTACTGACTCCGGCCGCAGAAACCTACACTCTCACGGTGACAAACAATTAACATAAATATAATAAATATATACATAAATATTAACAAATATTATATAAACATAAATAATAACAATATGAGTATACAAATATATTCATAACAACAATATAATATAATAATATGTTTATTGCTTACAAGTGGATTGCAGTCCAGTGGCATTTTATAACTGCAATACTTTTTATATATTACACGGAATACACCAGCTAAGCATCACATTTATTTGTCAGCAAAATAACATAACACAATATAAACGTGCGGAGAAACCCCCATCGGTAATCTCATTACAGTACGGGTTTAAGCGCAACGAAGTATTACGGAGAGTGAAAATTGTGGAGGGTTGAGGGAAGGGAGGAGGGGGCGGAAGGCGTGAGCCTAGGATTAACTTCTTGTATGGTAGTTCAACGTCACTTCACAATCCTGCCACTAAACTTCGATTAAAACACTAAGTCCTTTCAAGGTCACGAGCTGAAAAAACAGAGTGGAAGACTGTCATCCAATCGGGAGCTTAAATACCAAGAATGTAAATCGTAACGAAAACTTGCGATTCGATGACAATGTCCCTCTCTCCTGCCAGCTCGTGGCTTTGAAAGGACTTCCTGTTTTAATTGGTGAGGGTCATCCATCATCCATAAATTAACAAACGCTAAAGGGGGAGGGGATCTGAGGTAGCGTTATGCTGCGTTACACAGAGATGGGGAAGTGGTTACAAGGGGAAGGGGGTACTGAAAATACTCAAAATCTGCGATTATGTAATTAATTGACGGCCCCTAAGGGTCGATACAGGAGGTTGGAGGTTGTATAAATGTCCTAGCAAATATGAGAGGCTTTTACTGTAATCGATAGGTATAGGTCAGTAGTAATCTTAATTTTAGTTATACTTGCACTAGGTACATATCTATGAAGTTCTCCTTTTTCTCATTCGTCTATTGCTTAGCCATCATTCTATTCTCTAATCCAGGGCTGGCCAGGAGCGAGGCCCACTTGGCATGAACTGCCCCAGCGCTCAATTTCGGGCCGTCGATTTGGCCCGCTGCTTGTTGAGTCAGACTCATGGGAGGGGAGGGGACAAAAAATGAGGCGCTCAGGCGCAATAGGCTCGGTCTAGTAAAATAATACCAGTGGCACATGGATCACTGCACCAGGTAATCATGGACACTCGGGGACCCTAATTCTTGCATTTAAACAACCCAGATCCAATCAAATAATTGATTATCACTGGTGTAAGAAAAATCTGCAACATAAAGAATCTACTTCAAACATGGACCTTTTTAGAGGTGAAGAGCTAGAAAATTAATAGTTTTTCTGGTGCAAATGTATTAAATATTATTTTTAACGTTAAAACAATTTTCAATTGCTTTCTTGAAATGATACACATGATGAGTAATCTGTAAGGAAGTAATAGTTTTCCTTCAAGAACCTAAAAGCACATTATAAAAGAGTACAAACTAGTACAGTGATTTTTTACCGCGAACTACAAATAATATTGAGAGACTACATCATTATGAAGATATACAATAACTGAAATTGGTAAAATAATTAGTATTTTTCAGTAAATAGCAAACTAGCGGTGATACGAAAAAGCACTAACTCTTTCTTATTACTTGCAACGGTTACGTCTTATGACAATAATTATATTGAAAATTAGGCTCTCTGTATTATTTCAGATATCTAGTACAAAACTCATTTCATCAAATAGCTCGTATCTCTCAATAACAGTAAACGACATCCAACGCCATGACAACAATGCGTTTCTTTATGAAAATTGCACATAGCTAATTGAATTCAGTGCATTGTGCTCTAATGCTTCAAAGATTTAAAAGGAAAAAATGGAACCTATTCAAAAATAATAGTTTTTGTAAACATTATTTTATTTACACGTGAGCTTTTATTTTTAATGAAACGATTCTTCCAATAGCGGATAATATTTTTGTTCCCAGTCCTGCGGTCATTTCGGCCCACTGCATGGCGCGTCCCAACAGCGGCCCGGCGCCCCGGCACGGCGCGGCGAGGCCCGCGCAAGAAGCGACGCGAATGCCGTGATTTGCAACATCCTGCCCGCGGCGGCGACAGCCCACACCGCGGGGGCAGATGGCGCTGGTGACGATGGCGGATGCGCCACAGTGGAGTGAGGGATGTCGGCACTGAGTAATACAGACGATAAGAGAAAACTGAGAAAAAATGTAATTTGTTTTTGTAAATCTGATAGCGTAACGTATGAGAAGGGAAGGGGGGCGAGAAAACTAAGTCAAAGGAAATGAAATGAAAATAAGAAGAGGAAATATGGGAGGTAAAAAAGTGAAAATACACACAACTGACCGAAAAAGCGGAAGTCAGTCGGGGGAAAGAAACAGTGACGAGAAGGGAGGGCGAGTTATATTGGACGAGGACACGGAGAAAGATGGCGCCACAATATGATTGTGACAAGAGAAGAAGGAAACTTTCGAAGCAAGACATCGGAGGAGAAGGAAGGACAAAGCCGATGACGTAATTACAACGGGGAGCATGGACAAAGTGGAAATGTAAGGGCAGAGGGGACTAGAAACAATGTACCAGGCGGAACATTAAGTGCAACGAGAACGATCAGAGGGGACGTTGGGTCGACGAGGGCAGAAATGCGGAGCTTAACGACAAAGGTCAGGTGCAGAAGGAATGCAGAGGAGGTTGTGAGAGTCACAGGGAGAGAACGTTGGAAGGAGCAGCAGTGGATCTAGATATGCTCCCCAGGGGATAATGATTTCACGCACATAAAACATTTAAATTATTGTGGCAATAAACTTCCTAGTTTTTTACGGCCGAATTTGAGGGATTCTACAGTTTGTTCCGACACCTAAAAAATTAAAAATAAACTATTAATGGATGGCATTAAAGAATTTCTTTATTCGGCCAGTCATAATTCTTTTTAACAGGAGAAATAGTACACTATGTTAACGACAATCACTCTAAACGACCGTCTACCGAGACGGCTCAGCAACATAATACACTACGTTAACGACAATCTAAACGCTGTAACCGACCGACTACAGAGACGGCTCAGCAACAGTGAATCGAGGGATGACCGCCACCGCCGTGGCGGTGTCGACGGAAGCGGCGAGGACACCGGGCGCGATCACCGTGGGGATCAGAGGGAAGCAGTCTGCGTGGTGGAACGAATGCAACCGTTTCGAAGCGAAGCGGGTAGCCCCGTCCCCAACCCCCTCTCATCGGACGCCGCTTTTTTGACGGTCGCCGAGTTCCGCGACGCCGCGTCCGCCTGACGGCGGCGGTTCAGCGGCTCCGGGCCCGCGCCTCGGCCAGGTGCCGAAGCGGAATTCGCGCCGCCACGCGGAGATCAGATTTCAGAGACAAGGGCTGCCCTTCGGCCTGCGCGCGCAAGAATGCGCAGGTGGACGGCAACAGGTGTTCGTATCTGCGAATCGGTATTTACCTCTGCATACATCACAGGTCAGTAAGGAGACGTAAAAAGACAAGGCAACAGTAGTATAACGAGCACAATGAAAAGATGTCTTACAATGAATTATTGTGAATGCCATTTGCTTATTATTCATACAATTTGTGTCTGTAATATGTAGCGTCCGCTACTCAGCATGCGGCAGCGCGGTGCACAGCGGGTAGCGTGGACACTTTCCGGGGTGGATACATGTGGAATGTACCACAATGAGTATAGTGAGACTTTTCTAACTCTGCCTCTCAAGGCCTGTATTCACGATGGAATATATCACGGTATTTTGCGTCTCTCTCAGCCATGCCGCATGATCGAGACCGTATCAAGCAATGCTTCCGATCATCCGACACCTAGCGGCAGAACCGAGAAAGACGCGAAATGCCGTGTGATATTCCATCGTGGCCGTAGGGGCTTGAGAGGCAGAATTAGAAAAATCGCACTATAGAAAGAGGCGAGGACAGAGCCCAAGGGTGCAGGTCCAGAGGGAACATACCAGATGTGTCGCAAGACCACGCCGTTGCAACCGGGGAGTGGCGACGTATCACAGCGAACGTATAAAGGCGGGTGGCTCCCGCCAAAGGGGACCATTGTTCCACAAACCTTTGTCGCGAGGCTCTCGCGAGGACGCCAGCGTGCGTGGGAGGCCGCGAGCTTGCGGGTATGAGCGTCAGGCTCATGTCGAACAGTGCGTGAACGATGTGTTCCCCCACAATATTATGCCTTAATTCAGGAAGGGGATGCCTATTCATTACGATAAACAACCCTTATGATAACGCCGATTAATCACACTGTAATGTGTAAGCTGACAATCATTAACGGCTTATACGTGTTGATAAGAACATAACCTAAATTATACTTTAAAAAATTGGAGAGCGAAGATACCTTAACAGGGTTTTGGCAGCTTTACTTAAGATCTGAAGTCAAGGCAGAGGGCAAGATATTTAAAAAAATCTAAAAAAACAATCTTCTTTAGTAAGTACATAATTCGTCAACAATGCACAGGGAGGGGACGAGTTGTGATAAGTAGAAAACTACATGGGATGTGAGAGATCTAAGATCTCTTGGAGAGGTCACAAAATTGTCTTCTTCGTATGCGTCTCTTGTTTGGTTTTGCCATCGGAAATGTCTACCAGGTTGTTTGTTTCTTAAGCGAGTACGGAGTAATTGTGTCAACGCGGTTCCTTCTGTGCATATTGTTGTGTCCAACGGTGATGTGGTACGAAAGCGCCAGTTAAACGCGTATTTTCATTGAGGAGGTCTTAGGGCTGAGAGGGTGGGTAGTTCTTTGAAGTGGTTCTGCAGCTCAGTGCGTTATTTGTTGCTCATGAATGTCTATTCAACATCTGCTGTAGAACGAATACGCGTTACCCGACTACACAGAACACAAGCAAACATCTTACTTCCTTAAAGCTCGAGTGCACTGCACAGACAGTATTACGCATGATTTAGCACACGGCAGTACAAAGCAAAGACAATTGTGCATGCTTCTTGTTGTTGGTTTGATGTTAGGAATGTGTGAGCCAACAGATATATAAATGGATGTGGTTGGGTGTATATACAAGTGTAATTGTTTATTCCACAGTAGCGTTTGAAATACGGAAGTGACTGCTCCCTAATTTTGAACGAGCGCTTATGAGAAGTTGAGAAGAAACAAGCGTTCGCGTTCCAGAACGTTATACCAAATTTAGTTACACCCCGAAATTTGTGTTGTTGGAAATTCATAATGCATAGTGTTGTAGCTACTCGTTGTTGGGCAAAGCGGAGCGAAGCGTGAAGGAATGAATAAGGTGGGGAGGGGGTGAAATTAGCACTGCGGGTGGGGCGGATAGTGCATACGGCATATTAAGACGCGAGATGGTTCGAGCGCGCGATGTGGGCTACAGAATGGACTAATGCGTCATCAACACCCACGCAAAGCCATGTAAGCAGCTAGAAAACAATACATTTTGCTGACAAATACAATTCAACAATGTGTGAAAATTACTTGAAAAACGAATGCACGGGAAAGTTCAAAAAAAGGTTATCCAGTCACAAGTGGATATGAACTCTTGACTATTAAGTTAATTCGTTACACTATTAAGTTAATTAGAACTCTGAACTATTAAAAAGTTATTAAGTTTCATTCCCTGTCTACAATATTGCTTGTCCCAATTTCTTATCCAATTTCTAGTTTTCCGTGTTCACCTCAATAAAACTTCATTAGCTGCAGGTTTTAATTTCCTCGTAGATTACCACGAGTATTGCCGCAATTATCTTTCAACACTTTCCGGAATCGCCTGGAATTTATTAAAAACCAATTCATTCCTTCACAAAAGAACATTGTAATTGTCATAGATTCCTTAGGAAGGCACCCCGATTCCTAAGTTTAATACGTTGTTCCTGAATCCCCAGGATTTTTCATCATCTTTTCCAAACAGCTGGTGTCCCTGTGCGGCTGCGCCCGCTGCGATGAAGCATAACGCAGGCCGACCCGCAAAGGCAGCGCGCGGGGCGTCTAAGCGAACAGTCGTGTACGGCCGCCGCGACGTCAAACGCAAACGAATGAGGGACGGGCGGGCGGGCGGGCAGGCAGGCAGGCAGGCGGGCGGGCCACGCGGCCGGGAATGTCCGGCGCACTGGCGCAGGAATGCCACTACGGCGGCCAAAAATAAACCAAAGCGCGCGCACAAACAGGAAGAGGCGCGTGCAGGTGAAAGGGATGCCAGCCGGCACGCGTCGCTACGTCTCGTCACCGAGAGCGTTGGGCAGAGCAGGCAGGCCCCGGCCCCGGACAGCAGCCCAAAGATCCACGCGTGCGTGAGGAACTGCCAGAAAGAGGCGGATCTGGAGAAGTGTCAAACTGGGGATTTATTGTTATCCGGGCGCAACTACTTTAGGCCGGTAATCCCGTAAGTATGGTGCGTGTTATACCTCGGGAGTTGGCGGTGTTCCTCCCCGCGGGAACGTCAGATCTAGAGTCTGTCTACAATTAATGTATAATGAAGCAGTCAGCAAAAATTAAAATTAGGGAAACTCCCATTTATGAAGGAATATAGAACAACTCTCACCTATCTACTTTTTACTTTTGTAATAACTTGCCTCCGCTTTTATAAACGTGTTTACGATGGTTTAGTCCTACGTTTTGACTAGAATCACGCAAGGGCAGACCCCTTCTTGGCCGCCAACTCCACTGAGGAGAGCCCTCCTCGCTACAACCCTCGATCGTCTGGATCATAACACGTTTCATCTTCATTGCCACTGAGGAGGGTCCTCCTCGGCCACTAGCGCGCCCGCTCTTGCTGCCGGCCACCTACATTTTAACAATTCGCTACGATCCCTGACGTCTTCCTCGTAGTCCGTTTCATTATCCCCACTGAGCAGGGCCATCCTCATCACAACCCTAGTCGCCTTCATCATAATTTCACGTTTCATCAATCCACAACCCTTGATCGACTTGATCATCACACGTTTGATCATCGTCATTGCGAGCGGGCCTGCCTCTGTTGCCATTCACCTACATTTTACAAATTCGCTACGATCCTCTTTTTCATCGTAGCCTTATCAACGTCATTTCCACTGAGAAGGCCCCTCCTTGGCCGTCATCTCCACTGAGAAGGCACCTCTTTGGCCGTCATCTCCACAGAGAAGGCACCTCTTTGGCCGTCATCTCCACTGAAGAGGACCCTCCTTCCCACAACCCTTGTCGGGATATAACACATTTCATCATCGACAAAACCACTGAGGAGGGCCCTCTTCGGCCGCCAGCGCGCTTGCTTCTATTTCCGTTCACCTACATTTTACCAATTCGCCACGATCCTTATCGCTTTCATCGTATCCCGTTTCATCATCGCCATCGCCTCTGAGGAGGGCCCTCCTCGGCCGCAAACGCGCCTGCTCCTGCTGCCCACGCCTCCCGCGCCCTCCTCCGCGCGGTCCGTCCATCCGTCAGCCACACGTCGGCCCAATTACCGGAGCGCGGGCGGGCGCGAGCGACCCTGGCCCGGGAGAGGGGATAATTCCCGCCGCCGTCATTATGTCCCCGCGCCGGACGATTTGATAGTGACATTTCAATAGCACTCGCCTGGAAATAATGGGCTCGGGCCGTGCTGGCGGGCGAGGCGAAAGGCGGCGTTATCAAGCGCTCGGGGGCGCTTTTTGCCCTAAACGTCTCCCATTACGCGCGTTTCTGCGCATCACCGTCCACTAATTGCGGCGACGCAAGGGCGCGAAGGGAAGGCAGGCGCGGCGGCCCGCACGCACAAGAAACGCTCCGGTGCGTTTCGGGGCGCTGCGATCCACGCACGCGCGTCTGCCCCGCGTGGCGACGCGGCAACGCCCGCCGCCGCCGCCTCGGGAGCGTCCTTTTTGTGAGGCTACTTCTTGCGGAAGAACTAATGGAATAATGCTTTGTTACCGATGTCAGTGGAAAGAAAGGCAGCTGAAATGTGTTCTCCGAGGAATGCGTGGATGCAATTTCGAATTTTGAACGTCACGTTAGCCCCCCGGTTTGAAGAGTGAGAAGGTTAAAAGAGCATTCCATTCCCATTAATCAAAGAAATAGATTGGCGAAGAAGGGCGTCATTTACAGCAGGGCTTGAACGAGCTGGTGGTTGCAGTATTAATAACACAATGTTACCGTTGTGATTTCATCAGAACTTCTTTTATACAAAACAATGTAATGGTGATGACAAATTACCAATAAGTGCTTTAATCTGCCCTATGAGAATGCACGGATGCATACTTTTCTTCCGACATTTGCGTTCCCATTTCAACGAACAGAGATGTTCATCACTAACACGGTTTGATATTGTAACTTCCTGAAATGACACACAACACATACGCTACACACGCGCGCGAGAGTACGGCGAAAATTACTGATTACGAGAACAGTCATCTCAGAGGATTACTTACTTTTTAAGTCCACGATGTTTATAGGACGTTCGCACTTGCTCTACTTGTAAGTTACTACGTGTAATGTTTACATATTTACGCATCGTTATCTTCCAGTTGCTCTGCACACTTGCGACGTCACTGTGCTTGCGTGAGTCGTACGAAACGAAGCTACCTCGAAATCTCGGCGTCGAGCGAGGTGGCTAGCACCAGTGCTACCGAAGAGATAGGACAACTCTGCCAGGGGGCCTATGGATTAGATGTTTCCACTAAGAAACCTTGAATATTCAAGAAAAAGTGGAAAATGGAATTTGAAAATGTTTCCACACAAAGCTAATCAAATTATCCGACGTGTGAATAAGGAAGGCGACATGACATGCCATTTGGTAATCAAGGAATTGAAGTTTTAAAGTAATAATAATTCAAAAGGTTTTTATAATGCGAGGATACAAAAAATGGGATATCCGTATTTTGTGGTTGTCATAAAAATATATTTGTTTACATAACAATTCTGTTTGGTTATTTTTAAGGTAAACATTCTTACAAACAAATTAAACAGAAATATTCTGTAATAAAACAGTTTTTTTTGCTTGTTAGGCACACATTTTTGTTAATTATGTTTTTTGCCAGGACTTAAAACTGGTATCGCACATTAGTTAATAGAAAAATACTAGCGAAATCTCGCTTTCAGTAGATTACGAATTAAAGAAATTACTAGGCATACCTAATTTATATATAAGGCTCTCATTTGTATTCAAAAAGATCTCTGGATTAATTCTGAAATACCTCCGATACCTTGAACGCAGAAGAAGCTGTCTATGATAATAAAAGAAATGAACTTCCGCAGAAAAAATACATTTTGCTACTTCGAGGATAAAATGTGTCAAGATTGTTCCTGGTGGATCCGACTCGTAAACATAGCCTGGAGATCCAGTCGAGGTTTGCCGGCGGCGATATGAACACTTGGGTGCTGTCGTCAAATGTGACAGCCCAGTTTAGAATGTCCTGAATATTAAGTCGACGGCGACGACCAGTGGGTAGATGAGCGTATCAGAGCTTGTCGTAAGGACGTAAGGTAAATTCTGGATTGTAACCTAATATTTACGATTTACCTTCAAACGAGTTTGGTATTTAACACTTGTTTTTAATTGTTATTTTATCACCCAACATTTTTAAAGATAAATTCAAATTTTTCATTTGTTGGAAAAAACGTGTCAACTGTATTACGACGATCTATACCTAACTTCTCGTAATTCAGAAGACAATTGATAATTTTTAAAAGCCGAAGTTTCAAAATTGAAAAATCTTGATAGAATAGATTCATATTGCATCATTTCAGTCACCCAAGAAGATAAATGGTTCTATTCACGTGTCGCCCGCGTTTATCGCAGACGTATTCATTTGAAACACACTTCCATCCTTAAGAGCGCACGGCCTTTCAGGGAAAGCAGCGCCGAATTCTCTCTACTCAACGCTGCCTCAGCGCTCTCAGCAGCCCCATCAATACGCACGCATTAATCATTAGCATACTTGATTACACCACCGAAAATTATTAATCTTATTTGCCGAGGTGTCAGAGCCCTAATGGTTATAAATGGTAGGAAATTAAAGACCATAAAAAGTAATGCCCGCGCCGCCAGAGAACGGAGCGGAGGTGTGGAATCGTGATGGGGCGCCATCAGCAATGCAAAAACCGCTTCTCCGGCGGCACAATGCCGCTAATGACAATGGCCACGGGCGTGCTGCAGAGCCAACGACGCAGTCATGGTAAGTACGGCATGGGTGATAGAAGAAATAGTGGCAATAAAGGTGATGGCGGCTTTGAGAGCCGTCAGCACCGCCATTGGCATGGTGGCATTCATTGTTGGCAGGGCGGTGGTGGCATTGTTGCTGTTAGCGGCGGCGATGGTGGTGGTGTTGGCAGTAGTGATGGTAGTATTGGTGGTAGTGATGCAGTGGTGGTGGTACACAGACTGTACGGTCTGACTGCAAGACCGGCCATATTTGTGTCAGCCTCGCATGTATCGTGTCAGATACGGTTGTATCGTGTCAGATACGGTTGTATCGTGTCAGCCTCGCCCTGTAATCCACCAACTTTGCCACTGTGGTCCCGCTGCAACCAAAATCGATTTCACTATTGCTGCCACCGATACCGTCACAACGGACGCCGTAGATGCCACCACCCACGCCTCTGAGGACAATGCTACCACCACCACCACCACACCTCCACTACGACTAATACACGCCCGGCTTTTATGATCTGATAGTCTTACACTAAGACCATAAAACCCCGAACGTCGCTATGCTTCTGTAGAGAATAGATTCAGGGTCAAAATATTGAAATGGTACTTAGACTCCGAGGGGAGGAGGTTACACAAATCGTCCTGCACTTACATTTTTTGATTGTTCAATCATTATTTTCGCAAATGTACCCCCATTCAAGTGATTGTATCCTTGCATTAGAGGGTATATTTTTTCCCGCTCACACCAGTGGTAATTTAATAATTTTGGAGTCCAAAGATATAAAAAAATAATGTACCGGAACCTCAATCGTTCAAACAACACTAGCGCCTAAACCGTAAGCAATATGTTCTCCAAATGTGATATTTTTTTATGAATCTGATTTAAATTTAGACCTGTGAATTTGAAACGGATATTTTGGTTGGTTGATTGGCCGGTTGGTTGATTGGTCGGTCGGTTGGTTGGTTGGTTGGACGGGGACTTACCATGAATTTTCCCCCCTCGTGTAGAGCAAAGGACGATTAAAATTGGCGCAGGTTGCACTTTCGTTCAACTCTCTTTAAAAATCATATAAAATTATGTAAAGCACCCACCAAAATTAAAATATTGATTTCAAATCCAAGGGCCCGCGACATCAGCCCCCCATTTGGGAATATCAATTTTGAAGAAAATCGGCTAAAAGGTTTAGCGAGGTTTAGCGAGTTTGACGAATTCACTATGCAGGTTTGCTCGGCGGAAGAGGCCATCGAGCCAGGCGTTCAACCCCACGGTCGCGCGCAGGTCGTCGCGCACACCCGCACGCATACACACGTACGCACACGCACACACATACGCACGTACACGCGCACACACACACGACGCGTAGAGCCGTATAAGCCGCGCAGGCGCCTAAAATACTCGACAGTCATAGCGGATTCGGCCGCGTGCGCCGCATGGTGAGCGCGAGGCTCCGCGTGGGGGAGGAAGGCGCACTTTCATTCGAGACGCACGGACGCCCATTTGCCGGGAAACGGACGGCCGCGTTAACTCCGCACCCGATGGGCTTCCCTGCGCTCTCTGACAGGGCGGTTACGTGTTTCTCGCCGCAAATATACTTCGTAATAGTTACGAGAGGATTCGAAAAATTGATGATAGACGGAAGGACGTGTACGTGAATGACTTCTGCCGGCGCGTACACGAGTATCCATTAAAGTGAGTAAACGATTGCATGGAAAACATAAAACGTGTCCTCAACAGCAGATATTTTCGAAACTAAACATTTAAATACAATAGCAGACGGTGTGTGCTGCGGAGGTACTGGTTAAGCAACCCAGACTACTCGTGTTCTGTGTTTTATTGAAGATGAAACGAACATGGAAATAACTCAACTGTATACTGTGATTCCGACTCATCGATTATGTCTGCCCAGCTGTATTTTATAATATACGAATCGTTTATGAATCATCGTTAACTTTTTCATACCATAATGAATGATATACTCTGAAACAATGCGAATGCAGCAGGTGGAAGAATGAATCACTAAAACGAAAGACATGGAATCTTTCAACCTGGAACCCCTACCAAATTTCTCAATCAATAAAGGTTTTTCAACAAGCGCTTTTAAAAATGGTAGCGATTCTGATCCTCAACAACAAAATATTCCAATACTTTACCTTAGTGAAACCTAGTCTGCATTCCTTCCAGAACGAACAGAGCATATATCTAGGCATTGCTTTCCTGTAGTCTGTTAAAATTATATCAGAGTTTCTCGTATAGAACAAGCCACGGTAAGCAACGTTCTTCAATATAATAATTCTTCAAGAGAAGGACTCGTCAGCCGACAGATGAATGGAGAAAGCGCGATCGCCACTCGAAATAAAGAAACGGTTGCGCGCGTGCTAGCAAAACCGGCGACGCCGTATCGGGAGCGACCGGCATTCCACGCCGATTGCGAAACGCGAAAAAAAAAAAAAAAGAAGAAGGAGAAAGAAAAAAATATCGGCGGAAACGTCACCAGTTGCGTAGATATGCTGTCGGAGAGCGGCCGCTCGCGTCTTGGATGGCGGACGCCCACCTGAACCGGACGCGCCGCGTGCCTCCATTCACAAGCAGAAAAGTGCCGGCGGCGCGGCGGCGGCGGCGGTTGGGGAGATGTTGGCGGCGGTGGCAGCGGTGACGGCGCGGCGGCGGTGGCAGCGGTGACGGCGCGGCGGCGGATATTGGTTGCGGGGTGGTGGCAGGCGGCGAGCCGGCGGCAGGGCGGCGGCGGCGGAGCGGCGGCGGAGCGGTGGTGGCGGGGTGACGGGGCGGGGGTGGCAGGACGGCGAGAGCGGCGGCGGGGACGGCGGCGGCCCCAGGGCAGGTGGTGGCGGGACAGGCAGCGGCTGGGCGGGCGGTGGCGGTAGAGGCAGCGTGAGGGAGAGGAACGGAGATCATGTGACGCGGGGCGCATTCGCTAGAAGGTTGGCGGTGTTTGCGCGTGAAATATGTGTGACACGTCGTGTTCTGGATTGGAAAAAGGAACGTTCGATTCGCAAGTGATCGGAGAGGTTTTGCGCAGCCCGCTGCAAGTGTGCACGAGGCCGGTGTACGATTAGATCTCGTTGACTGCGAAGAACAGTGTTGCGCTTGCTATTGTGTACATGCTGACCACTCTGAAGATACGATAACATACTTTGCCACTATCACAAGATTTCATGAATGAACTATGAAATAAAGAAAAAATGCTCAGCCTGTGTTACTCCGAAACAGTTTAAATTAACCGTGAAAGCGTTCTCATTGCTGTTATTCTTAAATATCGTTACCCGACTTTCTACACAGTCCTAAGTTTATTTGTACGATCTTCGCATTTAGGTGCCAATCTTACACAAAGGTTTGGAGGGAATTAACTAGGGAATGTGCCTACGACGAAGAAAATGTTTGCTGCTAAACTCTTCGCAGCTTTGAATCTCAAACACTTTTCACACTTTTTCACAAATTTAATACCCGACTGCAGAATGGCTCAGAATAAATGTTACAAACATTTAGAACATATAGGGTTCGATGAGGATCATTTTTTCCCAATGAACTTATAGTGAGAAATCTCATTAAACTGAAGTTTCACATACTTTTTTTTTTCGTTCCTCGCATCCCTTGATGCAGGCGAATCATCACGCATTATTGATTGACAAGTACGTATTCTCACGTAGACACAGAGATCCCAAGTACTGAATCCGTTAGAACGGTCATGGATTTGGAATACACTCACTGCAAGTCTTCTCTACGTAAAATTAGAAAATTGGAGACTAGCAGATTTCAAACATTTCGTGAAACTTTATGTGCATTGCAAAAACTTCACAGCAAAACATTTTCAACTAACAAACAATATTTCTGCTAAGATGCTGCAAATCAAATGTAACAATACTGGAATTTCCTGCCAAGGCAGCGCTACAACTTCATTGCCACATCAGCTGCTAGACTTGTTGCCTCTGGGGCCGACAAATCCTAAGTCGAACTGTTCCTTTCACCTACTTTCAATATCTCTTTCTGGTATTTCACCATAATATTGCAAACATAATTATTTACCACTGTGCATAAAATACAATCTCACGACTAGCTCTTGTTCAAAGTGCTCGCTTTCCTCTACGCGCCCCGAATTCGATTCCCGGTCGTAGCAAGACTATAGTGCGCGTTTTCCTTGCAATGTCCCAGTATAAGCTGCTGTGTGACGATGAGAAAATTCACTTGTCAGGTTGAGAAGACCAGAATATGGCGTGGGGATGTCTACGTGCTAACCACACGCACCCCCCTTAACCCATGGCCGCGAGGCAGGGACGTCGCCGGTAGGCCTGAGCCGGTTCATGGGGTGTCGCGCCAACTACATACATACATATATACATGACATACAACAGTATTAACACTGTAATGGAGGAGACAAACCTATAAAATTGCTTTTGAATAGTCTTTGTGAACGGCAGAAGTACATCAATCCGAACGGACTTCATTACAATGACTTTTAAATATGTACGTAAAACAGAGTTTTGCGCTCCATACTCCGAATACATCCTCACGCGAAGATTGTGAGGATCATTATAAGATAAGTTTCGCTTTTCAATAGGAAAATATTTGCATCCGTTTTATGAAAATATTTATCTTTCTTTCTCATTGCCTAGAGGAAATTTCCTCAGTAGATAAGGACTCAAAATTGTCTGTTTACAACACTTTTCGTTGATACATTAGCATCTAAGGACGTTTAAGCCACTATCGCCAGATCTGCTTTCTGGAAGCCAATCGCTGCATCGAAACTCGTCCTTTGTTTTTTCAAGCAGTAATGTTTACAGACGTTTTAAGTCATTTAAGTTACCATAAAACCATCAATCATGTATACAGTTGTAATGTAAACTGCATCACATTCAGTTCAGTAATTTCACTCAGTGAATCCATCAGGAAAAACTCATTACGTTCAGGTCAGTTAATTCATTAAGAAAGGAAGAAAGGAAAGAAAGAAGGAAAGACAGAAGGAAAGAGAGAAGGAAAGAAAGAAGGAAAGAGAGAAGGAAAGAAAGAAGGAAAGAAAGAAAGAAAGAAAGAAGGAAAGAAAGAAGGAAAGAAAGAAGGAAGGAAAGAAAGTAGGAAAGAAAGTAGGAGAGAACGAAGGAAAGAAAGAAGGAAAGAGAGAAGGAAAGAAAGAAGGAAAGAAAGAAGGAAAGAAGGAAGGAAAGAAAGTAGGAAAGAAAGTGGGAGAGAAAGAAGGAAAGAAAGAAGGAAAGAATTAAGGAAAGAATTAAGGAAAGAATTAAGGAAAGAATTAAGGAAAGAATTAAGGAAAGAATTAAGGAAAGAATTAAGGAAAGAATTAAGGAAAGAAAGAGGGAAAGAATTAAGGAAAGAAAGAAGGAAAGAAAGAAGGAAAGAAAGAAGGAAAGAAAGAAGGAAAGAAAGAAAGAAAGAAAGAAAGAAAAAAAAAACGAAAAAGAGGCGACGCCCCAATGATGAGGTCATCTGCGGTGATTCCGTCCAGCGTCGCCTGCTCCACATCGCTTCACAGAAGACCGGCGGGGGGTCCGGCGCGCGCATGCATTAGCATGATATTCGCGCGGGGAGGGCTGAATATGCATGGGCGCCGGGCGCTGGCGTCCACGGTGTAAACACTTCCCGTCTCGCGCCCCCCCTCGCCCCCCCTCCGTAATGAATGAGAAAGACCGGCCCATCGCGCGACCACCCAACGCGCGCACACCACGCGCTGCGCATCTGGGCTCTCCGGGTTGCGCTCGCACTCCCTCCCAGTAACTAGGTAGCTAGGTCGGATTCAACCGCTACCCAGAGGAGAATTCCAGCGGCCGACTGCTCTGCTCAGTGGTTTTCCGCCGTTTCTTCGAGCAATACTAGTCGTAAATGCCGGCGCAGTATACAAAGAAATAAGTCACACACCGATCTTTTATTCCCCTTCCATGTCCTTTCTGCACCCCCTGATACACACACATTTACAATTACATGTACTACACAATATCACATGCCAGGAAACCAATCGGGAGCTTACAGCTTGTCCCGGCTGGGCGGTGCCACGCTAAGGTAGATACCTGGATGGGGAAACTTCTGCAATTTCACATGGATCCAACCATCTAGCGGGGTAGGAAAGCCACTACCTTGAGGCATAAAAACATTCTCTATACCAACGAGTCCAATGATGCAATTGAAACGCAACTGGCACGCAATACCAGTTGCCGTGCCTCTGAAAATTAACAAATCAATCAATCCACCCAACAAATGTTCCACAAACCAATATTGACGATACTGAGGCCAGAATGCGGGGCATCAGAAACCAATGTGTTTATTTCACATTATTATGCTGACGTGCTAGATATAAAAAAGATCTCCGGGTGAGTATTTGTCTCCAGTAGTGCAAACTACTTACGTCATTAGTCCCGTAAGTAAAGTGCAAGGTATACCCGGGAGATGGCGATTGTCCTGTACCGCTGGAACGTTAGACTAGACACCGACCTAATGCCATTCCACCTCGGCTTGAGGGAATTTACCCACCTAGGTATTTCCCCAGAGGAGCACCTCCCCAGGCGGGTCAAACTCAAAGCTCCCGACTGAACTCTCGTCATGTCTGGTAGTAGAGGAGGGGCCGAGGATGAGGAAGAAGACACATTGCGTGGTCTGTGACCCTTTTGTAAGAATACTGCATCCCTATTCCTCTGTTATTGACGGGAGAAAGCACGGAAAACTACCAATCAGAGAAGCCGGTCGCTAGCATTCTTCTCCAGACAGTAGTTGAATATGACCTAGCTAGTAGCTGGTGTTAATCCGCCACCGTTGCCATGAAGATACAAGGGGAGGGAGAATGCAACAGGAGAAAAATGAACCCCGGTTTGAATACAAAAAATAGTTGATTATGTGCCCTAGTTGCAAGTACATGTTTACATTCCTACAGCGCCTACGCATCTGACCACTCGCCTAGTCGGCCGTTGCAATGAGGAGGGTGGGAGAGGAATGGCAGGCATCGGTAACGGCGACGAAGGCAGACATGCCTTCGTCGCCGTAGTGGTAGCGGTGGGTCGCTCGCGGTTCTGGACAGCGTCAATTCCCGCCTAGGGCAACCGGCGATCCCTATCTTGGTAACGAAGAGCGGAAAAGGAGCGACCATTTCTGTGGCCGAACGCAGTGTTTACATACCGCCGGGCCAGTCCATCCCTGCGTACGCTGGGGTGGCGTTGTCCTAGTTCCAGGGCACGCATAGGGGTTAGGGGGTAGCGAGTGGCCAGCCTGACCATCTGGAAATGATCCCAGCGGGGCCTGGGCCCAAGTCTGCCTCGCTTCACCACACCATCAGGATTCGATCACCAGGACCTCACCAGGACTAACGATGCCGCAGAGGCAACAGTGTTGTCACATCCATCGAAGTCGATGCAAGGACCCATGGGGGGGGCACCGTAAGCCAATGAGTTACTGTCGTATGGCTGATTATGGCTGAAGTTCAGGATATTAAAAGTAATATGAGAAATTTGTATACATACGTTTGTTACTGATATTAAAAGGGACGCTTATTTTATATTGGTCTCTATTGCTTATGAGTACGCGATATTTATTATTAGAAATATTTTGAAATGAAAAGAAAATTGAAAGCTACTAGCTGATTATGAATACATCCTTTTTAAATTACTGTATCCGGATTTCGTGTAACGACTCCATTATCAACAACCAGGCATTTTTTCTTTCACAAATAAGATAAATAATTAAAATATCATTAATCCAGATGTCTTGAAAGATTATTCCACACTTTTTCACGATGATGTGTCGGGAGGGTGACTCACGTCGTAACTTTTCACGCACACTCCCACACTATTCCTCTCACAGTGCATTAGTACGTGATTTCTTCAAGATGTTCCTATCACACATTAACATCAATCATCATTATTCTGTTCATTGATGTCTGATTATCACTTTCGGCTAAGGAACACATCCCATCTCTTTAAGCACATAGTCTACAATTACATCCTCTCACGTACTACCCACTCCAGAGCTCTGACGCTGTGTGGTCTAAGAAATTCCGATACCTTCGTTCAGTTGCACTCACAGAATCTCTCTATTAGCAAGTCATCAATAAAAGCACTTAAGTTGTAACCAAACAAAACGTATTGTGGAAGTGTTTTCTGACAATATTCTTTCGACAAGACATCTTTCGCGACCTTACTATACAACAAAAACAACTTCACGCGATACAAGAACTCAGGAAAGCTTGCAAAAACAAGTTGCATATGCCTTCATGTCTCACTGACAAGAATTGCCCATTTACAACATTCCAACGCTTGCATTGCGCCGGCGCGGCCCCTAGTCTCGCGAAGTGGCAACACCATGGGAGCCTCACCTCGGGCGAGTGGCACACAACAAGGCGCGACGCAACGCGACGCGAGGCGGCGTAGAGTGGCCGCGGCGGCAAAGCCGATCTGGAAGTCGGCGCGCGTCGCTGGCGGCGGCGGCGGGCGAGGGCGGGGGCGGGGGCGGGGCGGGGGCGGGGTTGCGGGCCGGCACGCCGCAGCCACATCCGCCGCGCGCGGGAGCGTGCGTACGCGACGACACTCGCCCGCCCCCACAGGTGCCTGCACCCGCCGAGGCGTTGCCATAAGGCGCATCTACGCGGCGAAGAAGCAGCAGGATAGGGTGGGCACGGAGAAGTGTTTTGGACCAAAGTGCTTTCGGATTATGTGGGTAACGTTCAAAATAAGAGATGCGCCCTCTTCCTCCTGTTTCGCACGGAATTTTCTTCGACAAGAACAGGCGTTCCGAGGCGTTGCCATAAGACGCATCTACGCGGCGAAGAAGCACTTGCCAAAACGGAGAAGTGTTTTGGATCAAAGTGCTTTCGGATTATGTGGGTAACGTTCAAAATAAGAGATGCGCCCTCTTCCTCCTGTTTCGCACGGAATTTTCTTCGACAAGAACAGGCGTTCCGAGGCGTTGCCATAAGACGCATCTACGCGGCGAAGAAGCACTTGCCAAAACGGAGAAGTGTTTTGGACCAAAGTGCTTTCGGATTATGTGGGTAACGTTCAAAATAAGAGATGCGCCCTCTTCCTCCTGTTTCGCACGGAATTTTCTTCGACAAGAACAGGCGTTCCGAGGCGTTGCCATAAGACGCATCTACGCGGCGAAGAAGCACTTGCCAAAACGGATCAAGTGTTTTGGATCAAAGTGCTTTCGGATTATGTGGGTAACGTTCAAAATAAGAGATGCGCCCTCTTTCTCCTGTTTCGCACGGAATTTTCTTCGAACAGAACAAACTACTTGATTCTTAAGCGTATTCTTCTTCTTGAGCGTACTCAAAACGTCACAATTTTAGTTTTTGGAATACTGTGGTTCAAATTTCCTCGCTACGACTTCATTTTAATTCATTATTCACAACTTTTGGACTAGGATAAAACCTCCAGGGATATTAGTTGCATAGATAAGCATGGCTCTTAACAATTGATTCTCATTTCGCTCAATTTCCAAGTGGACTGAGATGACATTCACTGCGTACACGTTACAAATTGAAGTGACACGTAAAAAGGCATATATGGAGTACACATTCCACTAAAAGCTGTAAAAATCAATGTCATAATGAGAAAGGGCTTCACGGACAATAACCAAGATCCGTCGGCTACACTAAAGGACACGAATGGTTTCCACGAAACTCCACAATAATCGTAAATCGTGAGATCAATGGCTATAAATTTTGTGAGGGACACGCCGAAAAGAAACACGAATCGTGTTTCTAATTATACCACAATATTTCAGGGACTGCGTTCTGGCTTAATTACACGTCATTTGAACTAACCGAAGAGTAAAAAATTAAGCAATAAAACACTGGCTAATTGAAATGTCGATTTCAATACGGCGTGCGCTGCACTGACGCTAATGGGACCGCCACCAGACGTATGAAGTGAGAATCATCTATCGGAAGCTACAAAAATGAAAGAATTTCATGTTTTACGGTGACTCAAATCGACACAAATTTTACCCTGACGATTCATAGCTCTGCTATTTGCCAACTCCTAAAAATGGAGGAAATTCCATATTTTCCGTTGTTCATATTTTATTATTTTATAATAAATGAGGCCGAATATTTGGATGGTAAGAGATTTTTGAAACAGAATGGAATAGTGATAACTAGAGAACGGATTTCGCCCTTTTTGCCTTTTTTTATTCTTTTGCTCAGAATCATAGGCTGTCGATATATTAATAGACTGCTATTTCAGTACGTGATACATTTTAAGATGTTTGTTTGGCACTTTCCTTTTGGTTTTTAGCAGATACAAATACTACTTACTATTAAAATAAGTCAGAGTTGTCATCAACGTGAGATTTACAAGAACGGTTAATAATTTAGAGTGGTTGACGTGTATATCTCATTTGATTCCATCCCTTTGAAGTATTTTTTTACCAATAAAATGTAAAATTAGCAAAACATATCAACAGTATTTGTTTTGACTAATACATAAATGCCTTTTCTGAGTTTAAATGCCTATTCACATGCCTATTTTTGAGCATTTTTAGCGCCATTTTGCTTCTCCTTTCTAGTGTCTATTGATCCGCTCTCAAGTGATCATACACGCATTTTGAAAATGACATTTCAAGAACCACGTATCTGAATGTTCACATGACACGTTTTGTAGCAGATAGCTTATTGCAGTCAATCTATGAAAACGATTAAACAGTATCTTTGTAATCAAGAGCATATATTATCGCATTTTAGAATACATGTGACGTATTTTGTACTTTTCGCACTACATGAATAATATATGAATAGGGAAGGGGAGAAAAGTAACTGTGAAAGCAGATCTAAGCAACGAATCTTTCATCAAACTGTTTGTTCTTGCAATAATTCGATTGACACTAACTTCCTAGAATAGTCTTCCTCTGAAGTTACAGAAGTTAAGTATACAGAAGGTGACGTATAGTCTATTAGAGACTAAATACACAAGAGCAATGTAACGTAAGCAAGTCCTGAATGACATGTCTTGGTATAGAATTGTTCGTTTGACGCGTTTTATAATTGGTACACGTTAAAAACATTGAAGTAGAAATATATTTCCTTCCAATCAACATAGTCAAGTAAATACTATTATGAATATTTACTTCTGCAATTATTGAAATACAATGTGCGAATCTCAAAATCTGCATAACCCAAGGAAGAGATATTGCTATTCTCATTCATTTTGTCCACTGTTGTGGAGAGATGTGGTTCCTGTTTAAAGCAATAAAGTATATTTTGCGAACTTCACAAACGTTTATGTCAACCGATAATTTTTTGCGCAAAATAGATAAGATCCAAATTATCGACAGTTTCCATCATTTCCATCATTTGAAGTTTCTTTCCGGTCTCAAACATTCTTTAATTTTGTACGTTTTCGTAGTTTTGAAGTGTTGTTAAAACTCGAGTTTAAACTGCAACTGAATGAAAATAGAGTGAACAAGACAATTTGTACACTATTTCCGAAGAGGACACGCAGACAGCGTGAAGACACTCGAGGAAGAGCGGCGGAGTCGGTCTGCGGCGACACAAGGACACATGACTCACCGCCCATGTTGGACTTCCTAGCGCATAATCTATCTAGTTCCGGCGTGTTGTGGTGTTGCTTAATGTAGCTCCATCACCACCCAACAACGCAGACACGGTCGCTGAGTCGACACACGTGGCCACTAGTCATCACAGTTAATCAAGATACCGCGATGCAACAATATTGGTTCGTAGAATCAAGGTGTGGAAAGTCGGCAAACAATGTTTTGAATGAACTGTCAGCGCAGGTTTCGTTACTGCAACTATACACTATAATGATTCGCAGAAATATATAACACGTTGTCAACAACCATGTCAAATTACCTTACGCACAAACCTTTCTGGTATAATTTTTGTTCTATCGCCGTACAAAATGGGATCTAAGAAAAGTACACTTTTATGTAGTTTTCGCGAATTCGAAATGTATTGTTAATGCGCTTCAGTAATGCTGTTATTCCGAATTTGTTTTAACAATATCATTCCTTCCATGCGTTACTTCGTCAATCTGAGAGTGTAAACATAATTCATTCCCCATCCGGCTGATGGAAATATCAAAAACTCCCTACGCCACGACACACACTGAGCGAAATTCAATGAGTTCACAGTTGTCAAAAACATGAAGTTCCAAACACTTACGCAACAACGAAAAATCCAACAGCTGCTCCTCCCCGCGCTCGTCAAGTTCGTCTGTTTTCCCTTCGCCACCAGATGAACACACGGCAGACAGCGCACGCACAGGTGTCACACAACAAAACAGCCCTCACAGCACAGACACTGGCACAGGTGGCGCCGCACCGGCACGTGCGGGTGGCGCGGGCGAGAGATCGCGTTCGCGTTCGAGTTCGAGCGGCGAGAGCACCGCGCGCGGCACGACCGACGCGGAGGACACGCGGGGCGCGACTGCCGGGCGGCGGAGGCGGCGGCGGCGGCGGCGGCGGCGGCGGGCCGGGCGCGCCGCGGCGTCTCGCGCGGGCGGGCACCGCCATTGGCCGGCGCGCGCTCCCCGCCCCGCGCCGCCCCCGCCGACCACCGCGGGAATCTCCCTCACGCGGCTTCTGGTGGCCGCGGCCTTGTCGAGGGCTGAGCAGCCGCCGCCCGCCGCCGCCGCCACCGTCGCTACCGCTGCCGCCGCGTCCTCGTCGCTCGCAATTGGGCTGCTGGACGCCGCGGTTCCCTCCGACTGCAGCCGCGGCCGCCGCTGGCCTTGAGCGCCGGATCGCAACGATGTTGAACTGGCCATGACAGATGTCACGCTCTACAATGTGGGTTTCGTTCCGAGCGACACGAAACAAATAGCCCGACAAACACAAATGTGGAACAACAGATCAAAATGTTGCTCCTCAATTTATATCAACTTAATTAGAAGCGCACTGTTAGTCTTTTTAAACTTTTCGGAACGTATTCAAGACATAAGACTAATTAAAAATGTTAAGTTCAATCAAAAAATTGAGAAAATATAATTATAATATTATGACTTGTTAAATCCTATGACAATACTTACTTCAAAACGCATCATATTATTTCGTCTTCGTGTTAGTGGTAGTAGTAGTAGTAGTAGTAATAGCAGCATTGCATTGACGTTGAAACTGCTACACGAGGCTGACGATAAATCCCGAAGACACCGGACTCCCAAGTTTTAACCATTGCTCTTCCAATGTAGTCGTTTACATGATGTAGATTAACTCGGATACTAAAGTCAACATCCTTGAAATTAGGGTGTCATTTTCAGTATAATATTTACTAATGGCTTCTTCTCATTTAATGTCATTCACATACTTTTGATAGCAGAGCGTTTAGAAGACTTAGACGGTAAATTACATAGAGAACGATTTGAGATGATAAAAGCAATTGCAGAACTCGTCAGAACTTACCGTACCTTTAGAGAGTTCATTTAAAATAGAGTGCAGAAGGGTATTAGCTTCCATTTCCCTTCTGGGCCATTTACGAGTACAATACCACCTGTTCAAAAAGCTTAGAATAAACGAAATTCTTCCCACACGAATGTGAACAGTATGAATCATTTCAAACCTCACTCTATAATCATTAAAATAATTAAAAATTTGAATTAATTATTTTATTCTTCTCCTGGGTTTGATTTTGATTTTTTCTTGTACGTATCTTCTAATTGACAGTTGTATACTATTTTGAATATCAGTTAGATATTGTCTCATTTCATGCAGTTCGAGTTAGTTTACTAGAACTGCAATAAAACATGTACCTTTTGAGTATTATGGTACTACTGATTAAATGACTCAGAATCCTATTTAATTTGTAATTTTGAACAGGTAAATAGAGACAAATGTTTTCGGTTTTGCATGTCTATAGCGAAGTACAATACAAAGTCTCATACTACAATAATTGCAAGAAACGAACATAGTAGTGAATTGCAAATTTCTTTCATGACTGGCAGTTTCATGTAATTGTGGATCCAACACTATTTATTTCTCAATCCTCAAATTTTCTCCACACCTTTGCCACAGCTACCGACAATACCTAGTCATCTTCACCAGCCATATCAAGGCACGTGGTCAAGGTCGCGGGCAAGGTAACTGACGTTCCAGAGCTCGCGAGCGATGCGTGTCCAGCAATTACCTCCACGTTTAAAAGTAAGGGCTGTACAATTGGGATTGCACTGGTCACCTCGCCAGTAACAGTATTTTGGAGAAGTCTTTGAAAAAGTCAGTTATTACCTCAAAAGCAATATGAATTCCCATTTCTTCTTCTAAAGCAAAGAAATGATCCATTAAAAATAATTAAAAGGAAATACATGAGTACTACACGAACGTATGGATTGAGAATAAAATTAAAAATTTTGAATCGAAAGGATCTTGATTAGTAATCGCGTTTACTTCAAAGTGCAATAATTGCATTGACTTCTTGCGTGAAAGTTAAGAAGTTTAACAAGCAAAGGTTATTGTCTGTTAAAAGAGCTGAACAACGGTAACAAAGATTTGTTAATTTATAGAGACTTGCTAATCGATCTTCCATTTATCCTACATAGTCTTTCCCAGAAAGGCAAGTAGCTCGTACGGGTGCAGTTTGACTAGCTTGATCTATATTTCTATAATCATATGCCATGCTACTCCAAGCGTTGCATTGTTCTTGTTTGGCCACATATGCCAGTCAGAGTTTAGCCATTACTACCTCTGGTAGACGTTTCCGTGCCTCATTCACAGAGTGTCGATTCATTATGGGTTTGATTGTATGTTTCGTTTATTCCCGTAGTATGTGACAGCTAAACCGAGAGGGCTAGATGAAGAAAGATTGAATTTAGAAAAAAATAGACCAACGTCATTCATGTCTTTCGTTTCATTAAACAAAGAATTTTACTGAAGACAGGAAGGTAAAAAAAAATTTAAAAATAGAAGTGATTACATGTTCGTTCATTTCAGACTGACGTGAATTTTAAAAGTCACACATTGATTAATAAAATTGTGTTTCTTCTGATGATTAAGCAGTAGGTATTATTTTGTTGGTGTTAAATTTCGGAAATACCTGGCATTTATCATGAATAAAAATAACTTCATTACCACCAACCAGTATGTTCTATACTCAGAACAGGTTACTACCCAATAATCTGGAAAAATTCCAATATAATCCCCATAGCAAAGCCAAACAAAAATCAAAGTATTGTCGAAACTATAGACCAATTAGCCTTCTTCCATCGTTTTCAAAAATTCTTGAAAAACTAATACTCAAAAGATTAAATGCCTATCTGAGTAAAACCAAATCAATACCTATGCACCAATTTGGATTCACCAGCAAAGTATCTACTTCACATCAGTTGCTCAGACTTTCCGAACACATTCACACAGCTTTCCAAGAGAAAAAACACACAATAGCCACATTCATTGACATATCCAAAGCATTTGACAGAGTATGGCACCCAGGATTGATTTACAAACTCCAATCAATAGGGACACCCAACTATCTAATACAAGTCATAAAAAAACTTCATCACAGACAGAACTTTCACGGTAATGGTTGAAAACCACATCTCTAACCCGCGTAAAATAATAGCAGGACTGCCTCAAGGATCACCCTTATCGCCTACACTTTTCAACCTTTATACAGCAGACATACCTACTACATCAGACACACACACAGCACAATTCGCAGATGATACAGTAATTTACAAGTCCAGCTACTCAACCAACCTCATCAGAAACAAAATCCAACAACATTTAAACAAAATAGAAGACTGGTCCATTAAATGGAAAATAAAGCTTAACCCGACCAAATCAGCAACAAAACTCTTCTCACTCAGGCCATTCTCCACCCCCGCCCCACTCCATATAAATAATAACACAATCCCATGGATACCACAAAACGAAACTATCAAATACCTTGGACTAAATTTCGACACCAGACTAAATTGGAAATCCCACATAACCGAAAAGATAAAACTCACTAAAATAAAATTAATCCAACTAAAGCCCTTACTCAATAATAAAAGTAAACTATCATTAAGCAATGCAATAGCCTTATATAAAACAATAATTAGACCGCTCATGCTATATGCGTGCCCAATATGGATAAATGCCTCACCAACAAACATAAATAGAATTCAAGTGATGCAAAACAAATTCCTCCGAATAGCAACAAATGCTCCCTGGTTCATATCAAATAGACAACTCCACAAAGAATTGAACCTACCCACCTATTACCCATCACATAGCCCACCTCTCTAATAATTTCTTTTCAAATATAAACTCAATACCCCAAGCCGCCCACTATAACCTAGCATCTGTCAATTATTTCCCAACCCCGTATCAAAAACAGATTCCCACTAGAAGCATTTTTAAATATTTTCTCCACACAGTAGCTAAAATAGTAGGTGCTCCATGGGTCCCCTACATCAAATAGTAGTTAGTTTAGAAAATAAGTTAGAATAAGAATAGTTTTAAGCCAACAAATGCATATGAAAAAGTAATTAATTACTGAACTATGTAAATTTCAACAATAAGTAAATAAATTTTAAAAAAACAGTATGTTTCAGTTCTAAGATATTCATGAAATTAATCAAGAATATAATTTGTAATAAAAATATAATTATTTTAATGAATTTGAAATTTTATAAAACAAGCTTTTTTTTCAACATATCAACACATTTCATAGCAATTACTTAGAAATACACTGTCTGTTTATAACATTCGCAACATGTTTTTGGACATGTATCCCCGTTTTTCCGTAGTAGAATCATGCACTCGCTATTTGCACTTGCAATTTAAACGTAACAGGAAGTAATGCGTCTTCGTATTACTTAAATAACAAATTAGACGCAATGCGATAAGTACTTGTAAGAACGTATGTTTGTTAGTACGCTTACATGGTCACCTTTTTCAGAAAGTCATTCGTGTTATTTGAATTTCTGACCTTGAACAGTGAACTGCAGGCAAAGAAAATCCTGCGACTACTAGTTCACTCAGTACTACACTTCGTGAATATAGGAGCAGAATGCAGAAAAAAAATCTATTTTCAACAGTGCACGGTACAACATTAATAAATTTGTGTCCTACTTCATAGTACCAAGTCCATTTGTGAAAAAACAAAAACAAACTAGAGAACGCGTGGTGTGAAAACCCACAGAAAGAAACGCGGAAAGGGGAAAGTGCGAATTCCATTTGCTCGAACAATAGTTTTCCCGAGCGCCGGTTCTCGTAGATGTGAGAATAAGCGTAACAGTTGCGTAATACAAAACGCGAGTTCTGCAAGAAGTGGTAAACAGAAATCATGTAATAACTGCAACGTAAAAATTAGATGTGCTTTCTGCACTTTCTGAACAGCAACAAATGTGCCATTCTTAAAATTTACTTCTCAAGAAACTTATTGTACGAGTGGCAAATGTAAATTAAATATTAATATCATTACGAAAACAAGCAGCGACAATGACGGTAATAATAATAATAATAATAATAATAATAATAATAATAATAGTAGTAATTGTGAGATATGCATCGATGCACTTTAAGTCAAGAAAGCCATTGAATAATGATAAAGAATTTAGATAATGAGGCAGTGAAAATTCCAATATCAAAATAGGTACTACATGTAAATTTTAACTATGATCATTAAGGCAAAGGCACGTACGAATTGCCTCTTCCTCTAAAACAAATTGGAATGTACGGATTATTATCACGTAAGAACATAATGCTCCTGAATGTGTAATCGTGTTCAAGATGAACTCTTAACTTTAAAATTATTCACCTGATATTTCTAACATAGTTATATTAAAACAATACGGATTAATAAACACTATGATTACTAGCAATAAGAATTAAATTCAATTCAGAATGTTTAATGAACGACAGAGCTGACGCCAACATTAAATAAATTATCGATCGTTGCTATTTCAAGAACTACGAGTAACTGCAGCCCTTTTCCCCAAATTTATAAAAGACTATTATTAGCAGAAAGCTCTTGAGTCATTCATTGAAATTGGGCATCTCTTGTTTGAAATTAAAATTGTTGACATAGGTCGTAAAATGATATTGAAGATGGACCACCAAACTACTGCAGGATCGAGGCTTAGGGTTTCGTTTGATTACATCTTTTCCCAGTAATCACTGCGATCAGGATTAAACTCCAATCACATTCCATCTTCACAGCAGGCAAGAGTCGTGCGAGAGGCATGAAAGGCAGGGAACCGATCCAGCAGATCATTTTGGAGGAGACCATTATAGATTTTTGTTAAATAATAAACATTTATTGTGTATTATTTCTGTAGTGCGTATATGATAATATACAACATTATATTTTTAAATTATTACATCATTCTAACATAAATTTTTAAATCAATTTTGGCGAAATAAAGGTAACAAACAAAAACTCTAGGCTTTTTTGGGGGGGAGGAGGGCATGATCCTCATGCCGCCCCCCCCCTGGATCCGGCACTGTGTAAGGGGGCGCCCTGACCATCAGCGCCACTGACCGCCCGAAGCCGGCGCGGCGTGTTGGCTGCGCCGAAGGCTGCGACGGCGGCCGGGCCGGGCAGGGCCGCGCCGGGGGCAGTAGCCTCTCGATTAATTTAACCCCGGGGGCGGCGGGCGAGGCGCGGGTGGGGGTGGGGCTGGGGGCCTGCGGCGGCGGCGGCGGAGGCGGAGGCGCGCGCCTGCGCGGGCGCGGCAGCTGCTAATTGACAGAGCGGCAACGAGCCGGCGGCGGCGGCCGACGCAATTGCGACCAGACGCGCGTCGTTCCCCCGGCCCCCACCTCCGCCCCTGCAACCGCCGCTCCCGCTGCACACCCCTTCCCCATTTTCCCGATCGTTTCCCCTCCCTCCTCCGTTTTCCCCCTCCGCTATCATCCTGCCACCCCACCCTCCGCGCGGACTCGCCAGCTGACCAGCTCCACCGCAGCCCATTACGCCGTGGACCACTCCCCACAGGCGCCTTCGGCCGCCGCCGCCTTCTCCTCAAGCGGTTCCCCTCACCCGTCAATGGTCCCGGTGGGCGCTCGGTGTTTGTGGTCGCCGTCTAATTCATCCAACAGCTGAAGAACGCCGGCCTCCCATGTTCGCGACAGGACGCAATATGTTCAGAGCGGAACCAAATAAGTAACTGTTGCAACACGATCGTTTCAAAATAGTCGGTAAGTTGTACTATCTGAATAATAATAACTAACAGTTTCACACTTCTTTCTCGGATCTCATTGTCAATGTGATGCAAATCGTGAGGATTACATCAGATCAATCACTGAGAGTAATATAAAATAGTCACCTGTCGAAGATTTTAGTTTTGTACTCCTTGAAACTCATTCTTAACTGTTTACTTTTTAAAATTAAATCGCTTTAAAAGTATTTACGTTCCTTTATATGTCCACAGAACAACTACAAAAGATATCACATTATAACACTACAGATTATCAAATACGAATACAATAGTGAAACCTTCATGCAATCATTAGCTTAATAGAAACGGGATTCGAAAAATGACTCAAAAAATGTTTTTATTGCTCACAAAATACATGAAAATGTCAGATAATCGTTTTAAAGGAATTATTACGTACGATGTGCAATTAGGAAGCACAATGATTAGGAAGCAATTGATAGCAGTTTGATATAAGTACAACTGCACTTGTGATTCATTAGTAATATCTCACGAATGTGAGATATGAACTCTAATATAAAATGTGAGATGTGAACTCCAATGTAAAAAGACACTCATGAGTTGGGCAGAGGCTTCTCCAATAGACCTGAAGTTGTGGGTCGGAGAGTGGAGATGATCAGTTAGAGGCGACAAGAATTTTAGAGGTCCTTGAAATGCAGGACTGTAATACAAATATGTAATATTGGTAAAATAAATATAGGTTTAAACGTTTGAAAATTTAAAAGTTACGACAAGTAATCATTTTCGTAACTTTCGCTTGGAAGTCCTTGAATTACTAATTTCGGCCTCAGTGACCACCGGCATTCACTTGGCGGCATCCAACGTCTGCATTACATTCTCTCGTTTACCACCCAGTGTAACTCAGGGCATTTGGCTGAACGTTTAATTTTCCATAATCCTTTAGTTCAACCAGAAAGACATTCCCACCTTATAGTGCTTGTCCTCTGTGGATGCATTTTGATGTCTTTAATTACAACTAAAATTAAGAAAAATACTTCCACTATTACCACATTTTTTTGAAAAAATGTATTTTTCAACATCGCGGTTATCACGACTAGTAAACATTTCATCAACGTATAGGCAACTATTTCATTCTGAATAACATGAACTTCTTTTCTTTGACAGAACCTAGCTGCATTTGTTCACTCTTTACTACGTTGACATTGACTAACAGACATTATTAAAGGTTGAAGAAGAAGAAGAAGAGTAGCTAAGTTACATTCCATCGTGGAAAAGCAATATGTTGGTTAAGATTTCAGGTGAGGGTTATTTATACAAACGAAGTCCACGTCCGGAATCCTGCATTCAAAACAGAGAAATTTGAAATGTCCTTACAATTTCCACTTGATACAAAACCATTTACAAATGAAGTTTTGACCAGGCAGGACTGGAGTTCAGCTCAGTGTACGCAGCCCAGCAGGAAAGCGAGTGAGTCGCGTATCCCCTACGTAGCGAATCGTTCAGTGTACTTAACGGGAGCAAGGGTTGGGTCAACGGACCGCTTGAGGCGGCTATCGGGAGTGACTCAGCCGGCACTGGCTTCTTCTTCTCCACTGATCCAGATATGCAGCTCTGGATAGACCGAAGCACATATTGATGTTCCGGCATGAACGCCGCCGTAGCAATACGAATTGAGATTTTACACCAATTAAGGGTATCGATCTGATACAAGAGCTGAGTTGTTTCATTCCTTGTAGATTCATATTTATCATGAATGCCTTTATAAAAATTCTTGTAATAAAAAATTGTTACAACAAAATTTACTATGTACAAAATTGATTTGTACAAGTCAGCTTTATCTTGCTATTGTGTTGCAACAAATGTTAAATTACTCAGCAAAAGTAAGCATTTTTCTTTTGCACATTTGTAAGCATTTCTCTTTTGTAATGTGTTTGCAATATACACCAATTTAATTGTATTTGATTTATTTTCATGTGTGCGAAAAAGAACTTTTATTTTGTCTGGCACTTGGTTATTCGCAGTGTGCACTATTCTTAAAATCACTATGCCAAAACCTGAGAACATATTGATTCCATCCACTTACCGCAAACTATTAATATATACACAAGAATTTGAGCCGGTCCCGTGGCCGAGAACGCTAAGGCACTAATGCCGCAGCGATTTCGAACCGAAGTGTCGCGGGTTCAAGTCTCGCCTCGTGTATGATTGAATGTGTTCGTCCTTTCACCCCTCCCCATATCGTTTCATCCTCATAGATACCATAACGTTAAAAAGCCAATAGTCGTCGCTAATGACCTAGAAGTTAACGCGACCTTAAATAACAACAACAATAACAACAAATTTTGAATGAGTGTCAGAAACATTTCTGAGCGTAAGCAAAGGAGAAATGCTTACGTCTTCGTGTCCAATTTTCTGGGCAGGACATCACAATGGTGATTTGCCTTTGCCTTGCACTATGTGACAGATGATAAGATGTACACGAGCTAACAATGATGATCATACATTAATTACTATAATTGAAATTATGTTCAGAATGGATACGTAGAGATATGATAAGCCATGCAACAACCTTGTCTTACCCGGTATTCGAATCCGCAGCCAAACGTGCTCCAAACTTCTGCGCTACCAAGACCGGCATACTATCGGAATAAAACACTTTTTTTTTCTTCAGTCGCTTTACTGAAGGTCTGTGTAGTCAGTCGCTACGATTTTTCGACGGCAGCCGAGGGCAACATTCGGAAAGCGCCTCAATCTGAGGAGAGCGCCAAAGAAACTTTCCGATAAAGACGTCCGCACGCACCTCACGCACTTGCAGTGCCTGTGGCACGCACGCAGCCGGCACCGCCGTAGCCGCACGCCCCTCCCCTCCACGCCGCACCCCACCCAGCTCCGACCCCCCCCCCGCTCCGCCCCGCCGCGACGAGAGGAATTTCGCGCTACCCCTCGCCTCGCACTTCACGAGACAGCGTGCGGCACCGCAGGCAAGACAGCAGCGGCTCCTCCGTGGCTGGACGAAAAAGATAAAAGAGTCCACGTTCTTAACTAGACGACTATAATATTATTCACAGAATGAAATAGTGATACATTCTAAGCTCAAGAATCGAATTTTAAAACACTAGCTCACTATCATGTCTATCGGCTATGTCACTTGATTATCCATCGTCTCACTATTGAAATCTTAGTGCTGGTCTCCTTATTTTCAAAGAATATATTGGTAGGCGGACGAATAACGTCATAAATTAAATCACGTCCATTTTAAACTTGTATCAACTACTGCATGCCATGAGCGATGTTTCCAGTTAGTGCAGGAAATAAGGATAGTCTGCAAAACGGATACGACGAGAATCTGCTCAACTACTTTAGAATACTCTTAGTAACAATGGTACTCATCAATGATGTAAATATGGACACGACAAAATTAGACTTAAAAGAGGTGCACTTTTAAACTGCAGTTATACATAATTACTTGCAGTCGTAATTATCGGCAATTATAATAACATCCATTATTTGTGGTAAACATTAAATTTTGTAACTTCTAGTGAATGGAAAGGGAACATACGATGTATTCATCGCACGAGAGTGCACTGAACAAATGAACAATTTTTTTTATTATGCACTCGTAGTACTAAAAGCACTCGTAAATCATAATTACTTCATTTGGGATTTAGATCGTGACGATGATATCTTTGTTAATTATCTTAATAAAAGTATTCGATTCCCGTCTTAATTATATAATGATTCGAAATCTTATATTATAGACTTCATATTGTAGACTCTAATGAATCTATACTACGATAAAACCGGATTAGCTACGGTCATCGTCAAAACCACTTTAGTGAAACAGTAACGGCACATGCACTTTCCTGAATGTGGATAGCAATCAGTACCCTAACTGGTAAACAACAGTTGCATATACCGGGAGAGGAGGGGGAACGATGGACCTCAGCGCTGTTTTTGCTATCTTTGTTTAGGTGAAGAGTTACTGTTTCATCTTTTGGGTTATTAATCGTATTATTGGAATCTTTGTGAACCCTTACCGTGAGTTTCGTCTTTTAACCCTTATCGGGTGTTAAAAAATTCGAATGCGTAATTAATTTGAAAAATTGTGAATTTCCACCAGAAAAGACAGGTTTTGAAAGAAAATGTCACCTTGTAACCGAACTTTTGATTAGACTGCTTAGATTTGCGAAATACAATAAGTAAGTTTCCCTTTATTGTGATTATAGAGCTCTAGGGAGGACTTCCAGATCTGTAAGAGATTTTTTGAATACTTCTTTAATCCGGTACAATCATATTTTTGCACTGCTGACATTTGAATCAATAACCATTCAGAGCAAAGCTCAGAATGAATCTGAATATTCACATTTGATGGTCTCTGAAAAAGCGTCATTGGAATGCTTAGATTATCTTGACACTTTAAATACACTACGCTCCACTTATGACTAATTCAAGTGCTTTCTTTCCTTTGTGTTTATTGTGTGTCCAGAACACTGTGATACACAAAGGTGAATTCGTTCTGGCTAAAATTCTATAATGAAAAAATTCAAGGACAGTTATTCATATGAAGAACAGACATCAGATATAAAGTAGACCATTACAGTCACGTACTGCAGCTCGTTTATAACCATTCACCCGTTAAGAACCGGCCTCAGAAGGACACACACAGTAAATGAAATGCCAGAGAAATAAAGACCCTTGACAAAAAAGAATCCTACACGCATGGTTATTCAGAATATAGAAAGTAGGTTAAGGGTACCTTCTTCTTACAACAAAATCGGAGCAATAAATGTTAAGAATTCCTTTCGTGTCTTCAAATGCACTGTATCTTATTAAACATGACACTCAAATGCATCACATTCTACAAATTGTATCTGAAACAGGCTTCCAAAAGCATTTGTCACGAACGTGACGTTTAAGTTTACAAATGAAACCTGTTTATAATTATAAGGATTTGATTGACTTTCTTAACGACGAATTTTAAAAACCTCTTATTTGAATTCATTACAGTCAAATTTACTCTTCATAGTTGACAGGGAGGTGTTCTAAAGAAGACATTTTAGTGAGCGGTCATGCAAAATTTAAAAATATTAGACATCTAGCTACTTTTAGTGTTCCTTGATCATTTTCGAATCTGCATTCATTAAACAGAGAGGAATTTTCCTCGTTATTGCGAAGTTGGCATTTTTCCCTGTTCACTTTTTAAAACAGAACGTATTGAATATTTACAAAATTGCTCAAATTGTAAAGCAATTATTAAAATAAACAAATTGCTTTACAAGAAATTTATAATCAGCCAAATAAGGTAATTTTTGCGAGACGGAAATTGCAATGGGAAAATCATGAAGAGGGCAGAGTTTAAGATGTCACAATGCATTACGAAGCGCACTGTTTATGTGAGGTTAAACCCAAACCGTGAAGCACACGAAACATCTAGCAAATTCGTATTTAACGACAGAAAAGACGCTGGACAATAAACCCAAATTCAATTGCAAGCTTATCTGTTCTAGCAAAGCAATAACCAAGAGTGATGCGAAAGTTATGCTAGAGAGGTAGACGCACTTTCAACTGCAAAATCCCATATAATTGTTCTCTTCAGTCAGTGAACAGATGATGGAAGAGAGAAGCAGGTTCTAAAGATGTTATTTTGTCAGCAATAATCTTAAACTAAATGATTGGTTGATTAGTGATTCCGGGCACGTCAACTGCTAAGGGCATTATTTCCGTAAGTGTAGTGTATGTTTTATCGAGGGTGTGGCGGTGATCTTCCCCCAGGATGGCGAGATCCGGTGCCGACCTACGTCGGCTTGCGGTGATATTCCCGGTATATTCCACCAGCGGGGCACCGCCCCATCCGGGACGAGCTCTAAGCTCCGTCAGATCTTTCGACAAGTGTGATAGTGCAGTGCATGTGTGTGTGTGCGTGTGTGAGTGAGTGTGTGTGTGTGTGTGTGTGTGTGTGTAAGTAAGTAAGTAAGTAAGAGGTAAGGAAAGACAGGAGTAAGGGTTGAGGTTAGGACAAGGAAGAGGAAGGAAAGTTAGAACGCGGTCCACGACCCGTTTGTTAGGGTACTACTCCGGCATTCACCTGCTGTTTGATCGGAGAAACAATGAAAAAGTGCAGCCGGCCGCTAGAATTCTCCTCCAGATAACAGCTGGAGTGTCGAAGCACGTCACAAACTAGTGTCGAATATTCTGCCACCGTCGAGACTCGAACACTAGGATTTCCAAGTTAGGAACACTGCAGTGACATCAGTTGATGCTCTGAGCCACCTTTGCCGGTCTAAAATTAAAACTGTGGTTCGTTTTTGCAGATTCAATTATGTTTTCTATTACTCGTGAGTAAACATTTTTAGTTTTTAAATGGTGACAACTATGTTCGTTAGCTTCATTCACAATTCAACTACGTACAATAAGAGTGAGATGAGGCTCTGGAATTCTAGGAAACGTGGCCGACCTTTATAATTCCATGGCAGCATTGCCGTTGCATGTAAAGCGTCGGCGATTGGGAGCTCCTAGGATTCGACTACTTCGGTGGCTTATTTTCGACCTAAGCTACCCAGCTAGGTCGAATTAAATCGCTGTCTGGAGGAGAATTCTAGAGACCGCTGTTCTGATCCATAGGTAACCGTGTTTTGTCGAATGCCAGAGCAGACCCGTAGGTGTTCACGGTCCGCGGACGAACTTTTCTTTCTCATCTTCCCTCCTTATTCTTTCCTTAAACAAACTTATTCTTACATGCACTACACCATCACACATATCGGGAGATCGGTCGGGAGGTAAGATGGGGGCCTTTCTACTGAGAGAATCCTGAACATGGAAAGCCCTTCAAGCCGATGTGTAGGACGTACCCGGATCTCACGTCCCAGCGGATGGCGAACAGGACCACCTTCCGAGACAGAAATGCACCGCACTTGAGGTCATAATGATCTCAGTATTTGACGCACTCGGAAACACTAGTTAATACTGAAAAAATGAATCAATGATTGATTGATTCGTTCGTGTTTCCAGACGCGTCAACTACTTAGGTCATCAGTCCCGTAAGTGTAGCGCGTGTTTTTTATCGGGAGGTGGCGGTGATTTATTCCCCGCTGGATGGCGAGATCTGGCACCGACCTACTGTCGACTAGTGGGGTTTCCCTTCAGCCAGGTGTCTCCCACCAACGGGCCACCGCCTCAGCGGGAACAAGCTGTAAGCTCCCGACTGGTCTCCCGGCATGTGTCACGTGTAATGCATGTTAGTGTAAGTGTGTGTGTGTGTGTGTGTGTGTGTAAGGGGAGATGACAAGGGGAGGGGACAAGGGAGAGGAAGGAAAGATCGCGCGCGGTCCGTGGCCCGTTTATTAGGGTACTCCGGCATTCGCCTGGTGTTGATCGGAGAAACTACGGAAATCTACCGATCAGAGTAGCCGACCGCTAGAATTCTCCTCCAGACAGCGAGTGAATTCGACCTAGCTGACAAGCTAGTGTCGAAAATCCTGCCGTCGTCGGGTGCTTGAACCTAGGACCTCCCGGTGAGAGGGAATGCAGTGACATCAATTGATGCACTGAGCCATCTCTCCCGGTTTAAAAGCAAAATCAAGAAAACGTGCGCAGATGATACTTTTCCCATATACGTCACATACAGTTTTTATTTCTTTTTTTAATTTTTGGACCACGAATAAAATAAATGTAAAAAAATGTCAACGTTGGGCATTCCCTGCGTGGCGTCGCGTAGGCCGGAGGAGGCGCGCCGGCGCGCGCCGCTGGCCCGCTTCCCGCGCCCTGGGGCGCGCCGGCCCCGCGCCGTTACATTTCTCATTAGCCACCTCCAACGCCGGCGCGGCGCGGCGCGGGGGCTCCGTCTCCCGGAAACGGTGAGGCGCAGTGCGGACAAAGCCGCAGAAGCGCCGTAAACGAATAAGGAACTGGCCTGCATTCGGGAGCGCGCGCCGCACCGCCTCGCGCCGGGCGAGGCCAACGCCTCAGGGGCTGAGCCGGCTGAGACTAGCGATGCGACATTGATGTCAATAGTTTCAAAATATCGATACTTTAAATATGGATATCTTAAAGTAGATGGTTTTATAACATTGATGATTTCTTCTCGATGTTTTATTTGCGAATAAAAAATTCCCACGTTCACAATAGTGTTAAATTTAAAATATGATGTAGTAATAACAAATGGTCGGCAAAATGAGGATTGGCCCTTTGAGACGACCCTTTGAGACGACGCTTTCAGCCTCGGTTTTCTCCCTTGTTACTAGTACTTTTTAACTTCGTTTTCTGTTAAATATGTATTATAATGAAATTAACACGACCAATTTCAAATTAAATTTTGTAACGCATGCATATTAGAAGTTACTAAATCAGCTTTACAACATCGATGTTTAAAAACATCGATGGTTATTAGACATAGAGAGATATATTATTAACATTAATGCTTTTTGATCATCGATATTTGGTAGCATCGATGTTTTGTTATCGATGTTGTATCACTAGTTGAGACGGCTTACGGCTGTTGCTAGCACAGTATCCCTAACCACGATGTCCTACGGTTCGAATGCGGCAGTTTAGTGTCACACACTCTTACTTGTAAACTCGTCTTGTTATGGCTCAACAAGACATATTATTGTGCTTGAATATATTTACAACTATTTGTAATTCTCTAATCTTGAAAACCATTGAATTTATTATCAACGCTTAACCGTAGAAATTATAAGCAGTTCAATCACCAAGCCATTCGTATGAAACTGATTTTAAACTCATCTTCAAGGACAAGACAGTATTAGGTAATTTTGCCGAGTTTAATGACAGAAAAAATCAAAGCAGAAACGACACTTCCTCATTCCCCAAAGCTACATTTTGTGTGAATGTGAGTTAAGAATTTTGATCACGAATACAAATAGCGCCTAAGGCTTGGAATACATCAACAGTTCTACTATTGTATTCATCAGTAGATTGTAGTAGCCAAACTCGAATGTTTTTTTTAATTTTATGATAGGTCACAAATGCAATACATACTCGTAAGTTACCGACATATGCAAGTACTTACAAGGATCGCTTATACGGATAGTGAGATTTAGGAAACGAATTCTCAAAGGTTGGAATTAAACCACTAATAATTAAATTAGGAAATCAATATTTTTAGATGAAATGAATTGAAGAAAAATGAAATGTATTCTTCAACCATTCTGTAAAATAAGTGAACTGCAATAACTATTTATAATCCATGAGATGTCTAAGGGTTTACATCATGTTTCCAATTTGGGAACTCAGGTATAAAGGAGTATACTCAGAAAATGCCAAGGAGTCATCCATAATTACGTAACGCTAAAGGGGGAGAGAGGGGGTCTGAGGCAGCGTTACGCTGCTTTATATAGAGATAGGGAAGTGCGTTACAAGGGGCAGAGAGGGTATTGAAAATACTCGAAATTTGCGATACGTAATTTATGGACGGCCCCCAATGTGAAATAGGAAATTCTGAAATTGACAAAACACTGTTTCATCACTCATGCTGTAAATCCACCCGAGGCCTCAAGGCGAAAAATACCTCTCATAGGGGCGAGCCGTGTTCTCTACAAAAGAGATCTCAGCGTGCAGCGGCAAAGAGAAGAAGCGAGACGGAGAGACGGAGAGCGAGAGGACACGTCGGCACGTGGGCTTCAGACCGCGCGAACTGAGACGGAGAAAGCGGAGCGGAGCGGGCGGGGCGGGGTGGGGGCGGCAGCGGGGCAGTGGGCGCGGCCCGCGCGGTCGGGGGTAGCATCCCCCCGGATATCCGGGGGCGCGGGCCAACCCGGGGCGTGTATATTTAGCGGAGGCTCGGCCCGCGCGGTCGGGTACAGTCGCAGTCAAAACGCTGTTCGTTTAACCTCTCTCGGTTGAGGCATCCCGGGCTGAGATGGTGTGAGGAGATGGAATTCCACCCCGACCTCCAAAGCTAAGAAATGATTAACTAATGACACAATGATGAACAAAACACAAAGAGCGGCGCCTTAAGAAGATGGCATAGTAGTCACGTAAAGATGCTATTAGAATGTTTATGAGTTACAGATTAAAGTACAGAAAGATGAAGCTAAATAAGTACTCCATGTGTATGAGATATGTTTCAAGAATAATATTCATGAAACTGTTCTTGAGATTGCATGAATATTGAGCTAGTTTGATCTTGACTTTGGCTGATTAGACTTGCGTTGTTTTAAGTTTGTTTACGGAAACATTGATGGGGTGAAATATGTCAACCCTAAATGGAAGAAAAACATCAAGGTACCGGATAAGTTATAAAAAGTAGTCACAACATGATTTCTCCCGTATTATGACGTACGAATACGTCTTGTACATAATGTTAAAAATGCACTTGTAATTTTTATCGAGAAACTATTAATAAATTATGTGATTAAAGGATGAGTGAAAAATAGAATAAATTAGGGAAAAACTTGTGACTATCCTTTTCCCATATGTAGTTCTTTTAGAGTATTCGAAACGCTCTGAAAAGTCATCAGATGAACATAGATTATTCCTTTCTCTTTTGCTTAACTTTACAAAAACTCTCATCTCATTTGTGTCCATATCCGAATCCCAAATCCGAAACGTCGTCGTTTCAAGTATCGACTTTTCGCCGTCATCAGCAGGATACGCGGCGTCCAAGCGGACAATGCATTTCATTCCGAATCTTCCTGGAAAGCCGCAACGCTGGACGTCGGCCGTAAACACGCGTGTTTCACGCACGGCGCGGCGACGCACGGCGCGCGGGTGGGCACTCTACGACCAACTGCACCAGCGCGCCTCCCCGCAGGCTGCGCGTGGACAAAGGCGCCAGCGACTCAAACGCCCGTCGCTGGCCAGCAAACAGCTCGGCCCGGCTCCTCACGGAATATCTAATGCCCGAGGTGCAGAGAGCGAGATGCAACAACATGTTTGTTCGCATTCTCCGCACTCGCCGGGAAAGAAATGTTCTCGGTTGTTGTGTCCGGATGCTGCTGCCTCATGTGCCTGCCAACGGTCGAGGAGGCCTTCCCGAGTTACGAACGCGAGTTTGGTATAGGAGACAAGTATCACAAGGGACCTCACATATTTTACATGATATAAGGCGACACATTATGCCTATGAGACTTGCGTGATGTAATACAATGTATACGAAAGAAGAATAGCAGAAAGGATTCTTAGAAGCATGAAGTGATTTTAATATAATTGTATCTTACATTTGCTACCTTACAAAATTTATTTACAAGTTTTTTCTTTCCATTTGCATGTAAGATATTAGAATAATTCAATCATCAATGATTTGAACGAAAATGTGCCAAAAAAAAGAACAGTAATGTCTACAATGTAGTACAATGCCGTGATTAAATGAAACGTAAAAGAGTAAACTGTGAGCGCAGCAGTACAGGACTCTTAGAGTTCTTGTACAGAAAATTATTGATCAATTTCGATAGTTAGAAAAAAAAGCTTCATAATACTGCGTGTGTTTGTCGAAGTATAGGATTTATGGATTTATGTTTCTAGCAGTCACAGACCCAAAGTGAAAAAAAGACTGAATGAATGAATTTCAAAATATCTTACATAAACGATTAACAAATAAATGATTCCTTCTTTTTATCAGAAGCACATCATAAATGTATTACCAATTATACATTGAATAAACTTTACAGTTTACAACCGGTGTAAAAGAAAGAAAAGTTCTAAAGATTCAACGCATTGTACACAATGGAGTGAAAGAAGCGAGGAGCTTTTCTTTTCCGATTCCGAACGCCGAGGCTGCCGAAAGCCGCCGCGAAAGGCACCGGGTCGCTGCGAACGTTGGTCCCGCGCTGGGACGTGCACCGCATGCGCTATCGCACATTCCCCGGACAGATGGCCGGGAACACGGAGTGCGAGACCAAGCACTGCATTTAGAGCGGGGAGCAAATCAACGATTGCTTTTACTTGACAGGTGTAATGAATTATTGTGAAAAGTCTCACATCGTTACACAAATTGATTTATATTGCATCAACTGTTAATGAAAATTCACAATTATTAATGAAAGGTCGCAATCATAATATCATTTATGAAACTGAATCTGCAGAAGTATCACTTGCGGATGTTTTTATTTCAGATAGGTATCTAAAATTATTTTTTTTCTATTTTTTTTTTAATTTCTCTCATTACTATGTTTACATAGGGAAGAGAAAGTATTGGAATGCTGTGGCAGAAATCGATGCTATTTCGACAGAAAAACGAGTATTGTTGAGGCCCTGCAACAAAAAACTTAATAAAACATGTTCCTACATTCAGTAAATTACTTTCTCTAAAACGTTTCATAGTCAGAATTAGGGAGCGGATTTCTATGATTTTGCATATTTTTGTCCGTTCCTTAAGGCTTAGCTAAGTGAAATTTCTTGACATTTGGTTAGAATTGGATGCTATGTAGATTAATATGTTATAGCATATTTGGGCATATTTGGCCGATTTTGCCTATTGGTGTATATTCGTGTAATTATAGAAGCATATTTTGCATATTTCGTTAAAATAGAGACTTATCTTTAAAACGTTTCACGTTTTCATAGAATCTAATTTTTTTTTGTGAGCGTTCATTGCTTGGAAAGAGCTTGTCACAATTTAAGTTTTTCTTCTTTTCTATAAATGATAAAATACTTGTGCAAATGTAGGATATTTCTTAATATCAATTTTTTTTACACCAGGCTTACAAATCAAACAAGACATACAATGTACTTAAGGTGTATATTTACTTCAATTATTTCTGCCGAGAAGTAAGCTAGGTTGTTATGTTTGCACAAAAATATATCAGGAAATGAAACATTGTTAGTTTTAACAGGAAACAGGAAATGAGGAATACAGGAAATGAAATATTGTTAAGTTTAATTGTATATTAAAAGTGTATATTTTAGAATTTCTACGTCATAAATGCATTTTAAAGTGGATAATTAAGAATGTCTAGGTTATAAATGCATATTTTAAAAAACATATTTCAAGACATTTTAGGGCATACAAATCCTCTTCCTAGTCAGAATGCACGTTTCGTGGGACCCTGAAAAAATTATTGACGGCAAAATGTCTGTTTCTCTGTCCCCCTGCCTCTAAAAGTCCGTCTGAAGAACACGCTAGCGCATAAAATGTTCAGATGATTTTCCAGAATTGATATTCCCACACCGATCTAAACGAACTCGATGTCCTGCGAGTTTGAAACGTAGTATATCTCCAGTTTTGAGGGTATTGTTCATGAAGCCACAACATTTCCAAAAATTTCACAAAAATTGCTGCAAACGTTTTGATTGAACTTTGTCCTAGGACTTGCGTAAAAAAGGCTTAATAGAATGGCCCAAGACTCATTTTGTTAAAGTCTGTGAACTTTCCAAAATTGTAAAGGTTCAACTTTTTTTCGGCGTCTTTTTGCAACTACAATATTAAATATAGATTTTTTTCCTAATTGAAATCTGTTCTTCAAATACAGATATTGAAATAAAGTCATGTATAACTTTTCGAAAATATGAGTAGTTTCTCCGTAATTTTGCAGGAAATATTAGCAATTTCTAAACATTTTTTTAAAACACAACTGCAAAATTTTTCTTTAATTGTGTTCCTCGTATCTATCAGTGGACGGTATAAAAATTGGCGCCAGTCCCATTTCCTGCGAACTCATTATTTTCGAAAATTGCAAATAGGTAACATTGAAAAACTGGAAATTTGAAGATACAGATTTTTATCGTACATGAAATCTATTAAAAAATTAAATCTTTAAAAAAGTCATGTACAATTTTTTGAAAAAACTAGTAGTTTTTGCTTAATTTCTCCTAGAATTTAAACATTATATGCAAAACAAATTTTCAAAAACGACTCCAATTTTTTTTCTTTTTCCTCCTCAGATACAGCAACGGACGCTTAAAAATGGCGCAGGTGTCATTTGTGTTGAATTTTGAGAATTTGTTAAAATTGCATCAGTTAGAATTAATGCAAGAAACCACTAGCTTTCAAATGTCGGTAAAGTTGTGCCCACCGGAATGCGACTGGTGGTGTAGCGGTAACGGTCCTGTAGGTCGTGCGTTCGGATCTGGGCGCGAGAGAAGAACTTCGCTGGTCGAAAACACTTTCACAAGCTCATGGTTGTAGTAGTCTAATTCTGCCGAGCCGTTACAAATAATGTGCAAAAAGAATGTGATGTATCACCACTAGTGATCTATCAGATCAGCATTATAATTCAATTGCTTTATTACATATTAATAGTAATACAACTTTCTAAAATATCCCTTAAAAGTTCCTTGATGATGCCAGAATGAAGTAAGTGAATCTAGGCCATGCTAGTGGTTGAAAATTAAAAATAATCAACATTATTATCAAGATCATACCACATTTTTTTTATGTTCATGGTAACATTAGACCAAGATACTACTGGCATCTGTAGTTTCCTTGCAAATTGTGCATTAGAATTGATTGCTCGTTCCAACATCAGAAACTGGGAAATAATAATAATAATAATAATAATAATAATAATAATAATAATAATAATAATTTACCCTATATTAGTGAATATATTCAATTCGTCCATATTTTTTTGTCATGGCTACACTATCATGATGCTTGTGTATACCTCAATATGTCCTTCTGCACACACTATACATTCTCAGATGATCAATCGGTATTTACATGAATCACTTCTCTCTTTTCTTGTGACGAACAAATAAAATCAAGCAACAACTATAGAAGCGCTAACACTGATGATTTTATGTGATTGCTTTTCTTTTATGTATATCAGAGGGAAGGCACAAAAAAATATTTGTTGTGAGTAACGGCAAATCGACTGGAGATGTTCCTCTGAGAGACAGGCGTCTGAAGGCCACGCGCTGAGGCGCCTGTCCGTCTTGGGCCTAGTAAGGCACGCGATGCCTGCGGGCGATATGTAGCTCTGCCTCCGCCACCAGCACCGCCGCCACCGCTGACGGCCGCCGCCACCGCCACTGCCGCCGCCTCCGCCTTCACTGCCGCCCCTGCCCCCGCCTCCGCCCCGCACCCCGCCTCCGCCCCGCACCCGCCTCCGCCTCCGTCCCGCACCCACCTCCGCCCCACACCCGCCTCCGCCCCGCACCCGCCTCCGCCCCGCACCCGCCTCCGCCCCGCATCCGCCTCCGCCCGTACTCGCCTCCGCCCCGCCCCCGCCTCCGCCCCGCCCCGCCTCCGCCCCGCCCCCGCCGCCCCCCGCCCCGCCACCGCCACCGCCCCGCCCCGCACCCGCTGCCGCCCCGCCCCCTCCTCCGCTCCCACCTTCACTGCCGCCTCCGCCTCCGCTGCTGCCTCCTCCGCCGCCGCAGCTTCATCCTCGGACGAGGCCCTCTGTCACGCGCGCTAAAAGCGGGGCGCCGCCGCTGGCCCGTGATCAATGACGTCTAATGGACGGGCTGGATGGCCTCATCGGCGGCCCTTCGCCCGCGTCCTCCTCCCCCGCCCCCGCCCCCACCCGCGCCCGCAACCACGCCGCACCGTGTTTTCCCCGCCCCGCCTCTTCTCGGCCCTCCGCCCGCCTCCTCGTCTTTCTCTTCAAACACGCCTCCCCCGACTCCCCGACCTCCGACGCAACGCTTGCCCTTCGCTGGGCACCTACGCATTACAGTACCCTCGATTATAGGCGCTCTAAACGTGATAATCTACAGAAGGATTTCGAAGTTGTTAAAAAGGTGCGCTTACCTCAAAAATGTACTATGGAAAGTCACTTATAATTAAAATTAGAGCAAAATGATAATCCACGATAAGAAAGAGATTTACATAAAAATCGTAATTTTACAACATAGCTAATACAGCATTTAATACAATTCGAGAGGAAATATTCCTCTGAAGTGAAGGAAATGTAAATTGATAATTACATCCAACCTTTCAATACTGCGAGAAATAAAATATTACTTCCAGACAGTTTTTTGTATTTTCTTTTACTTTATCGTATACGTACGACATGTATACGGAGTAATATCCTTAGTATAGAGAAAGTTCCGTAATGATGCGGATTTCTGTTGTGTTTTGTCAACACAGTTTATTACACAATACTGCAATTCTCAACAATCGTCTAATTATTTAAAGTTAAAAATTGAATAAATATTAATATAAATAAACATATTTACACGTTACTAAATAAAAGTAAAGTGACCGAAATGAAATGGATTCAATTTGCCATTTTTCTTTACATGACAATGCTGTTTTCAGAAAACCAAATTTCAACTGGTTTTAATGTTAAAAAACGACATTTTTAAGATGAAAGATAAAACCGCTCATCCACATTTAATGTGCTTGTGAATGTTCTCGCGTTTCCTTCTGAATAAAGAATTCTCGAGGGGCGATTCACATTTACGATGAGGTTCCGTTTGGCCAGTCGAACCAAACACAGAAACCCGAAATGGAAAAGATTACGATCGCATTAAACAAAGAAAACACGATTTTAGAGGCATAAAAAAAACTATCGTGTGGTCGAATCGAAAGAAGGAGATAGTAACAGTAACGGAAAGGTAAACAAGATACGAAACGGACACAGGTCACGAAGCGGGCAAAAAATCCAACATCACTCACGGAAGAAAAACTAACGAGACAGACAAACGGAAGGGCACATAAATGTCACTGGCGAGCCATTCTCGTGATTCATGCCAACTATCATTATGCCCATAATGACACTCTGCGGGCAGCCTCCTGCCGGATTGAAAGCAAAAACGTGCGGGAGCGGGATAGCGGGAGTGGCGGGGAAGCCTGACGCGAGGGCACGGGGACGCCGAAAACAGTTGCTTGCTCCGTACGCAATGACGCAACTTTAAGAAAAAACAGTAACACAACATGTTATTAGTCACTGCGTGCTTCATTGCTTAATTCTGTTTCATTCATACACATAAATTGTAAATTAATAGTGATTTTTAAATGTAAATTTTCGAAGTGCTGGTGGCATGGGAAGAAAATCCAGCCTAACCACAATATCAAGCTTAAAATGATAAGTTGGTGACAAAGACGCGATATACTGACCGGGCCTTATTGGCCGCACTTTGATATTGTGCAAACAGAAGTCGCTGAGTACAAAAGTCAGTTTTAAAACTATATCTGAACGTTTGGATAATGCCGCAAAGGTTGAGATGAGATTGCATATAATATATTTCTTTTAATTTACCCTGTTTTATAACAATGTATTTATAAAAGCCAATTTTAATTTTTTTAACTCTTAAAATTGGAACGAAGAAATATTTTATCAACGCGGATTGTACAGAGATATTAAAAACTTTATAAAACCTTACATTTTTACAGATTGTCAATTTTGTGCATTCAAGATAGGGAAGGATAGCTTTTCCTGAATCCATTCGCAAAAACAATTCAAAATGTCAAATTCATCTTTAGTTTACACTTCTACTTGCATAGGGTCGAAATGCAGTCGCGTTCGTTCCCTCTGCCTGACAACGGAGAAGAGGAACATCCAAACCGTCATGAAGCAGCAGTGACGTGGTGGCTACACCCAGAGACGTAGTTTTGGGTGTGAGACAATGCTGATATAGTCCCTCCCTCCGAAAAAATAAAATAAAATGTGTGAAAATTAAAGAGGTGAATGAATAATACAATTTCCACGGTGATCTCAAAAAGCTAAAAAAATGTGTTGGGTTAATGTTTAATAAAATTACTTGTGAAATACATGAAGTAATAAAGATGAATTTCAGTAGAACCTACTGTAATGTTAGCGTCATTTGATTCATTTCACAGGTCCTACCTTATAAGTGATTATTATAATCACATTTAAGGTAAAAAATTAATTGAAAATTATATGAAAAATCAGTCTGCGACATAAAATTACAATAACAATTTTTCCGAGTTTTTTTTTTTCAATTTTAAATAATTTTCCCCATCAGTCCCATCATCGGGCCCCTTGACTACCGGACGATGGCCCGGTCTGCCATGCCTAGCGCCGGCACTGGTTACATCCCAGGGCAACCACGAGGGAGCCGCGGCGAGGGGGGCGACGCGATAGGGAAGAACAGCGGCCGGGGCAGCCCGGAGGGAAATGTCGCTTGGGCAGTGCGCGCGCGGCCGGGCCCTGGGCCAATATTTACTAATTGCCGCGCGGGGGTGTGGGGGCGGGCGGGGGCTGCTTCTGATAAGCGCCCTCTCGGCGGGCGCCGGCGCCAGCGCCTCCCGCCCCGGCCGAGGCACGTCGCATCGCGTCGGCGGCGGCGGCGGCGTCACACAGGCGCGGTTGTTTCCCCTGCGTCACGCCCCACTCAGCGCCCGCGCCGGCGCCCCTCGGCCGGCGCCTCGCCCCTTCCAGGGTGTTACCATGCCTCGGGACTGAATTTCGGGCGCAGGGGAGAAGTGGAGGCGGAGGTAGGATTGAGAAAACTGGGAGTAAAAGAACATATCTGGACAGTATTGTAGTTCAATTTATAAAACATTGCTCTAAAATACATTTATTTAGTACATGTATCCTAAAGACTGATTAGCGTATTCACGTGACTGGTTTCATATTTCATGTGATAATGCAGTGTTTCTTATACAACACAAAATTCTTGTCTAAATAATGCAAATTCGTTTCTATTCTAAGTAGTGCGTTAAATATTTCACCGATTTCTACACCACGACGAATTTGTAACAATATAGAATTATTAATCAATTGTCGTAATTGGACAACAATTAATAGCAAAGCTTTTTGTTTCATTGCAGAATATTGTGATTCAGTAATTACTTGAAACAACGTGTCAACAGAACGAGATATATTGCAAATAATGCTCAAGTTTCTAACTCAATAATGACACTGAGACCTTGCAGTTTTTATCGGAGAAGATAACGACGCTGTTAATTTGTAGTTTACAGTCTAAAAAAATTATACAAGATAGAATTTCAAAAATTAAAACTTTCATAGAGCGACCTAATAGCGAAGGTTAGACACGTGATACCCTTCACCTACTGCTATCGCGGTTGTGGCCTTGGCTCAATGTTTACGAGATAACAACCTCAATGGAACAAGCTTCCTGGGAAGAATTCAGAGGTTGGAAGTTATTTGAACAACAATCAATAAAACTGCTGATCAGAAGTAAAAGAATTTATACGTAAAATTTAATTTAATTTTAAATTAAATTTCAAATTAAAATAAATTGAAAGTAAAATAAATAATATTTAAAATTAGTTATATAAATTGTTACAAAGTAAATAAATAATATTGAAAATAATGTTTTCTTTCCTTCTAATAATAAACTATTACCAAAAACTGAAAAAGAGAAGTCTTTTTATAGTAACAAATGCAGACGCGTGTTTTAAAGAGGACTAGTTGCACGTTTTGTCGAGCTGTACAATGAAACGTCGACTGCTTTCGATTGATCGATCCCAACTCGCACAAAAACCGATGTAATGAACAAGTGGCGACTAATAAGAGTTGTCTGCATTCATTTGAAGGTATTAAAATTCAGAGTTTATACTACAAAACCGGTCAATAATAGTGAGACTACAATCTTTCATATAAAGAAAAAGTAGCAACATTTGGATGAGCTGAAAGTCCAAATTTATTTCTAAATTAAAACTCTTAGTGTCTGAAATATTAAGATGTTCAACGTCGTATGAAATGAATAGTATCCTTTCATTTCTCTCGGTTCACTTACAAATAAGCAACCTAAAGCAAAAAAAGTTAATTATTAATTCGGGATAAAAAAAATATAAACGTATTTCACGCCTGATTTCAAAGATGTTACATCTTTTCATAAATTGAAAAGAATTCTTCTGGGAAGACGTAAAACAATAATGAGGAATTTGTGAGGTTCCGTTATTTCAATTAAAGAAAAGGATAGCAATTTATGGGTGTTACTTTTTTACGCCTAAGAATGTAATATATTGTTTGTAATTCTTTAATGTATTTGTATTTGAATTGTCATATAATTTAAAACAATCCCTGTAAAGTAAAATTGTAGGTCTTCAGAAATAAACAAAAACAAACAATAAATTGAAGAACTGACAGCTCCTCTTGGGACAACCCTGGCGTGTCACTACTCGAGAACGTGCCGTCAGGAATGCGAACAAAAAGGATAAAACTATTTAACTCTATTACATTCTACATTCCTCTAAAATGTTCTTCGTCTATTGAGTCATTTAACTTCTTCTTTGCTGTATAATCATGCAATTAAGACAGCGCTTTTATGCAATATTAAATGTTTTCTTATCTATACCATCTCACTGAACAGTAATTATTACCGTTAGTGAACTCCCCACAACTCCTATTGAGTATTTCAAGAGAAAAGAAAAGAAGTGAAGATCAGTTGTAAGACGATAGCTACGGAGAAAGACGCAGAAGTGAAGTTATAAATTTATTCCGAAGAGCAAACAGTACAAGCACCGGTACTTTCTCTTGGTGTGAAAGTGTATTACGTATGTAGTACTTGCTCCATCGCATCGTATAATTGAAAAAAAATAAGCTTATGCAAAAATTACAATAAAAAATAAACATTCTAGTTTATTACAGTACAGTATTATTAATTCGCTCATGTTTTTATTCACATAAATTTCATAAATAACACATCAGTGAAAAACAGAAGTTGGTCCAGGACATACTCTTTGCCTAGGCACGACCCAGGAATGTTCTTTCTAGAACCCATTGTAATCTGCAGTCTATCGATGATTACCAGCATTACAAGTTTTCTAACGAAGAAGTTTGCCAACGTCCGAAATTCCGCGAAGCAATGTTATTTTCACTTTTGCGGATGTCGTGCAACAGAGCGGCCTGCCACGTGGTACCGGAACGTGCAGCACCACACTGCAAAGCATAAGAGTCCGGGTTGCACTTCCCGCTCTTGCGTGGCCATCGGGAGCGAGGCCGCCCGCGTCCGCCCACTGTTTTGCGCGCGCGCACGCGGTCGCAAGCGGTCGCACGCGGTCGCACGGCCGCGTTTCCCGCGTCGCAATGATCCGCGGCGAGGCGCTCCGCCACTCGCCCAGTTCAGCGGCGGCCAAGGACGAGAGCACCCCCTCCTCCACCGTCCCGTCTTGTCACGCCTCGCATCTTCCGTCCCGCCACGCTCCTCCTCACCCCGCGACAGCTCGTCCCATCTCGCCCCTCCCCTCCTCGCCCCGATACGCGCCTCGCTCCCCGCCTCGCCGCAACCATGACGCCGGGCCTCACTGCACGGAAGGCCACATGCGTGGAATGTCAGTCTTCATTGCGAGGGAACATCGTGCACTTTCAACTGCACCCACTTAAAATGTCGAAAAGAAACTGTGGGTGGAACCTGTGCAGCCTGAACCATTCCATCACAGATAAAATAAATGAGAATTCATTCTTTGCTGTACACAGAAGATTTTGTGTGGAATCATTAGCCGCCCTAGGTTAGTTAATCATCCCTGGTCACAACCCATGGAGATATATTTACAATAAATGTTACACCATTTTTAAAGACATCAAAAGAGTTTCGAACAAAAGCATTATTTCTTATTTAATATGAAAAGTTAAATAATGTAACTACACCAAACTAGTCAGTGGAGCTAAAACAGGACGTACTTTCTCACCCGTTCTTTCACACACACACAAAATTGAAAAGTACTCAAATTTTCGAAATATTGTACATGACCTATTTAAAAATCTGTCTTAAAGGAAGAGATTTTATTAAGGGAAAAATATTTATCTTCTTAATTGTTAGTTGTAGAAAGACGCCGAAAAATTTGAAATTTTTGCAACTTTCGAAAAGTCAGAAATTTAACGAACATGAGACCTGCACCTATTTTCTTAAATGTCATTCACACTATCTAACACAAATTGAATTAAAAACGATGGAAGCCATGATTATGAAAATTTGTAAAATGTTCCAGAGGCCTTCGTGTAAAGTACACTCCAAAATTAAAGTAATCGGTTTCAAATTGAAGGGGGCAATGACGATTGGGGAATATCAATTTTGGAGAACATTGGGTGAACGGTTCAGCCGCTAGCGTTGTTCACAGACGGACAGACGTTTTGCCATCATTCTATTTTTTGGTATCAAGGACCCACAAAACGTATTGTGGCTACACCACGTGTTAGAGGATATTTTTCTAAATTTAGTAAGTATAATTTATTCCACTTTTTTCGTTACCAGGGATAATAAGAGTATTTCTGCCGAAAATTAGCCATTTTTTCGCGCAGCATTACACAACTTTCTCTCTACTCTGTAGTGAGAAAATATACTTAATAAATATACTTAAATAATTTACTTAATGTACTTAGTAAATATAAAAAATAAAAAGAAGTACGTAAGAAATATGTTATTGATTTAATTACGCATGTAAAATGTAATGTATCATTCGGATGATGGGTTTAAAACCCTTCAATAATATTGCAGTTCATTGCATACAATTAGGAATTACAGTGCATACAATTGTCTGTACTGTCCCTACAGAAGTGACTAAAAATCATGTATGAATTTGTTTGTTTTTTAAGGTAAACTCTTAGAAACGAAGATAAACTCTCAGAAACGAAAAATATTAATTGTATGGAAATCGTAAAGCACTCACCACCTTAGCAATACCTGCATGTTTCACAAAACTGCGTTGAAACTCACCTGAAACAACGGAAAACATTATTATTGTATGTCAAGACAATTATTCTTTCCCAAAATCACTCACGCTTCAATTGTTATCATTAAACTATTATTAATAAAAAGCAGTTAATAAATAAAATAATACATTATAATTGCGTTATTACAACGTACCTTATAGCACAACTCTTTAATAAAAGAATGTTTATGCGTAGAGATAGTTAGGAGAAACGATATAATCATTAAAGCAATTTAAAAATTTAATTACAAAAAATAAATCTTTAGTGTTTTAATGACTTATTCTAGTTACAAAATTACAATTCCTTTTCAAGCAAAAAACTTACTTTCATTGTTTTTTAATCTTATTTTTTTAACAGAAGATTGGAATTACCAATAAATTATGTAAAGTTTCGAATGATATTTGAGATACTTTTCAAAAGCTAAAACGTGATCCCACAATGTGAGAAAGTAGTGTAAAAATCGTGTTAAAATGAACTCTTGGATGGATATGATAGAAAAGTTACGTAATAGTTGATGATTCCAATTGTCTATTAAACATACGAGCAACCTGTAGAATTGCAAGTTATAAAACAGACCTAAACATGTACCTTATAAAATTATTTTCATAAAATAAGAATTGAATATCATTGTCCACTCACAGAAAACCTAATAAAAATAATTTTTAAAAATACTCCAAATGACTTTCACTATATTTCATCGCCAACCAAAAATGATCTATGAATATATCGGGAAAATGCGACAAGTTCGCAGCCACCCCGCCTCGACAAGGCGCACGAGCCGATTGCAGCACGCTCTGGCGGCGAGAGTTGGCACCTTCCCGCAGCCCGCGGGGGGCGCGCGGTCCAATTGAACGCGCGGCCGCAGCGGACGTCGGTCGCAACCCGCGCTGCCCAGCGCTGCGCCGCCGCCGCCGAGCAATGGATGGAAATTGCGCGTGATTGCGGATGCCAGCGTTTGGCGGCGCTTTGCACTCGCCTCGCGCGCCCCTCCCGCCGAAGTCACCTCCGAATGACCCCTGAGAGCGGGGTCATAAATGTACTTCTTCCTTGTTCGGTCCCAACCGCTTGTGTAATTGCGCAACGGGCGACTCGTGGTTAATACGACGGCCAATATTCTTGCTTTCCATCTCCGGATTTCACGAGTTAAATTTACGCTGTGACAGTAATAAGAATCTTCCCACATTCCCTGGATTTTGGTTTCGGGCAATCGTAATAAAAATAATGCTTTTAACACAGATTATTGAAAATAATTGTATTTGGTATGCAGCTGACCAAGTGTCAGCTTTGTCGAAAATATTATCAAACGAAGGACTTTTTAAAATTTTATTTCAAATGTAACTTTTCCATTAAAGTTCGTACAGAACGTAAAGCTTATGCCATATTCTGACTTCGAATAGAGTGATTATTTATTTTCCCTTCTTCTCTGTATAAACCAAACGTTGAAAGCATCTTATTGGCATTACAATAAAGTATCACGAACCTATACGCTGGCAGCTTTGTGAGTTTAAAGTGGCTCTAACACGTTCAGGGGTACAATATCGAATGTCCATTACTGAATCAAGTACCTGGCCATTACCAAAATTTCGCGATTTTCGAGTGGCCACTAATGGAACAAAATCTGGGCTTGGCATGAAATATTAACTCATATAATGTATTTAAATATGATTTACAACAAATTGAAAATTTCCCATTTTTAGGCTAGGCATGTATTTAAAAACATGTATTGTAATAGTCCATTGAGTTTCACAAATCTAGTACTGTAACCCAATAATTTTAAGAAAACTACAAAAATGTTCTGAACTAAGTGATTTTACCGTGTACATTTATACAAGAACACATGCTTATTTATAAACCCACTGTTAACTTCTTTATTTTATAGTATTTTTTAGTGAATGGGATAATTTGCGAAGAGGTAGCCATTTACTCAAGCTTCCTTTCGACACCTTTCCACCCTTTCGACACCTGGGTGTGATTCTAACATTCTCTGACAAATGTAGATCTCGAACAACCCGAACTGCCTGTTCGGGAAAACATGAGATCTCGTTAGGTCGGGAAATCGCCGAAGGGATTTAATTTTCAAGGACACCTGCTAAAGTTTCTTTTACGCGTCACAAGCGTGACTTGTCCACTGAGGATATCCCACTCTTAAAAATTCCTCATGCCTCTGTCGAGATCGATCTTGCGCTCTGAAGGTTGAGGATCAGTTCGTAAACCACTCAACCAGTGAGGTACGTGAATCTAGTGATGAATGATGAAAGATAATGACAAGGAATTATTTTAGAAGGCAAGGGGTTTCAAATGTGCGAGAAACCAACCTACCTATAATCACACGGAGAAAACTTCCCATTATGAAGACTCTTGTCACACAGATTTCGCCCCCAGGTCATTGGATGTTACTCTAACCATCTGCCCAACCGGGTCATATACACTTAGAATATCAGTATTACTATGTTTCAAACTAAATGTCTTCCCATGGACATTTGAAAGCTCTCTAATATTTATTGACAATCTAGAAATAAAAAAAATAAATGATTAATGTATTATGATTTCCCAACTTACAACCCTCATTAGATTACACAATTATACTTAACAATCAATTCGAAATTCGTAGATCACAGTAAAAAGAGTAACTCGCAATAAATGCTGTGAGTGAAAAAATGTTGAGTTCACAACCAGTGTTACTGCCATAATTATTTCGATATTTCAGAGTAGAGTTAAAGTTTCATATCTTGGTTTTCTGTGATTTAACAAATATTTGTAAAGTCGAACTGCGACTGTAGGTCGTCGTAAATTTTGCGCCGAAAATATTGAATAATGAGCCGCCGCTTGTGTGGCTCGTTTGAGAGGTTGCTGAAACGTTTGGTATTGCCGTCACCACCACGGTGATGGTGGACGGTGTTTCCACTAACGCTGACTTCCCCTGGACGGCGAAATGGACAAGGGGGTCTCTCAACCTCCAAAGACTAATTATATGGCTATTATTTGCATACTTAGAGTTCGTGGGATGTAAGAGGACTTCTGAATATTCACTCGGTTGTCCGCTTCAGCAGGACGTAATAAACGAGGCAAATACGAAAGGACGTCCGACGATTAAGGGCTCGTTCGAAGCATTCTCGCTTGCGTGTAAACACGTTCCCCTCATCGTGTTCTGCATACCAAGCAGTTTCTATGTGTGTGTGTTTTTCATTTACCGGGGCCTGAACTGTGATGGAGTTAGGAAGCTCATCAGTAGAAGACTATTCTTAGTTCACGCATTTTTTACGTGTTGATCGATTAACCACACACGACGTTAAATATAAATCAAATTTTCTGTTTTTAAAAACTAAATATTTTCGACTGCAGAAACCTCCAACACTGACTCCATTTACACTCTCTCAGAATGTTCCGGCAAGTTTAACGGTTATTTATGACTAAAAGGCGGATCTCCGCGGATACGCAATTAGCAAAAGAGACGTGAACAAAGCGGTACCCATCAGGGAGGTGGAAGGTGGGCGGGAACGGTACTGCCTAGCGGAAGGGCGAGCGAGGAGCAACGGGTAGTTTTCGACCAAGGAGGAGGAGGAGGGATTGAATAATAGCAGCACGAAACGAGGGATGGCGGCAGATGCGAGAAAAAAGCAAGTCAAAAGAACGTGAACGATGAAAGTAAGAGAGATACAGAGTGAGATAGAAGGAAAGGTCAAGTAGGTGAGTCAAATGACGCAAGATGAACTAGTGGTGCTACAGCAGCACACACTTTCTCGCATTATTTGCAACGGCTCTCCGAGTTCAACGAAAGTTACACTTGCGTCATTCTTTTAAGCGATCTTTGTTCTACCCATAGGAACAATAAATGAAGAAAAAATTGGAGCGATGTTTGAGAAAATGTTTTTTTAATAATTTGCATTAACTTCATGGAGAAATTGCACGAAAACTACTCGTTTTGTCAAAAAAAATATTTTTTAAAGAGTTGATTTTTTAGAACAGATTTTGTTTAAGGCAAAAATCGATTTCTCAAATTTTGTAGTATTGATATTTTTTTTATTTTTAGCAATTTTCAAAACTATTGAGTTTGTTGGAAATGAAACTAATACAATTTCTTTCCATCCAAAAATTGAAGAAAATCTTACTTGAAGACCTGCTTTGAAAGGCTACATATCATTAGGAGGTGAAATTATATCTTCAATATTGTAAAAGTTGGAAGATCCCAAAAAATATTTTGAGTTTTGCAATTTTCGAAAAAGCAGGGTCTCCTTTCAACGAAAATGAGATGTGCACCGTCCTTTTAAGCGTCCTTTACAAGGGTAAAGTTTAATTATACTATTCGGAGTCATTTTGGAAAATGTTAAGGTTTCATGTAAAGTACCCCCCCCCAATAAAATATCCGTGTCAAACTCCAGACGACCTCGTGTTCAAATCAATCAAGAAATATCAACTTTGGGGAAAATCGGTCGAAGATTTAGGCAGTCGCATTGATCACCTACTTATAGGCGGACGAAAGAATGGACGGACTGATGGCCAGACGGACGTTTTGCCGTAAATCGATTTTCGATATCGAGGACCTACAAAACATGGATTCTGAATTCAGAACGAGTTAGAAGTAGGATGTGACATCGATAACAAAACATCTAGGTTCAAAGTTAAAACATGTTTTTAACATCTATTTTTTTAAACTGATTTAATAGCCTCTACGTAATTTTGACGCGGAGAAAAATTTAATTCGATAATAGCACTGATATACTATACTAACTTCACGTCCTCGCGAGAAACAGTCCGAAAGCCTGAGCGCTCAGGGGCTCAGAGATTCCTCAGTTCGCCGAAAATGGAATGGGAAGAATAGAGGACGCCTAAGCCTATGGCGCGTATATTGGCGCCTCTCCGCGTGAGACGAAGACTGGCGTAGGAAATATCAGGGCATCGTTGAGTCAAGAGATGCTCTGCTCAGCTCGATGAAGGTTCGTTCCACTCGAACACGTGAATCATCAGTTACATATTAATACTTTGTCTCTTACAAAATTGTTATTATGTTAACTGTTTCATTTACATAAAAAATCGAAAACTAAATATCGATGTAAAAATATCTGCTTTAAAACATCGATGTTTTCAAAACATCGACATCGATGTCGTATCCCTAATTAGAAGAAGTAATATATGAAGAAGATTTATCCACTTTTTCGTTACCAGGGCTCGGCAATACGAGTTTTTCTGTCGAAAAATCCCAGTTATCCGGCGCACGATTACAATACTTCCTCTTCTTACAAAGTAAGACGAGGAGGAAAAACGGAGGAGTTAGTTCAGAAGCTTCAAAACTGAACGGTCAATGGAGCTGGGAGTAAGGAATATTGTGAGTAAGATAGACTAGGACAACCGGAGATTGGATGAAGGCATTTGGCAAGTGTCTGGAGAACTCAGGATGTGTAATGTGATTTTTGACTAAACAGGTTTCGTAAGAGCATACTGAAATATTTGTCTTGAATTCACAACTAATAGCAGGACCACAAAATTGACATCTCAGAGCGTTAGGCCAACAACAATAATTTTTGTTTTATGGCAGTATATAGATTCCCTATTAGTTAAGAACTATCCGTAGAGGACACGAGGTTTAATATTCTGGGTCGAAAATTCCTGCCACTCCAGTTTGATTTGCGAGTAAACTGGTGAATTCGAAATTTATTTGCCTCATATTCTATTTCTGATGACGAGATAAACGGTAGGCATCCGTACCATTGATCTCATCATCATCATCATCAGATTGTATTATTTTCAGCAAGGAATCGTGAAATTAGAATATTGGATAAAAATGTCGTAACAAATTACCAATGTCATCTAATGTCGCCGATGTGGAGCATTAGATGAAGGAAAAATTAAATGTAAATACGATTTCTGAGATATTGGTATAGAAACAACACTAAAGTGTGCGTCTGTAAACCAAATAAATACAATACATCAACAAGCATTACAAAAATATTCAACATCACTTCAGCCATTTTCGACAATCCACTTTACTCCCACATAAGCAACGATTTCATTTATTTTAAATCATATCCCTTTCTAATAGAAAAAAAAGAGCTTCATTTTCGTGATTTTTTAGATGAGGGCACTTACACTCCACAATTTGGAGTCCACATCCCAAAGGAATGTACCTCGAGCCATAAGAAAATGAAGTTCTTGCGACCTATCGCATCGAGGTGCTAAGTCAGATCTAACTCGGCTGCCCATCCTTTTCCACCACCTTTCCGCTTTTACATGCTCTACAAAACCTCGGATTTCGGGAGACCAGTGGGAAATAAGAGCTTTTCTTGGTTGTGGCTTAGGCAGTGTGTCTCTGAGAGGGAGGTACTTGGAAGAGGAAAAGATCAAAAATGAATGTTTCGATCGCAACCTCCCGGAATGTAAAATACACTCGTTGGCGGGACTAATTACTTCAATAGTTGACGGATCCGGTATCAATACTCTTTAGAAAACGAGAGTAAATGAATGAATGTAAATACACTTCATTTGCGGGACTAATTACTTCAATAATTGACGGATCCGGTATCAGTACTCTTTCGAAAACGAGAGAGTGGGGAGCGAGTTGCAGACGTCGACGGCAACGATGGGTGGGCGGGTCACGGAGGGCCCGGCAGCGACTGCAGGAGATGGATGTTTGGCGCCGAAGGGCCTGAGCGCCGCTGCGCTGCGATTGCAGCCCCCACGCGCTGCGCCGCCGCCGCCGCCGCCGCCGCCGCCGCTGCTGCTGCTGCGTTTGAACTCGGCCGCCTGCTTCGCGCAAAAAGAGAAAGAATCTTGGTGGCGAGGCGAAGCGAAATGCGCCGAAGAGATTACGTCGCTTTCAGCAAATGCAGCGGCCTAACTGGATTGTCTTCTCTGCAAGATGCTCAGGTACGTTCTGAAGTCGTTAATTGCGCCGATATCGATAAAAAAATAAACACTCGCGAGAAATGTTAAAAATATGTTGTGTAGATCTCTCTTTCTTCTTTTTATCCGTAATAAACTTTTTTTCTGCAATGTAATAGATGTCGAATATATTACGCCATATACGATGAATTCTCTTTGAAATGAAAAATAATATACAATACCAGTCAATTCAAAATTTTCACTTTCAACTTGTATTTTATTCTAGTCTGAAAAAGTTTCTGTATGTACTATTATGTACTGTGCATTAACCGTGTGCTCGTACGTGAATATAATGCAGTGAACTCCATCACATTCCCTTTACGAAAAAAGGCTTATTTCGGGAAACAACTTATAAATATTTTGAACGTGACTGGAGACGATGATGAAACAGTCGGATCGTTTGTTTCCTTTCATGTTAGAATATTCAGAGAAACAATTCATCCCCGGAAAATGACACTTTAGCGAACAAGTCAATATAGATGAGAAATCAGACATCTCTCTCTGGTCGTAGGTAACCGAAATTTGCAAGCCGTTACTTTGTCATTCTCTTTCAGCCGACAACTGATATGCTAACCAAAAAAATCGATATAATGCAACGAAAATAATTATTAAAATACTTATAAAGTTCATATTACAGAAAAAAGGAATTTACGGATAAAACGTGTATTAAAAATAAACAAATTATAAGGAATTTACTTTATTAGTGATGTGTGGAAAATCTGTGCAGAATTTAATATGGAACTGTATTCGTGATGGTCAGTACTATAATTTTACCTGTTATTCAAAATTTATTTTATAAAGTGAAGGAGAAACATGTTTAGGAAAAGATTAAAATGAAATGGTAAGATCACTTCAAAATGAGCATTATGTTATTCTAGGCAGTAGAAAAATACCAGGTAAGAAGGCCATGCTGAAGAATAAAAATCTACTCCGTAGTTATGTTTGAAGATAACCACACCGCCGAAACGAGAATCCCTTAGACTAGAGGGACGATAAACTCACAGGTTTCTGATTATTGGTATCGAGCCGATCATCTTCTACGCGTAGAAAACCCACCGTCCGACAGCTGGGGCACCATCTGTTCCCTCCTGAGTCACCCGTTCCGAGAATAAGGAGTGAGCGACCTCAGCCAAGAGATTGCCCCTTGAAGTGGCCAACCAGTCAACTCCGGGCCCTCGGGGAGAACTACGCAACGGAGATGCCAGCCGCACTCGAAAGACGCACAATACGAGCGACTAGGGAGGTGGAGCAATGCTAGACGCTGACCAGGACAAGAGAGAACGGAAAATGCCGTTGAATTCTAAGATAGAAATGTTATTTATTTGGGGTGAAAAGGAACTTCCGAGAAACGTATGTAAGATATTCCACTGAAATGAAAGTATTTGATTACTTAGAAATTGACTGCTCAATCATTGGTATTACTAGTCAATTGCATTTTCCTCAATGCAGCAAACATATTCTGAGAAAACGTATGGATGCTTTCAGCACAGCCCTCAAAGTTTACGTAAACAAATTCCAATACATGATCGAAATTCTTTAAGTAAATTATTTAACCATATCATTCAATTAATGAAATACCTAAAAATATTTTAAGAAAAATAAATAGCAAGTCTCCAAAGCTTAAAGATGAAAAGAGATAAATCTAAAAAATCTTTGAAGTTTTTATAGATGCGTAGTATTGCTTTTACTCTTTGTAAATTATTTGAGAAACATGGAAGACTGTTTTCGGGACTTCGGTGTGGTGGAAATTGTATTTAATGACTTGAGAAATATAAAATATGACAAATACGAAAATTATGGGAACAGGTATATCAATGGTGCAGAGAAAATCTGCAGATGAAGACAGAAAGAAAGAAACGAGAAATCTTCAACCGTTTCTCACAAATGGAATACGTGACCGTGTTGGAGAGGTCAGCTCTACCCACGTATTTCTCAGAAGACGCAGCCGAGAAGTCAGCAGAGACATTTGAGAAGACAAAGCATCGAGTATCACAGGCGCTTCGTTGGTCGTAGCGGAGGCGCCACGGGGTCGCCGACGAACACGGCGAAGCGTGGCATGTGCGTTAGGCAGTGTGGCCCAGAAGCGAGTCCTTATTGAGTAGATAAAGCAAATGCACAAATGAAGCGTTGAGAAATGATATAGATCTAAGATACATAATCGAAAAATGTAGCATTTGGCGTAATTCAATTAGAAACCGTATAGAGCAGTCCCCTATCCTAGTGATACGGCAATAGAAAGCACTACAGTGGCTCAGTGTTCTTGCCATACTAACACGAGGTACTGCCTTTTGTAAACTTCGTTTTGATCTAGAAAATTTCGTTTTTGAGGTATCGGTCTTTCTCGTGAATAAGAATGAGAATTCTCAACGATTCAAAAGGAACACGCGCTGCCTAATGTTTGGTAATGCAAATATTTGTACGTATCAAGGTAGTTAGGTTACATACGGAGTTGTACATGTTAGATCATATAAATGTAATAAATAAATTAAACATATATGTTATAATGACAACAAATCCGTTCACTTGATGGAGTCTATTTTCACATTTCGCTCATGCATTTACAAGTCGTCGACGAAGCTCGGTCTTCGCAATTAACATGTTCTTTATTACCGACACTTAAGTCTTCAAAATGGTTGAATGATTTGAGACATAGGTGATATTGAAGAAATGATTTGACTGTTAATGAGACAACGATAGAACGATAGGTAGGCGAAACTAGAGACCTCCGAGAAAATATCACGAACCCGCTTTGCCTTTCACAAATTTCAAATGGTTTGACCGGGATTTGAACCCAGGACGCTGCATAGAAAGTGAGAGGAGAAGGGAACGTTACACTATGTGATACCTCGCGTAAGTAATACCAAAGTATAGTACTGAATGAGATACGAGCATTTTACAATGGTTCCATTTATACACAGTACGCTTTACCATCTCTTTGTCAAAAATCCTGGTGGTCCGGCAGGGCGCGTGTGGGCGGCAGGGGGCGAGTGGACGAGTTCGGGAGGCCGCAGGCTGCCCAGATTCCCCACTGCTGTTTATCACGGATCATGCGGCGCGGCGTGGCGGGGCGGGGTGGGGCGGCGCCGCTGCTGTAATAGGGCCGGCCAGAGGCAGCGGAGAGGCAGCTCAGGCAATCGCTCCGTAATTCGAGAGTGCTGGCCTCCCTGGCCGCCCCTCTGCTGCCTGCCTGCCGTCGCGGCCGCTGCCTCTCGATGCCCCGAGATGCAGCCCGATACTAGCACGGGCGGCGGCGGCGGCGGCGGCGGTGGCGGCGGCGGCGCCAGGACCACCGCTGCGCGGAGCGGAGGCGAAGGCACGGCGGCGCGAGCGTCGGGCCAGCGCCTGTGCAGAGGCGCCGAGAGAAAGCAAGAATCCTGGGGCAGCAGTTGCACCGCAGACAGGGAGAGGTGACTCAGGGCATCAACTGATGTCACTGCAGTGCTTCTGACCCGGAGATTCGAGTCCCGACGGTGGCAATATTTTTGACACTAGTTTGTCAGCTAGGTGGAATTCATTCGCTGTCTGGAGAAGTATAGCGGCCGGCTGCTCTCATTGGTTGTTTTCCGTAGATTTTCCGATCAACACCTGGTGAATGCCGGAGTAGTACCCTAACAAACGGGCCACGGGCCGCAGGCGATCTTTCCTTCTTCCTTGTCCTATCCTCCTCTTCACTTACACACACGTACACTCTCATGGGAGACCGTTTGGGAGCTTATACTTTTATTTAGAGCTGCCACTGGCAGGTATCAGCTATTACAGGTGTCATCCAGTCTGCAGCTTACACGTCACTGTGGTTACGTTTAAGCTCCCGATTGGATGAAACCGTCAAGATATGATTTACTTCAAGTGCAGTTCTACACATATCCAATTGTAGAGCTTGTCCCGGCAGGGGGAGATACCTGGTTGGGGAAAGACCCTGCTAGTCGACGGTAGGATCGGCGCCGGATCTCGCCATTCAGCGGGAGAAGATCACCGCAACCTCCCGAGGGGGAAAAACGGCACTTGCGCTTACATGTACTACACTTACAGGACTAATTATCTTAGCCATTGACGAGCCCGGAATCTCTAACAACCAATAAACCATCCACCACAGAGAAAGGATAGTGAACCTAGTTTCTCTATGGTTCCACGGATGCCCCTTATTTCAAACTTCAAATCAGTCTCCCATACATTAATAGAATTCATTTCTCCATGGATCAGAAATATCTTATAAAGGTTCATTTTAATTTGAAGTACAATTATTGTTTTGAATGAATAAATTTTGGGCTCCAATTAAATCGGGGTCTGGGATAACTTACCCCAACAGCCCGCTTCCTGCCCCTATGCGGGTATTATCCAGCCGAGGAGAAAGGTGTTTGCATTGCACGAGGTACCTATGCATGTATCTGTACATGTCGACAATTTCACATTCAACAACTGAAGATTCAAAACCTTGTCGCGGGATACGGTGTCTTCGCTACTAGAAAGCATGAATAAAGCGCACATGTTCATTTTCTTACAAAAAACGAAAAGCAGAAAAACATATCACATATACTTTAAAAATTGTATACCGACGTTAATGTTGCCGTAGATAAGGAAATAATAGCTTTATTTTCAGTATGATGTATTAATAATGATGATAAAATCAGTTATTAATAAGGGAATCTTCTAAAAATAAACAATAAAAACACAATTTAGCTGCAATTTACGGTACGAAAATGATACCTCAGCCCATACCCAGAATTGACACCAACGTTTCCCGATTTTACCGAAGTGAATTCCAGTGTTACAAGATACATCGGTAATATTACAACTTCTTATCACGCGTAATCAATGTAAATGGTGAAACAAAAGTACACACAAGTGAAATGATTGAGTTCAACCAATTTTCTCTCTCCTCTTCTTGAGGGAATATCATCTCGAGATTTTCTTCGCCACAACCATCCATACTCACGAGAGCCAGAGGGGATCTGAGAAGACAACACATGCGAGAGGAGCACACAAACGAGAAAGTTGAAAGGCAGGTTGAGAAGAAGAAAGAAAAGAAAAGAAGAAGAAATTTGAACATAATCTTCAGAAATTTGAACATAAGGAAGTGTCCGAGAACTAGAAATCGTGTACGTTTAATGTTTTTTCGACCCTTCTTGCCTAAATGTTTTTGTACTGTATTTCAAAAATTAAGTATGTGAAATTTAGTCATTATGGTACGATTCCCATAATTCGATGTTGATGATGGTGATGAGTTATAAGGCTTCACAAAATATGAAAACTCTTTCCACTTATTTTTAACATTCATTTTCAGTACAGATTGTCGCATTCTGAATTGAAAAAAATTTTTTCTGATTGTCAAAACGCTTTTTGTGTTCTTTGCAAAGCTTTTTCCATTGTTTGATTCAAAGTTTTTTTTTAAATCTTTGTAAAACAAGTAAAGTATTGATGACTTGCCTGAAACGTTTGATGTTATTTTGTAGATAATGGTTAATATGTAAATAAGAAACGAAAATCTAAAATAGGTCGTAAACGAACACCTAGAACTATAATTTCTATATATAACTGCTATTCGCGTAATCTTGTCCCTAATGAGCTCATGAATGCCATCCAATTCTTTTTTCCTCATATCTACATTGCAATATTTATGTCATGTGAATATTTCAATGGATTATACTGGATTGTGGTAAATGTATGCATTGGCTTATGGTAATTTAAGGCTGATAACACAAAAGAGAAGAACAAAAAATTTATAATTGTGTCTTTCAAAGACATTAGCGTCCAATATTTTCTCCAAAAGAACAAATTATGTATCCTTTCTACGTAGTAAATTGGAAGTAGTCCGGGAATTGGCTTTCAGCTAAATCGCCTAAAACTTTCTGCAGCAAAATTAAGATTTCTGTCAACTCTGTAGATATTAACCCACTCTGTAGGTACTGTATATATGTACTTTATTTTAAAGACTTTCTTGGTAGGAATTTTTGTACAAAAAACATCATAAAATATTTATCCTTTATCTTTGATAGTAATGCACCTCTCTCATAACATTTGTAATTCGAGTTAAAGGGATAAGTAAGGAGTTTTAAGCTAACCTAGCCTATCCCGTTGAAGTCGCTTTTCTAAGAAAACCCATTAAGTGTTTGAAAATGATGCATAAGAAATCAAGATGAGTATTTTCTCCCTCTTCATTCCTCGTTATTATAATCTTTATATGGAAATGAAAATTAGTAGTTCATAAATCTGAAAAATATAAAATTCCGTTGTGATTGTGTCTTAATCAGTTTTACAAGGAATATCACTCATAGTTTTCAAAGGAATATTAGTCACGGTTTTGCAAGGAATATTAATGCTAGAGAGTAATTGTGAAATTTAAATAAGGAATACACTATTTTATTGTGAATATTTTAGAACATCGTTTAGCGCCCCCGACAAACGCGCTTAGGTAGGATTGTGTATTCGAATCCTTCTTAAGTCATAGTCAATTTGTCTTATGATTGTGGTGTATAACGACAAAGGAAAGCAAATATCTATCCGTAAATCCCATGTAATCATCTACCTTTTCATTCACTGTTTCATAAACACGCTGGGAAACCATGCGATCACTTCTCTACTCTCATTAGCTAGGGTCCCGATTTGATAATAGAAGGAGAAAACGGAGAAGAAAAGCATGGAGAAGGAGAACGAGGAGAAGGAAAAGCAGAAGAATCTCAAAAACAGTTACGCCAAAGGAGCATTACAATTATGACGTTCTCCCGACGACTAAATAGATCACTTACAGGTATTGGACTTGGTCTTCACACAGCTTCAAGTTCAACTCAATGAGCTAAAACTCCTTGACTGTAAAAAGCATGCATACCATTTACGTATCATGTACGTTACATTAAAAAACACACCAGGAGAGATGGATCAGTGCATCAACTGATGTTACTGCCGTCCCTCTGACCGGGAGATCCTAAGTTCGAGTCCCGACGGCAGGATTTTCGACACTAGCTAGTCAGCTAGGTCGAATTCAGTCGCTCTCTGGACAAGATTCTAGCGGCCGGCTGCTCTGATCGGTAGTTTTACGTGGTATCTTCGATCAACACCGGGCGAATGCCGGAGCAGTACTCTATCAAACGGACCGCGGACCGCGCGAGATCTTGCCTTCCTCTTCCTTGTCCTATTCTCACCTCTTGCACACACACTTACACTAACATGCACTACACTACCACACACGCCGGGAGACTGGTCGGGAGCTTAGAGATTGTCCCGGCTGGGGAAGTGCCCCGCTGGTGGGAGATACCAGGTTAGGGGACAACCCCGCTAGTCGACGGTAATTCGGCGCCAGATCTCGCCATCCGGCGGGGAAAAGATCACCGCCACCGCCCGAGAAAAAACACGCACTACACTTAGGGGAATAATGGCCTGATTAGTTGACGCGCACGGAATCACGAACAATCAACCAATCAATCAACAAGAAAGAGATTGTAAAAATGCAAAAATGTGTTAATATTAAAAACAAAAAACAACGCGTGGCGAGCACGTGTCGGCGCAGGCTGAAAGGCCGTCGCCGCCCGCGCCTTCAAACGCGTCGGTTGCGGTGCCCTTTCCAAGCGGCCGTAACTCACCGCAGGCGCCGAGGGGGGGGGGAGCGGCGGGGCGCACGTAAACGCGGGTTAAAAGGAGTCGCGCGCCCGCGTGGGAACTCCGCGCCGGAAACACGAGACGCGGCCGAGCAGAGCGGGCGGCTTCCTTGCTGCTGCCCGCACACGATTACCCCAGGAGATTGAGCTCCACACACGGCGATGTATTACGTGTTTTGGGACTGGGAATTAACGTAGCGCGTTGGGAAAACTCCGTCGTCGTAATATGAGCGGGTGGTGGAGAAAAGCCATTCATTTCAACGAAATTGAAACATTAAACGCTTAACATCTGCAAACATCTCGGCTACAAAGACAAGAGTATTGGGTGATAATTTTAAATATTTACTGTACAATATCTTAAGTAAATACAAATGTTACAAAATGTACTTCATTTACTTTTTCCTTTCATATGGATTTTTTTTCTTTCTTCGAGTAGGCAGCCAAATATACTTCTTGGTCGAGAAGATTGCATACATTGCAGACCTACGACATTTATGTTCTAGTTCGTGTCCCAACAATAATCACTCACTTCCGAATCACACTTCTTTAACATAAAACATTTTAATGTACGTAACTATTCTATTCCTCACTCGTATTCTTGCTGCGAGTCCGATTTTTTCTTCAGTTTTTAACATTTATTTTTGAAGAACTTGAGAACCCATTTTTGTTTCTCAAAAACTAATTTCTGCAAAAATAAACTAATAAAGACAAAAGATAAAGGGAAATTCGAATCTATCATTTCAAAAATCTCACTAATGGTACTACAACATAACATATTTTCTCGCATATTTCTAAATTTGATATTTTTTTTTAAAAATTCAGAGATTTTAACGAAAATTAGACCTTAGCCATTCTTTTAAGCGTTCCTTGTTCTATCTGTAGACAAAACTGAAGAAAAAATTTCTAGTGCTTTCTGAGAACAGGTTTTTTACTACTTATTCAAGCACAAATTCCTCAAAAACTATTCTTTTTCTCAAACAAATTGTACATGACCTTTTTTAAACATCTGATTTTTTAGAATAGATTTTGTTTAAGGCAAACATATTTAACTAATTTTTGTAATTTTTGTTAAAAATAAACGTATAACCCATATTTGTTAAACTAGGCTTAGTAAGTTACAATTATGTAATTCAATATTTACTTCAATTATTATTCATTATTTCATTATATCATCCATTATTTCGTTTGTTGCAAAATGTTCAACAAAATCTGCTTCCATTCTCTTAATTCCATTGCGCGTTTGTATTTTTCCATCTTCAACTTCTATACGTTTTTGTGGGAACCCCATCTTCATTTCCTACAAATTCCATACTATATGAGTATAGATGTATCTGTTTCGCAATTTTCCGTTCAGAAATTTCCATTGATTCAGAGATTCCGTTGATTATTATTCATTGATTCATACATTATCGCAGATACAAGACAATTCAATAGTGGTGATGTAACCCTCTTTAAGATCGTGATATCCCCTCGTCACACGGTTGGGAAAGCGAAGTGCGTGGCAGGGGCACAAATGTTTCCGCTGTCACCAACCGCGCCCTTGCCTCTGTCCTCTAGCTTCGACCTCGCTCGCTCTTCTACCCCATCTCTTACTTAGCGCTAATCAGAATTCCTTCACGGCTGTGGATCACGAACATTCATCGTACGCTCCCTTTTCGGAAGAGGTGCCTTCGAACGCAGATAGAGTACAATCACGATGTCTTGAAAATCGTAGCATCACGAGGCTGAGTTGGAGAGACAGATTGCATTTCATCTGCGATTCTGGGATCTTATTTTACTTGAAGAAGAAGAAAGAGAAAAAGTTATCGCTGTATAACTACTGTGTACATCCCCGTATTTTCATTTTCTAGTTCATTTGCTAGTGCATCAGTTGATCGGTCGATATATCCCAATACCGTGAAATTGCAATGTTGCAATAAATTGTTAGGCTAAACAAGAACACAACACGCTCTTGTTCGCATTGCGCATCGAATTTCGCTAATACCATTAATCATGCAGATTTTTTCAGTCTATTTCATTTACGTAATATCCTAATGAAATGACGCGCTCCTGAACGAATACGACTCCCCTCTCGGTGCCTGACGGAGAAAATCTCATTGCATTCACCATTTATTCAGGCGCGGATCCACGGGGAGGGAAATGAGGGAAATTTCCCCTCCCAAAATTTTTCAGAAACTATTAATTTTAGCTTGTCACGAAACTTTCAGGCAAAAATGTTGTGTATTAGCATTAAAACGAATAAAAATTGTAACACAAAAATGAGCCGAGTTTAGCCTGCTTCATTCTGCCAAAATTTTGAATAAACAATTTCCCCTCCCAAAATTCGTCTCTGGATCCGCCCCTGACTTATTACATAACATAAGTAAATTAAAGACGATTGTGGGTATCGGATGGGGTAGCTCAGGGCATCAACTGATGTCACTGCAGTACCTCTGACCGGGAGGTCATAGGGTTCGAGTCTCGACGGTGGGAGGGTTTTCGACAGTAGCTATATAACTAGGTACAATTATATCGCTGTAGAGAGGAGAATTCTAGCGAGCGGCTGCTCTGATCGGTACTTTTATGTGATTTTTCTAAACAAAACCAGGCGAAGTACACAAATAACCGGACCCCGGACCGCGCGCTATCTTTTCTTCCTCTTCCGTGTCATACCCACCTTTACTTAAATACGTTCAAGCACTACACTACCACACATCTCGGGAGATTAGAGTCAATCGGGAGCTTAAGAGCTTCTCCCAGCAGGGGCGGTGCCCCACTGGAGGGAGATACCTGGAGAGTGAAACCCACAAGCCGCCGTGTAGGTCGCTTCTGTTGTCGCCAATCAATTGCAGAAGACCACAGCTACCTCCTTCAGCACATGCCAGGGATTGTACTACATCTATGTGATTGCATTATATCTATGGAATTACTGAAATACAAATATGTACACCATAGCAGTGGACGCTCCCGGAAACACGAAACAATCAACCATGAATATGTATACTGACGAAGAAAATCGCCAATAGAAAAGTGTTGGTGTAGGGCAGTGTTGTCAAGGTCGATGTCACGAGCAGGAGTCCGAGGCACGATTGCCTCTCCACACAGTTCATAACCACGCCGCAAGAGACAACGTCGTCACTATTGTAAAACGGCGGAGTTACTAATAGTTTCCTCTTCCGCAGAGGCGCAGAGAAGCTCGTGGCATGGCACGGTGCCGCAAGACGTGCCACTGCCGCCAGTAGCAGTCCTTGACATCACTGGTATAGGGAGATTCAAAACCGTTGATTTATTGAAACTGAGAAAGGAGTGTTGCTTGACAAAAGATTAACTTGGAAACTCCACATAAATGCAATAGCCAACAAAGTATCTGCAAAAATATCAAAACTCTTCCCTCTAATCAATGCACGTTCTTCAATGAAAGTCGAATGCCGATTGCTACTATTTAAATCCATAATTCTACCAACTATAACTTATGCTAGCCCAGTTTGGGGATGTATTGCGACTAGCAATCTCCAAAAATTATCAGCCATTCAAAATATATTTCTAAGAAGAACTTTAAATGCCCCCTGGTTCATTCCTAGCACCCAGATTCGCAGAGAATTAAAAGTGCCCTCATTAAGCGACCACATAACACAAATAGCCCAAACTTTTTACCAAAACCTTCACACTTCCCCATGCTCCTCAATCTTTAGCCTACGTCGCAATGCTGCATCCCCACGTATTAAATCCAGGTATCCCAAAGACCGATTCAAACCACCGTAATCCTCCATTACTGTCAATTGATCAAATTGAAACAATCTTCAACCTAGCTTCATTTAATTTAGCACTATGATTACATTCTTCTGAGTTATATAAACCACTGCTTATGGATGGCCATTCCCAAAACGTTAATAACTATGTACTGCATAATTTGACCTCCTCGAAAGACAAGTATGTCGAACGAGAAGAAATAAATTAAAAAAAACAAAGAATTATGCGTATCAATTTTGGAGATTTGACGCTGAGAGATAGATCATCAATGAAACAATACCGGTCGCATTTCCTTATCTCCTAGCCTTATCTAGTGCACCTTCAGTGAGGACTTCTCTCGCTATCACCGTCCCATTCATCCGACCGCACCCCGAGCGACGCGGCGGCTCCGACCGCAGCGCAGAGGCGCATACCGTGGCGAAGGCCGCGTCCAAAGAAAAGGCGTGGAAGCGGGCGCGGAGCGCGACCGCACGGCCAACTTTATTGCCCCCCGCGCGCCGGTCACGAGCGGCGCGGCGCGGCGCGGCGCGGGCGCCCGGGCGGCGACAGGCGGACGTCCGGCGCGACGGCGCTGGCGCGCCCCGCGACCGCAGACGCCGGCGCCTCCCGGGGCCACACGCCGCCCGCCCGCGCGGACGCAGGCTCACAGTGGTTGCATTGGTTTTCAAGACCTCGGGCAATAACATGCTCTGCAACAATACGAAGTTTTGACGAACAGACAAGTAAAGGTTTTTAGATCGGTGGTGGCAAGGTCTGCTACTGGTGGCAGTGGCACGCGTAGTGGCCAAGGAAACTATTAGTAACCCCGCCGTTTTACAATAGGGATGGCGTTGTCTCGGGTGGGGGGGGGGGAGGTACGAACTGCGTGGAGGGGCCGCTTTGGTCGTGGCACTCGTGCCACGGACTCCCGTTCGTGGCATCGACCTTGACAACACTGGTTTAGATATTGTATTCTACATATAGGATAAAGAACATTCATTTATGAATTGCACTGCCATCTTGCGGAGAATCTTCAAAATAAAAAAAAAAACTAACGTACAGATAATCTATGGGGTGTCGAAATATACTAAAATATCAATTTCTTCAGAAATGTGGCATAACATGTTATTGCCTCAAGGTCTTCATTCCACACACTTTAAAAAATGTGTGTGACGTACCATGAGAAGAAGTGTTCTGAGAACGATGTTTAAATTCTCTACCCTAACCCATAAACAAGTTTAATTATTTAACCTATAATGATCAATGTAACTCGATATCCTGACATAGAATGGATCAGCAACATGAGTTTAACTTTAAAAAAGCTACTTACAATTTTGGCCACAGAACCCCACACAAAGGAGCGATTAATATTAGAAACCTTGAACATAAAAACACATTAAACACTCAATTCGATGACCGAATTTTATGTTTTTCCTACGAGCTACTGTAGTATGTTAAAGACTCTGGGAGTCAGAAACTAACCCTAAGTGAGTCCATGTCTCTGAGAGTTTGCCTCATAAGTTGTTAGTGTTTGGTTTTGTTGCCTTATAAGTAAGAACTTGTACAGATTTTTTTAAATGTGTGGTATGTATTTTGTAGGTTTGAGTATAACCTTGCGGAACCAAATGCTGTTTAATTAATGACAAACTGAAATAAATCCGGGACATAACAATTATAAGATGTCCTAAAAAATTGAAGCATTCTCTTACATATGAAAAATAAAAACACAGACAGGTTTCCAATGACTATATTAAAATACACTCAAAGTGAAAATACAATCTGATACTTGACAACTAAGCCTGTCTTAACTTTTTTTTCAATGAGCTCCACATATTCTTCGGATGTTCCAATAATGCGCCGCCGACCTTTGTGGTGCCCCCTCCTGCAAACCACTCGTGTCAGCAATTGCGTAGAAATAGTTGCGCATCGATATTTCGGAGAAAGAGATAGCCCGAAATAGATGTTACAACCGCACTCACCACGATGGACAAGTGGCTCGTCAAAGCAACACTGACCCGGTCAAGGCTTCCCATTTTCCTCATCTTAATATAATTCCTCATTTAAACAAGAGGCAGAGTCTGTTTTCGGATGTATTACATAAGGAATGGCCAATAATTTATTTTGTGTAAGCGAAAACATGAGAGAACACAATGCTGGTGGTCTTTGAGGAAAGATATGAAATGGCTTTTTGCAACTACCCTTTTAAATAGTCTTGTTAAATTATATCAAATGTTCAGGTCGTCAATCAAAGAACTACTATATTTTCTATTAAAATTTAGTCTCGTAATTATTTATAATAGTTTTATTAGTTTGGTTTATCGTTAATTTTACTCAGTATCGGCCACACACGCGCTGATTAAGAAAGAGACATTAATTGGCTATGCTGAGGATTACTGCTAAGTAATTACTAGCAACATGATAAATACAATATATACAAGTTGGCTAACCCTGCAATTATATTGGTAAAATACGGATTGGTTTGATAATTTATTTTTCTATCACATTTTGATGTCAGTGACCTACAGCTCACATGTATTTTGTATTACATAATGTGCTTTTTCTTTTCTTATAAAAGCATTGATTACCAATTCAATTTAACAATTGTAATCCTCTCAACCCAAAAAATGATTTCCAATTTAAACAACTCCATATTAATATTTAACGAACAATGTACACAACGAATCACATGCAGATTTATCAGCGAACCGCCCACCATCGAAATACAGTGAATAATCTGGAACATTAAATCACGACAGCAGACAAACGATACCCGTTGCGCTGCCCAGTGGACGGTCGAGGTGGGCGCGAGCTGCGGCCGCCACTGGCGATAATGCCAAACTCGTCAAACGCCGAGCAGAGACGGAGACAGAGATAGAGATGAAGACGCAGGAGAAGGCGAAATCATAGAAAGGAAGGAGACGGAGAGAGACGGGGGCGGGAATAGAAGAGGTAGCGGCGACGGGGACGGGGAATGAGGCAAAGTTGGAGATGGAGGTGAAGATAGAGACGGAGGCACAGAGGAGGGGACGAAGACAGAGGCAGTCAGAAGTCAGAAACATAGACGAAGAGAAAGGACAGGAAGATAAAGATGGAGAAGCAGATGGGGATTGAGATAAAGGCGAAGAGAGAGAGAGAGAGAGAGTAGACGAATACAAAGGCAAAATCAAAGTCGAATACGAAGGCGGTGGCGGAGGCAGAGATGAGGATTGGGTGGATCGATTGATCGATCAATTATTTCGTGTCCTTGGGGACCTCGACTACTCTGGTCACTAGTCCCGAAGGTGTATTGCATTTTATATTCCGAGTGGCGGTATTCCTCCCACTAATACGTGAGATCAAGCGGCGACCTACACATCGGCTTGGAGGGTTTGTTCCTACAGGTTCTCCGCCAGCGGGACACCACCCGGGCCGGGCCAAACTCCAAGCTCTCGACTGATCTCCTGACATGCGACATCTCCCGACACTGACCGTGCGCGATCAGTGGCCCGTTTGTTAGGGTACTACTACGGCGGTACTACTGGTACAATTGATGAGGGAAACCACTAAAAACCAGCAATAATAATTATTCAAACGACGACTCAATTCGACTTCCCTATAGCTAGTGTTAAAAATCCACCGACGTCTAGTCCCGAACCCTAGGACCTCCCAGTCAACGACTCTACAGCAGCAACAGTTGTGAGCCTGAGCTATCTCAGCCGGTGGTTGGGCAGAGACGGAGGCGGAGCAGAGGCGGAGGCGCGCGTGTGGCCACTGTTTCGACACCAGCTGCGCCGCCCCCCACCGGGAGGACTGGTGTTAGGGCGCGGCCGGTAATTCACTTAGCAAGGCGGACGCTCGCTCAACGGAGGTGCGGGGGAGGCCTGCGCCGGGCGACGGGACGGCGGTCGCCCCCGCCCCCGCGCCGCGCGCTCGTCATCTGATTGAACGCTGTTGCCAGAGTGCAACACGTCGCACAGTGGATAGCGCCTTCCTTTTCGAGCTTACATATTTATTTATTTATTTATTAAAATTTTACGTACTCGTATTTATATATTACTTGCTTCCTCATGTGGACTTAATAAGTAAAAATAGAAAATCTTTATTCTGTCAAGAAATACTTAAGTGCCCGAAAGTGGAAAACATTTTACCTTTTCGACCACAAAAAAAACCTTTTCGACAAATATGTGCAAATGTGAAGACTATTGTGGTTAATTACTTAAACTAGACATTTATAATCACGTGTGGTTAATATTATTCATTCAAATATATTAGAAATTCACGATATTTCGTAATTAAAAAGGTCATTTATTTCACATTAGGCGTACCCAGTTCCTAAGTGAAGTAATGAAGGATTTTTGTTTTTAACAAATGATAATTGCATTACCGTCCATAACATTTATTTACGCAAGAATATACGTTTGCTTTAATTTTATAGACAATTCCTGCAGAGGAAATTCGCTTTTGATTACGTGCCCTAACTTACACTCCTGGCATGGAGTCCAATCAGTTGTGCTGTTGGGCAATACACTTCCACAATACGGAATAGATTGGCAATATTAGTACGTTAGAAAATGCATTTTAATGTATACAGACACAATAGCCAACTACATTTTATTCATGGCGGCAATGCGGAATATTCCACATAAGGACAATGCTCGTATTCCACATTAGGGATATCGCGATCATATTACTTTCAAGCTGTTTCGCGCTCAAAATCTTCATCAGTGTTCTTTGTATAATTGTAATATTTCCTTACATATACAACTATCATAATACACTAGTATACAGATAATTATTCTAATATTTACGCCATACTAGTAATAATTATATTGTTTATAGCTCCAAAATTTTTTGTTGACGCTCTGAAGAAAACACGCTCTATCACTTCATTCAGAGCTTCAACTCAAAAAACATCTTCTTACGCTCCATCAGGGACCTCTTCCAAATAATTCCCAAATTTTGTTACTGGATTTGAGCTCATTGCAAGGTCCGATATTTCGATATTTCACATTAGGAACGTATTCCACAATAGGGAACCTTACCCTATTATTTCTATAACAGTACAAGGCAACTTTAATTTCAAGCTACATCCTTCAATCCTGTTGATCCACCAATATTTGTTGGAAAAAATCCGAGGAAATATATTATTACGTTTTAATGAACGATATACGTTGACTTACGAACGAAATTCGAATTTAAAACATTAACATATTTGCAATATGTAGCACTTCAAGACACAGTTTATACAAAAAATATTTTTGTATTGCATTTTGATATTTTAGGGTCGGTTTAATCCGACTTTTGCCAGTTAATGGTGTTCCCAAGTCTGAGCCCTGTGTTTATTTTCCACGCTTAGGAGTAAAGAAGATATGTGGCAAGCATAACGTATTCCCATCACCATACCTATCTTACTTCGCCTGGCTGAGCTTTTTCTTACGTCATACAGCTATAGAAACTGAGAAGAATCGATTTATATTAGAAAGTGGCAGTTTCATTTTTGCCTCAGACGGGAATCAAACCGGCGACTTACAGAAAAATAGAACAATGTGATAAAAATATTTTTAAGTTGTTTATATTTTAATTGTTATAGTAATAAAATTTTGGGTGTAATTTAGTCACGATGAAAAAAAATTAGGTCAAAATCGGAGACCAGCTAACGTAGGTTTCT